>CM076601.1:86177500-86507500 GCA_038502835.1 Octonoba sinensis | reverse complement strand
ATACACCAATGAATTCGCACAAGCTCTCAATCAAGTCAAAAGTTTGTTCAAGTTGTAAAATGAATTTTATACGCCAAGCAGAATATATAAGAAATTGCCAGAACAAAAAAGGAAAAGCGGAATCTACCTATATGGGGAGAAAAGATTTCAGTATCTGAAGCAGAATCCAGTCATCAGGGATGAAGATGTTGAAAATTTTGCGTCCGCCATTTCAGATCCCACACAAAGACTAAAATTTTACGTTTGATGAAGGTCAGTGTCATAGTTTCTGCTTATTTCCCAAAACTTTTGACTTAGGGAATGAAATTCGGCACTGAGATTGTACCTATCGACATCCTTAGGTTTTCATGAGTTAATTAACCCTTGTTATGTTATAATTAGCACTTATTTACAACAATATATCAATATTTTTTCGTCAATACTTTTGTCTCAAACCAAAATTTTATGTTTCATCAATATGGAATCAAAAAACCAAAAACCTAAATGAAATGCTTGATAGCGAAAACTTTATATTGTCAGGAAAAAATTCAATTTTTAAAATTTATTAATTTAAATTTCTTAAAGAACATATTTAGGAAAGTAATCGGAGGTCATCTGAAACCAAACCGACTCGACAGGTACCAATTATACACTGAGCGCAGTGGTTGCCAAACTTAGGCAGCTATTGAACAACCATGCCGTTTTAAAATTCTGCCATAAGCTTAAAAATTTAATTGAAAAAACACTGAAAAACGTAAGTCGGGGACAAAAATAATGAATATTTCAAATCTTATTAATTACCTTATAAGAAACGTATATTTTTAGTCAATGTAAGAAAATAAAAGTATTTCGAACGAGATATGCTTAAAATTTAATGAGAAGATAGATATTCTTTTTTTCATCAACAATTACGAGAGTACTTAATTGCTGCAATTCAAATACTTATCTATTATCCAGTCAGTCTGTTTTTGTAGCGATGTTGTATCATTTACGTACTGGGGTCAGAAGCTTGTTTTTTTGTGAAGCTAATAATTGCTATCACTTGGACCACAGTTTTTTTTTCTTTTGAGGCCATAAGAGGCCGAAAATTTCTAAAGCGATTTCAAATACAGATTATTTTGAAAAGCAATCAGTTGTATCTCCACTTCAGCAACGGCTTCTTCAAATTGTGGTACAAGTCGAGAAATCTTCCGCATCGATCTCAATAAAAAATGATTTTACAAACTGCGATACAGTTAAAACACTTTTGAAATCTAGGAAGCATTTGTTGTATTGGTTTTTCTCAAATCTGAAAGAATTTCAAAATTTTCGAAAGACATCCTTACAAAAACGGGCAACTGAGAGGCCTCAACTAGTCAGTCGATTCGTCAAGTTGTAAGGAAGAGATCAAAATCAGTTTTAACTTGTGAAGTAATGTCTCATTTCCATAGCCTCTACTCCCCTCATCACTACATATAAAGAAAGATGTACAGATTGAATAATAGACATTATTTCTGTTTTTGAAATTATCAAATAATGCATCTGTAGCAACTAAAAAGGCAGCTTTGATTAATTGGTCATTTAAGTATGGTTCCTCATTTTGTGTAATTATTTTTGCAACTTGAGCAACGCCCAGATATTGCTTTATTCTTGTCTACAGTTTTTTTAAAATTATTGTTGAGCATTGCTTTGGGATTCCAGCTGCATTAAATTTTCTTTCCTTAAAACATAATTAAGTGAGGAAATCTTTTTAAATCCCTTGGTGAATGGTTTTGAAGTGACATTCGACCTTCTTCTTTCCAACTCATACACTTTCGTTTCATAGTAAACACATACATTTACACTTTACTTGGGTGAAAAAGTAAGAGTTTTCCACCCCAAATGAAAATAAGTTTTTGTTTTTTTTGCTTGAACACGCCATCATAACCTAACATTCTCGACCATGTGGATGAAGACACAAATTGGTAATCGTAATAAACAGATATATGTTAATTAGAATTTAAAAATAGTAAATGTGCGACAGTCTGAGCGAGGAACTTTTTAGTATGATGAAAACTTGAGCACGATCGTGTTGGGCTACCGAAAACTTCCAGATAGCTGATTTTGATGGCTAATAAGCGTAACAAATAAAAAAAAAGCTTTACGGTGCAGTTTTTTAAATACCACGAATTAGCTACTCTGTTTCTGCTAATCCCCTCCGAAGAGTGCCAAAGAGACTTAAAATTTTTTGCTAATCCCTTCTGCGAAGTGCAAAAGAGACTTGCAATAACTGCGCGACATACGAAGCACGAAACAACGAGATCATCATCATCACCTAGATTTGCAGATGGGCGATCAGGCCCTGAAGGGACCTTTTACCCGGATATCCTTTGGGAGGAGTCAATGGTATGGTCATCAAGTGCCCGAAGGTCTTGGTCCCCGAAGGGCAGAGAAGGGAAAGGTAGGAGAAAAAAGATGAGCCGGGGCTCGGTGAAACAAAGATCGTCAATTCCTCTCGTTTTCGTACTCTTGAAGGGCTTTAAGTCATTTGGTCGTTTGTGGTTGGAGGCTTGCATCTGAGTGGGGTATTTTCTGGCTGGCGCCGTTTTCTTGGCAGCTCGGTTCTGAGGGTGTCTTGGGCAGTCTAAACTCGTCGCCGGGTGCGTTGCGCGGCAACTTGCGCACTGCGATGGGCCTTCTTTTTGCTGACAGTCCTTGGATCAGTGGCTGCCTGCGCAGTATTTGCATCGCTCTCTGATGTTGCATGCGTAGGAGTTGTGACCCCACCGCTGACACCTGAAGCATTGGGTGGGGCCATTTCTGCGTCTCATTTTTTCCGTCTTGACGACGAAACCGTCTATAGTAAGGGGTTCTCTGAATATTTTCAAGTTTTCTTCAGTGTGCGGCAATTGCACGCAGAATATGGGCAAAGGTCCATTTTTCCCGCGGAATTGCTTCATCTGGAGAGGCTTCCTGTCTTGTGCTGCTAATTCTTTTTCCAGGATTTTGGGATCAAAGTTGGTTGGGAGTCCCTTTAGAATAACTTTGATGGGCGGGCATTGATCGAACCTTGGGGCGTAGTACTCCTTATTGCACTCTTCGGCATAGCGGATGACCGCTAGGTGTCCGTCTTCAGTAGAAGGGTACACTTTTACTTCGTCTTTAACAAGCTTAATTTCATAGTTTTCATTGTGTTTTTCCTTTATCTTAGTTAATGCGAGAGCTGGATTACCTTCGTTTATGATGACTACTGGTCTTCTCTTCAAATTTTTTGTGGGAGGCTTCTTATCCTTTTCGTTGAGTGCTTGGGTGAGTCTGCGTACCTCGGAACGTAGCTTAACGCATTCCTTTTCATTCTTTTCAAGTTGGTCTTTAAGGTGGGAGATTTGATCCTTATAATCGTCTTCCGCTTCATAGGTAGCAAGCTTGGTGCTGACTTTGACCAGGGCGTTAGCGAGGCTGCAGTAGATTTGGAAGTCGTACAGGTTGGTTTCATTCCCTTCATGTGCGTAGTCTCGGAACCAAGCTAACTTGACTGTGATTACCGCTTTGAGCATCAATAAGGCTGTATCACTACTCTCTTTTTCGATTCGACTTTGCAGACGAGGCCAATCATGTAACTTGGTATCAACCAGTTTTCTTCCAAATGCACAGGTGGCGTAGGAGTCGTTCTCCTCGTCCGGTGCTGAGGCCGCGTTGACGGGTGTTACCTCGCCGGCCCTGAGAAGGGCCTCGGCACTTCTGTCCACTGGACTCGGGGCTTCCTTCTTTAGTTTCTTCGTCTTCGACATCGTTGCTTGGAACGTCTTCTTCCTTTTTTCGAACTCTTATTCAATTCTGGTGGTCGATCCTCCGGCTTCGACCTCTCTCACCCACGTATCGCCAGAAGCCTATCTTTTTTTCTTCTAGCCAAACAACGAGATTACGATTCTTTTACTTTTATTATATTATGTTAAGAATATAACTGGTAGTCAAAGCGTGCGCATGGGAAGGCATCAGGAGTATCGTGATACTCCCACTTATGCTATATTAGTTTTTATTGTTTTGAGCGAAGAAATAAGTTTTGGGAAAAATTGAGAGTACCTAGAAAGAGTAAGTTAAAAAGAAAAAAAATGAAAGATTTGAAATAGATTTGAATATTATTGCTACTAGAAACATTTTTAGAAACAAATCTTTCATTTAAAAAAAATGTTATTATTATTTTTCAAAAACAAAAGCGAGCCTTTAGAAGCATTTTCAGAATTAGTTTTCCTCCCATCAACACTGACCATCAACGACGTAGCTACACCCTAATTTCGGGAGTGGAGTACGATTGCTCGCATCTGATTTCATCAGTGTACTCGCCCCCCCCCCCCGAGTCCTCCCGCATCTAAGCCACCATTTCGGAGGTTTTTATCCCCCACCCCCATCTACGCCTGTGCTGAACACTTTTCTAAAACAGTAAAATCTTTTTTCAGGACTAAAAAAGTATCACACATTGCTTCAAGCGATTTATTATTTTACTGATACTAGGGCGCGCTAGCTGACTGCCATGTTTGAATAATACAGTCCTCAAATCTCTGTTGTTAAAATAACATTTCAGTTAGGCAGTTGTATAGTGAGTTCCGCAATTGTAAAGTTTTCCAGGGAGAGAATTGAATACGCAAATGATACGTATTCAATACAGCAAAAAAAAAGCGAAATATATACACATATACATAAATACATTATGTTTCTAAAAGTGAGGAGAGTAGAGGGATAGCCCTACTAACAGGCCTCTGTGTAGTCTTCGGAGAAAGGTGGAGGGATGATTACAAATAAAAACATAAGTTATTGAACTTAAAATGTGGGGGGACTCCGGTGTTAACCCTTTAACTACCGGAATATATTCACAAATCTGTTTGTCTAAACGCCAAAATAAACAGTACCAAAAAATTGCATAAATGTCGATACACCTATTTCTATGTATATGTCACGAGTTTCTTACATGAACTTTCGCCATAGCAAATTTTGTTATTGGCTAACCAATAAAAAAAGTAAATTACGTCAATTAACGTCAATAAATCGTTTATAATAAATTGTCAATAAATCGTTACCCGTACTACAGGAAAGTTTCGCCAAATCGCTTATTGACGTTACCCGTGCCACAGAAAAGTTTCGCCAAATCGACTATTAACGTTACCCGTAGTTAAAGGGTTGAAATGAAAAAGTGGGGGAGCACCGTCCATCTGGGCGATGAAACGTCGTCATTTTGAAACGGAGAGTAAGGACACGTTTAGTAAGTGATTACCGAAAAAGAAAAAAAAAACGCAACACAATCGGTTCCACGCAATTTATAATTTGCGAATCAGGGTTCACACTGGGGAAAAATACAAGGTGGGATTTTCCTCCTTGACCAAAATTTTAAGTGGGATTTTTAAAGTTTAAGCCAAAAAAATTTGTTTTTTGAGTGGGATTTCAAAAAATATTGCGGGAATCGCGCGATCGCGCGGCCTAGCGCGAACCCTGGCGAATGCTTAATTGTATAAATCGCAAAATAGTCATGCTAAAACCATTAAGCATTTCTTTTTCTTTCTAGCAATATAGGTATTGTATATTCCCGCGTATAACCAGCGCATTTGGAACAAAGCATAAGGCGTTACAACAATCACAGGTTTAAAACTAAGTAAAAGATCAGCACATACACACAAAAAGACTTTTTTCATGTTCCTAAAGTTTTTTTTTTTTTTTAAGTTATGAATATTTTATAAATTTCACAATTTAATTGTCAGAAAACATGTTCATCACAATCGTCTTCCTTTACAGCTTCAAACACATCGTCGAATTACAATTCATCTTCAGAATCGTTGCTGTTCTGGAGCCTGAACTGTTCCCATCTGGATTGTCAGGCATACTACACTACACTTTTTAAAATACTTTATGGTTTTTCAGGTTTAACTTTTGATTTTTGAATTACTTCAAGTCTTTCTCAAAGTTAAAAGTGCGTGATTCTTATATGATTACAGCGAATATACCTAAAAATTAAAAAATGTTATCTTTAAGTGCATGTTATGCGGCAGACCAGGCTATGCGCCGAAGTATACGTTACTTTTTCGCACTTGGACAAAGACGATTACATAAAACATATCATCATAATTCGAAAGAAAAACTTTTTGTTTAATTTTAAGCAAGGTTAGTGGATGCAGATGCAACACGCACCAAAATGGTGAATTTAAGGAAATTAGTTGGGCAGTTTTCAACCTGCAATTTTTCTCCATTCAAACAATCAGGGATTTTTCTGCTTGACGTTTTACTGTTAATGTAGAACAGTAATGCAAAGAAAAAATGTTACTAATTTCACCGCTTTTTTTAAGTTTTATTTCTTGAAAGGTGGTCATACAACACAATCAAAAAATTCTTTATTTAAAACGCTAAAGAAAACAGAATCAATCTAGGAAATGGCAACGTGCACTTCAAGCTTTGCTTTTATTCTTTAACTAGCGGTACCCGCACGGCTATGCCCGTGTTAAAAAATGAAAAGACCAGTCGGTTTGCCATTGTGTATATAGTGATAACTTTTTTAGGTGCAAATTATGTTATTTTATTAAAATGTATAGCATTCCATATAATTAAAGATTAGCTGCCCATGGCAATCAGCCGGAGATCCTACACATTTAAGCATTTTTTTTTACAAAACACACACAATAAAAAAGGAAAAAGGAAAGAAAGAAACGAAATAAAACAAAAAAGAAAATATTTGAAAACAAAAAAAACGCATTTCGTTTGTTTTGTTCAAGTACCCACACAAAAAGGAAGATTATAATAAATTAGAATAGTTTTTATTAATAAATTTTTAGTACAATTAATTTTTATCTATTATTTATTGACAAAGCCGGGTCCAGACGCTACGTTTTGTACAACCTTTTGTCTGCGCAGTCTTAAGACTAAATGAAAACGTTGCAGTTTTTTATGCGTCTACATAGTGCAGAGATATCTGTCTATTTCACTCAGTTTTGTGCGATATCGTCATGAAGGAGGTACTTACTCTGGTCAATTATGACATGGTGTCATGTTGAAAAAAAAGAATGGAACGTCTCAGAAGAACCCGGCGTTCAAATGATTACATAAAATAAATATTTTTTTGTTGCCTGTTCTGGTGGTTCGACAACTGCAATCTCTTTATTTTCATCCATGGTATTCCTAGACTGCCTTGGTGTCTCCTGATCATTTAGGAAATGTAACAAATCAAAGTACCAGAGAGATGGCTTGTAAATTTCGTCTCCAACCCCAGATCGAATCAATTTATTAACTTTTGCCAATTATTTCCGGTAAACACTTCTCAAAGAATTAATTATTTACAAATGTTTCTCTGTTTTCGGTTGCATCAATGTCTTTGATTTTTTCCACTAAACTCTCATAAGCCTCCCCCTTTTTATCCTTGTCACTATACTCCTTGGATTTTACACGCCAAACGCGTGGGAAACTTTCGCATAATGCAATAAATTTTGTGAAAAACTCCCGAGAACATTGCCGAAAGTCGGCCATTGTCGCCTGACGAATTGAAACTGAGAAACAAAATGAATCGGAAAGGGGTGCTACCGTCTACATGTGCCGATTTGTCTGCACAGTTCAAAGACATATGCTTTCTAGCTCAGTTATCGCTGCAACTGTACAGTCTTCGCACCGGACTCAAAACTGCGCACTTTTCCAATCTACACGCAACATTTTATCTGCAATGTGTTGAACTGCGCAGAAAAAAGGTTGTGCAAAACGTAGCGTCTGGACCCGGCTTAAAACAGAAAGACGAAATTTTGTAGCCTGCAGAAACAAACAGCAGCAAGTAAAGATTTGAAAGCGGAATAAACCTTTCATCCGAGCTCAAATAGGAAAATAACATATGTGCTAATTCACTGGAGAAAAAAAAAGTAAATAAATGAAAGTATAAATAGTAATAATAAGCTGGAATAACAAAAATCGCTAAAAAGGATAGCATTTCTTTTAAAAACCCCTGTGCAGTATGGAAAATAGTCCCGTAAAATACATGTCAAAATAAGGAAATCAAAACAAAGCTATCGATCGCCTGTGAGACGCAGGAAATAAATTTTAATTCGTTTTAAAAAAATAATAATCAAAATCCAAAAAAAGAAATAAATAAATTAAAAATCGGCTGCTTCTCAAAATGCTAAAAACCGCAAGCAATAAATTTTAATTCGTTAAAAGAAACAAGAAGTTCCGTCTAGAACTATACGAGCCTACTTTCCCGTATAAACCGAATTCAAATTTATAATATAGCTATCTCTCTCTGTCTTTCTCGTTTAGTTTTAGTTCTTAATTGCTTCAAATATACCTTTTTCAACGGTTAATAGCTATTCATTCAATCATTCATTTATTAAGTCATTCATGTATTTAATCACTCATTTATTCATTCATTCTTTCGCTTATTCATTTAATCATTCATTGATTCAAAAATATTCTTGAAAATCACGATCAAAAAATTTCATAGGAAAATAGTCTCCTTAGTTCTGGATGTACTTTCTATTTGTACATGTTCTACGTCATAAGAGCTTTCCGATAAAGTTTGTTCCAAACAAATCGGTCAGTTAGATCAGATCAGGAATTATATAGGATTGAAATTTTCCCGTGGGCGGTATGTTAATTTTTTTTGAACTGTTCAAAAATGAACAAAAATTGTACAAATCAATATTTCACGCCAAGAACTTCTTCCAGTGAGCTTGTTCATGGGAACTTGGATCTTGTATACAAAGTTTACATAATTTGCTTCATTTTCACCCATAGGCAATGATGTTAAAAATTTTTGAACTGTTCAAAATTGAACAAAAAAATTGTCCAAATCAAAAAATAAAATATGGAAATTAGATGTCATCGCCGAGATCTTTCGAATGCAAAAAGAATTTTTCGAATTGGACAATTCGTTCAAAAGTTATTAGGGGGGGACAGACCGACAGACAGACAGACCGACAGACCGACAGACACACTTTTTCCCCATCTCAAAACCCTACTTTCAAATTTTTATTTTTCAATCTTTATTTAATTACTTAACTTATTTTTGACTTTTCTTGATTTTTAACGATATTTTCACGATACATTAAGCCTTCTTTCATGCTTTATTATTATTTTTTTTACTTTTACGGGAAAGTAGGCTAAAAAGGATCAATAGTCAGTCGGCATGGCAACAATTAAAATTAAAGTTAATTACCGTGAAAAAATAATTTCGAACTGCAGAGAAAAATGCTTATAACTTCTTTTCTAGTTAATTTAGAGGCTTCGAATTTTCGCACGTAGAGCGAAACTCTTTCCGGGGTAGTTTTTCACGCGCTTTTCAACGGTATCAAGCTCGAAACGATGCGATAATTCCTTCCTATAGAAAATGACTATTAAACGGCTATAAATTGGAATAAAAGAACAAATTCGAATTTCAGAAAAAACTCTCCGAGGTGCACACCATGTTCGAAACTAATTTCGTGCCAAATTTCATGAAAATCCGCTGGACGGTCTGGGCCCTACGCCGTACACAGACAGACACACACACACACGTACTTTCTGCTTTATTATTAGTAGAGAAGATAACTGTACTACTTTAATATTTCAAACTCAACATTTAGGGGAGGGGGAACGTCGATTTTCGCCTTGCTAAGACTACAATTTCGTTCTATACCGTTTTGTCACTAATATCTAATTGCCAACATCATCAAAAAATTTCTAACGATGTTTTGAGCAATGGTTAAACGTATTAGAATATAACTGGTGGTAACAATTTCTGCTGATACCTCTATGCAAGAGTAGGATTACTCAGTTTTCTTTCTTTTTCTTTTTTCTGCTTTTTTTCTTTCATTTTTGATTTCTTTAATATAGGATAAGACGAGCACTGAAACAGTAAGTAATTTTTTTTCAAAAATAGAGTTTCAAAATGTTTTTTCTTGATAGATTGACAACAGTAGTATCCCTCCGAAAAATTCCAGCTATATTGACACCTGAAAAATCATTATAATTAAAATCTTACATGTTTATTGACTGGCAAATTTTAAGTAACTTATATGAGTCATTGAAAAGGACACATCTTTGCTGCGATAGCAGGGTTCGCACACTCTTTTTGCTAAGGACGTTTCTGTAAGCAGTTGTATAATGCTATCTACAGCATTTAAAAAGTTGTGAATTTATTAATGAAGAAAAAAGATTTTTCTTTTATACTGGTAGTAAACTCCATACAAATTGGGGTGTGTCTTAAAAGCGTGCGAACACTGGATAGAGAAGGATTTTGCAAGTTGTTTCGATAATTTTCCCACAGGTTTCAATAAATTTACACAGGTCACATCTTTATCGCTGATTAGGCAATATCTTCAAAAATAATTTAACCGGAGCAAAAGACGTACCAAATAAATAAATTTCTGTCAGAAAATAAGTAATGAATGACAATAATCGCACTTGTTATGGTAATTAATAGGCCATTTTTTTGAAATTAAGATCAATGATATTCTTCTCATTAGGTAAAACCTCAACCTCATAAGCCAATATTGCACAGTTCACTTCTTGCCTTATTTTCATGATCATTCAAATGAAGTGGGCGCCCACACACAGTTTTAACATTCATGACCTAAAGAGATATAAATATAGATGAAGGAATATTTAACTCTTTCTTTTTTTAGTTGTAGCAAAAGGAGTCTGAATATGCCGAAGTGGATTGTCATAGCTCTTTGTTTTTCGTTTGTACAAGCGGTAAGTAAATATATATATCTATAGGTATATATATATTCTCTCTCTTTCTCCATTTTACGTTAGAAACACAAATTTGCAGAAAAAGAAAACTATTTGAGGAGAAGAGGTGTCTTTCTCTTTTTCTTTTTTCGTCCTTTTCTTTTCTTTCGTTCCACCACGATATGCATCATTATCTGGTAATTATTGATGTAAGTATTCGAGCAAATTTCTTAAAATTTTGTACGCTTTTCCCATGTGTAAATTAGGAGAGATGAATTTTGTTTTCCAATGTGTTCTAGTGTGGAAAATTTCGTGCATTGTTAAGGAAACCAAGTTCAAAAAATTTGAGGGAAAGGAATTGATATCTTCTTGTTCTTCATGGGCCCAGAAGCTTCCCATTTTGGGCAAAATTTCAACTTTTATTATTTTATATTCTTCATCTTTTTTATCCCAGTTTACTAACTAATACACAACTTCACGACGGTAAGTCATCGAGGGGGAAGAAAGTACTAGATCGCATCGGTAAGAAAACGTAGGAGGGCAGGGATAATGCTCAGTCATAAAAATTTGAAACGATCGATATAAGATTTTTTTTCTTTACTAGTTGTAAATCGTCTTATTTTGAAAAATTGCAATACTATTAAGTGTCCCTAGCTTTTGTAAAAGTAGTCGTTAAGTGCACTGGTTCATGTGTATCGCTGATTTTGAACAGTTCTACCGTCAATCAAAGCGATCTGCCTGGCGGAGTGTCAAGAAGAATCCATTCATGTTCAAGGAAAAAACAGCTGGTATAAGGAATATGCCTTTTTGTTCTCGTTCCAGTTCGTTTGCACACTTGATTTCTTCCGAACTGCTGCTATATGCCAGTTTATAAATTTAGTTGCTTTCAACAAGCAGAGTAGCAAGCATTCTGATTTGCGTACTAAATAAACGCACCTGCAAAACGAACTTCCCTAAAACTCGAATCTATTAGTTCTTTTCTGCCATCCGCAGAAGGTTCCAAATGTCAAAATTCCGTAGTCGAACTGTAACTATATTTTATATCGTTATTACTCTCAGAGTCCGTCATTTGTTTGCTGGTTTAAAGCCTTTCCTGTTAAACAAGTGCGTATATCTTGTTGAACCACAAAATGTCTGTGATAAAAAAATGTCAAATCTAGGAAACGAATAATGGGCAGTTCAGATTGTGGGCCAAGTTCAGTCAGTCGCCTTCGTGCTTTCTCTGCACTATTTTTATGATAATTAGTTTTTAATCTACTATGATTATGTACCTAATTGGCTCTAGTTAAATGATGGTTTTTGTGATTTACATTTTCCTGATTTCTACTTATTAGTTTCTAATTAATGGTAATACTGCATGGTGTTTTTTTATTTCATCATATCTGATTTATTTTTTTCATCTTCATGACTTTTATTTCATGATTTTGAAGTTTGGTTTCCACTTTTTTTTCATACATACAATATTTATATCACAAGGTATAAAATTAAGACACGCAGAAAAAAGTACATTGGAATCCCTTCTCTTGTTTTGAAAGAATTAATTCTTTCTACTCATTCTCTAACTAAATCTTTCATTCGATTAGTTAAAATTTGTTACTTAACAAACTTGAGGGATAAACTCAATAATTGCCAATTAAACTATTTAAACACATTCTTTTCAATCGCTTCATTCCCCAATTCCTCAATAGTTTTCTAAATATATTCTACATTAGGGTTTTCTATTGCATGATTTTCTACTTCCTAATTTCTGCTTAACCGAAACATTTGGTTTTATCCATTTAAAAACTGTTGCGTATCTTTTGAAAAAAGTTACTTAAGGAGCTGCAGTTGGGTAACCTAATAAGTTAAATGCAAAGTTAACACACATTATTTTAAAAAAAGCTAAGAAAAATCAAAGAAAAAAATGTTTAATATTGATGTTGAAAGCATGGTTGTCTTGGGCTTGCTGTATTGCACAAACTTCTTGTCATGGTTTGATCTAAGTTGTTTTTTGTATGAGGGTAGCTTATTGCTTATAGAAAGATGCTGCTTACCTTCGGAAAGATCCCTCTCTTTAACGATTTATTATATTTTCTTGTTTTCTTTTCAGATCCCTACGAATACTTTTCAGCGCGAGTATAGTACCATAACCAGACCCCAAAGACAGAATTCAAAGTTTTCCCGGGATTTTCAAGTGAACAATTTAACAGAGCGTCCCTTCTCGAGCTATGAATATCTATCAAAAGTAAGTTGCGTACTCAATTAATTGTTTTCCACGTAAAAGAAAAACCATACTGTATGTTTAAAAGAGTACTTTTCTAATATACCAGCGCAGACCACAAACCGCCAATAATGATTCAACCCACGCCAAACGGAATATCGCAGCAGGTAAACTTTTGAGTATGCTGTCGCTAAAAAATCTGCTTGGCGAGATTTGCGCTGGTAGATTGGAAATGTACCGTTAAAAGTCTTTATTATATGTGTAATAGGGAAATTAGTTCGTTAATAATTAAATATTTGTATAATATATTTGTATTAATAATTATATGTATTATCATTTTTCTTCAAGCGTCTACCAAAACATTTTTAATTGAAATAAATGAATAAAAATATAGTTCGATTTATCCTACGTAAATATATATATAAAAGTTTCTTCTAGCAAGTTAGTAAGTATGATGTGCCGAATCGAAATTAGTCTCCACCTGTTGCTCTTGTTTGAATAAACTCTGCAATAACAATCATACAAACTTGATTCATATCTGCAAATGTATCAGAAATTCATCCTTATTTCATGGCGTAAAAAACTTAAAGTTATGTCAAGAATTTCAAGGATTTGAAACTTTAACCATCTTGGAACTTTGATGTGGGATATTACGACGCATCTACTGCGCTATTATAACAGCTTAATATTTCACCGATAATATCTTTACACCCATTTAGCTATTTAAGAACCTATAATAAGAACCATTTTTTTAAGGTCTTCTAAATTACTTACAGAACATTCAAGTAATAGTAAAATAGTAATTAATTTAAAATAGTTTCACCTACACAGTACACATAATTCACTTAATTGAAATCAAAAGTGCCCATTTTTAATTTATAAACATGTTTATCTTTGAAAAAAAAACTATATACCAGCATTTGATATCCAAAATGTACTCAAGATAATGAGTACTTGTGTTTTTAAAAATTGCGACTTCTTTACGTGGACAGGGTTCGCGCTAGGCCGCGCGATCGCGCGATTCCCGCAATATTTTTTGAAATTCCACTCAAAAAAAATTTTTTTTAGGCTTAAACTTAAAAAATCCCACTCAAAATTTTGGTCAAGGAGGAAAATCCCACCTTGTATTTTTCCCCAGTGTGAACCCTGCGTGGAGCTATAGTAAATTGGTAAAATGCTTAAAAATGAGTACTTTTTCCTTATTTTTAAGTATCCAATTTTAACAGCGTACCATAAAATGCAATAAAATGGTTCAGTGCTTTCATCCATGTGTTATTTCATTTCTCATGGACACGATGACTGCTCACGGAAAATGCATTAACCATCAATTATCTATACCCTCTGTATCATAGACTATAGACAATATAACGTTTGGTCCTTTTTTTTTTTGTAATTTTTTTCATACAATATTGAAAAAATTAATGAAATACGTGTATATTTTGATTTTTTGTTATCTTGAATCCAAAAAATCAAATAAAGCCGAGTTTATGTGTGGTGGTTATGTGAAAAAAGAATAAAAATAATTCTTAAAAATAAATTAATAAAAGAACAAAATCCTGAATTACGTATATTTTATTTTATTTATTATAATAATTATTATTATTATTATTAGCTATTATTCTCGAAACCAAAAAATGAAACAAATCCGAGTCGATGAGTGATAGAGGATTAAGTTTTCAAGTTAGTTTTGAGTAGTGGTCGGAGTACAATTAAGCTCCACTCGAGACATTTTTCAGTTTTTCTATGTTTCTTATATTCAGTGTGCAATTTCAATCCCTAGCCACATTGTTTGTGGTTAATGTTGTGTTCTATGCTTACATTATTCTTTTGAAATTGCAGGTGAGAACCAATATTTCCAAATACGAGGATTACGAAGAAAGTAAGACAGTTTACTTTCAAATATTCATTTTAAATTTCAATTTAATAGAATTAATTTTAATTAAAGTTATTTATTCCCGCGAGATAAGCAGGAGTTGAATTCAAGGTATTGTGTATATCAACAATAAAGTATTATACACAAGTATTTGATTAGCCACAAAAGTAAAAAATGATGGACTGATTTCATAATTTGCTCTAGGAGAAATATCTACCAGAAAAATATAATAAAGATTGAAGTTTAATATCACAATAAAGCCTTTATTTCCATTGCTGTTAGCGTCCGACAGTTCTAAACTATTTCTCATTTTAAAATGGTTCCCATGCAACTTTATAACGCATGGTAATTTTCTAGAAATTTCCGCCGGGAAGTTTTGTTAACATTAACTAAAACAAATTCATATTTTATGCTACAGAAACAATAAAGAAGTTAGGCAATCCTCAGGCACAGTTACAGCTTATTCCAAAACAAACTGGATCTTATTTCCAGGATTTATATGCTGGTTAAAATTTCCTGGCACTAACATGAAGTTTGTTTTTGAACAGTTTAAAATCAGACTAAAAATTGTTTTAAAAAAGTTGTTTTCGAACAACTCATTTATTATTTTTTTATGTAAACAAATAAAACAATAATAAGTGAGATATTCTCGCCGAGATTTTTCGGAAACTTTTTTTTTTTTTTTTCTGCGAGTCTAACAAGATTGAACGACAGTCGCATTTCCCGTTCTTTCAATGTTTCATCCACAACCCTTCTTTCACTTTTTAAAACATTTTCACAGTATTTATTTAATTATAATATTTATGTAACTTTAATTAGGGGCCGTTTATAAATGATGTCACGCTTTTTTAACAGATATTTGACCCCCATCCCCCTTTGTCAGAATATGTCACTCTTCAGCGGACTCCCCCTCCCCCCTTTGTCACATGTCACGCTATGTTGCATAATGCATTTTGTCACACTTCTTGTTAACCCCGCCCCTCCCCTTGCCACACTTTGTCACAATTTCACTAAACCCCCCCCCCCTCCCCCCTTGAAGCGTGACATCATTTGTGAATGATTCCTTACGCAATTGATTATTTAATTAATTTTTGACCTTTCTTCTTTTGAGTGATGTTTTTACAATATACCAAGCCATCTTTTATTACTCTCTCTTTTTTTTTTTTTTAAATTTTAACTTTTCCGAAAAAGTAGGTTAAAAAATTATGGTTTTCCTTTGTGAGTAAATAAGCTATGATAGAAACCTAAGTTGTGAATCATAAATCGTAAAACTTGTTGCACACACGTGTCTTGGAGTTGCAAAAATATTCTTTTTTATTGCGAAAAAGTTGAATTTTGGTGCGAAATTGGATAGAGGATTGGGGGAGACCTTTTTAAGTTTAGCCCCGCCACGGAAAAACGGCAAGGTCCATTACTGGGGGAGAAATGCCAAGTAGGTTTTTTTTTTTTTTTTTCCAATCCTTGATTCGGAATGTGTTCTTGATTGAATTTTTCGGAAAATTTTGTGTGAAGCTCAGAATTATTTTTAACAAAATCGCCTATAATGTGGCCCTCGGACATAAAGGTTGAAGACCCTTAATCTGAAAGCTCATTCCTTTTCATTGAAAAAAGGGTTCCTTTGCAACCCTTTACTACCCTTATCAAATAGTAATTTTTGTCACCTTAAACAGCTTCCCAGAAATCGTGTGTTATTTTCATTTTCGAAAAGTTAAATTTATGAAATGAAAAACCATAGTACATACACAGTGTGTCAAAGAATTTTTAAGACTAGGTTTATAAAATAAAATAAAAAATAGTAATTATATTTTTTAAAGTATTTTTATTCAAATTGCTCCTTTGGCTTCAATGCATTTGTTACAGCGGTATAACAACGATTCGAATGCCTTTTCCAGCTCACATTGTGGGTAGTTTCCCCTAGATGGCGGCACCTGAGCTCTCATTGGATGCGACTTGCACTGGGAACTTAATTTAGCTGAGAGTATCTAAGCCAAACGGATACTTAAGGGATCTTTAACATGCCGCACAATCATACCACATGGGCGCCGACAATTTTCTGCATCTTGAAAATCCATCGACTTGGGCCAGGTTTGAACCTCCGATCTTGGGCGTACGAGACTTGCGCCTTACCACTACGCCACCCTGTCGACACTACCATGGGTATGGCAAAGTTTGTTTTTCATATAAAAATATGAGCCAACCCAACAATGAAAACATTGTTTGCACGATGGAAATTATTAAATTAATATATTTTATGAATTCTGAAATTAATTTTTGAAAAAATTATAGTCTGAAACCATATTATATTTTAATGAAAAATCAATCTAGATGAACAAGTTATCCAAAGTGTCAGCTCAAAATATGCAGTAGTTTTTGTACGACACTTAAAAATTCATTTTAGTGCTGTTTAAGGGACCGTATAGCTGAACCGCATGACCGCAAACTAAAATGACGAGAATTGTGAAATAAAGTAGAAAAAATTTGTGCCTAAAATCAAACCCCCAAAAGACGTTTATTCTGTAAATAATGTGAAAAATTATTTCATTTTCGTTGCTTGATAAGCATGCGTCTTAAAAGCAGTAATCTCAATGTAGTGAGCGCCACTAAAACATTTATCGTTAATATAGCTTGTTTTAATGAAGATAATGCAATTAAATTTAGTGTATAGACTAATTTTTTTGAGCATGCGGAAATGTCCGTTATCAAATACCTGGCGTTGTATTTGAAATTTCAGCGTTAGTAATCATTTTAATATGAATACCCAACTGATTTTCGAAATTTTATTCCAATACATTAAAATAAGACATTAGCCTGACATCTTCACCTTATTCGGGTTTGGAAGTGCCTTTCCTTAGGTGAAGTTGTTTAAAGTTCATATTGGCATATCCATCTTGTCCCTCTCGTACTGTTCAAGAAGGACGCATACAACTACCTTTCAAGAATGATAAAAGAAATAACAAATCTTTCCGTTGTATATACTTATTATATGAGCAAACGGCAAAAATCTTACTGGTAGTTTTTAAAAAATCACTTAAATTGATTTAGTACATACTACAAATCTTTGACTCTGTATTGTTTCATAAGTTTTTTATTTTCTAGGACAAAGGTTCCCAAACTATGTGCCGCGATACCCACTTTATGTTCTACAGTCAAAAAAAAAAAACTTTTGTAATAGCAGTAACAAGAAATTTTAAAATTAATGTAGCATTCAGAAATGCCAAAGTGCATCACATTCCAGTAATGAGGTAAAATTTTATTTAAGAAAAACATGCATTTTAGTAAAAAATCAAGTTTTTGAGGTGGTAGCATAAATTATCTTCTTCCGAATTCAAAGAACAAAATATTAGATTGCAGCAGGTTTCTATTTTAAGTGTCATATAATTATATCGCAACCAAAATATGTAAGGTTCGTATATACACGATCCTTGTATAAACAGCAGTAAACTCTTGGAAGAAGTGGATCTTAATTTCCTACCAAAAATTTACTGCCTAAATCTTTTTTAAAATATTTAATTTTTAAAATCCATTAGAAAAATATCAAGCATAGAAATAATGATAAAAATGTTCGAAAACCATGTATTATTTCTATGGAAAAGTTTGATATGCTATAACAAACAGGAGGTTCAAAAAAATAACCAACAAAAAGAGGTTTAATATTTTCTTTCCCAAATGACATAAGCGTGTTGAACATTTAAGGAAAACTTATTTGTAAAGCCTAAATTAATCAATAAAATTTTAAGTAATTGTATCTGCTATTTTATAATTAAAGGATTTTATGAATAACTCATACGGCTCAATTTTTTATGTAGGGCATGAAAATTGAAAAGGATCATATGACAAATCAGAGAAAATTAGAAGCTAATAGAATATCAGTTTTTATACACGGGGTAATTTTCTAAAAAGTAAAATGCGGAAGTAAAATTTCGTAAAACGTGGAAAATTTTGACACAATAATTGAAGTTGTAGTCTTATTTAGATACTTTCATCAATTTTTACATAAGCATCGTATATTCATTAAAACAGATACACAACTTACTAATACAAATAAAGTCGAAATGTTCAAATAAAATAAATGTTGCATCGAATAAAACAAATAAAATACGAATTTTTAAAGAAGTTCCGTCAAATAATTCAGGAATTGGAAATTAGATATAACACAAGAAACGAGAAGAGCTTTAACATGCCGTTGAATTTGAGCCATAAAATATGTCATTCTTTTCAGATACACAATTTCTTCGAGAACTTTCTCATGCACATGGTATGGTAGTGTTAAATGTGTGACAATATATTTTAAAAATGCAAAAGAGAAAGAAATAAGAAAATCGTTAATACTCAAGTAAAACGATTTGACTAATAAATATAAAAATGCAATTAGAACAGTAGTTACCAAGATGAACACAACCCTTAGGATATTTGCCTTCATGTAAATAAAATCACATGCAGTGAAGAAAAACTTTCAGTTCTGCAAACAGACCTGTCGTGTTCAATGCCTACTTGAACCTTATCAATTCATACATTTCAATTTCATTAACCTATGTTGACTATGAAAATATGTAAAATTTCTTCATTCAAAAACTACGAAAAATATTTTCTACAATGAAGAAAAGTGTTAAATATTAAGCACTTACCCATAAAGCTTCATTTAGTCTTTATAATCCAGATGACATAAAAGCATCAAAAGATTCTTACAAATATCTTGTTGATTGAAGATAAACCATCTGCAAAGTTCTTCAAATTCTCACAGCGTGAAAAGAAGACAAAAATCTTACAACCCAGCTAGCCCATCTGTTTACAATCTGCCACCAGCTAAGATAAAATTATTTATTATCGTCCCGCATTAAGCGGTTATTAACAAACCAATTTCATGCTTACCCTTTCCAAGGTCAGGTGTTTTTCTACAAGCTGGTACTTTCGAAAACAACCAGCTTCAACACCTTCGTACTTGTAGAAAAGTTTTCCTTGTGCTCGATCCTTTCACTTCTTGTAGAACAGGGGTATTCTACCTTTCACACTTTGGGGAACCATTTGCGATTAACGTCTTCATGAAGAAACATCCTTATTAAAACGCAGGAAAAAAATAGGATACCAAAGCTTGATCCCACATAAATTTACTTGCAATTGTAATTGCATATTTACTTTATTACAATACACGCATTTTAATACGATGGTAAGACAGCTAATGGTGTTTTTTTTGGGGGGGGGGGGGTTGCTTCTAAAATTTATTCCATGAATAATAAGCAAACGCAGCAATATTTTAAATTATAAAAAAATAAGTTTTTGTTTGATGCACATATTATTGATTTGTATTTACTTTTAGAGGCCCAGTGGCTAAGTGCAGCCTTCCGTGCTATCATGCCACTGGTCATCCCTTCAGTGGGGTCGATAAAATGAGGACCAAGCATGCTTGGTTTCTAACCACTGCGGGTTCCGCGTCAGGCCGACCACTTCACCGGAATACCTGCTTCTGCATCTCATGGCCCTGGGTCTCGAAAGCTGGTATGGGCACAGTAGGCTATGGCCCCATTGGGCTGTCGTGCCACTGAGAGTATTTACTTTTACAAGCAAAATGCCCTTAAGAATTTGTTCTTTTGTAAAATTAAAATTTTACTAAAATTTTGCCCCTTTGATTAAGCAAATAGTGATCACTTGATTAACCCAAAGAACACATTGTCAAAGTTTCAGGGAACCCAGGTTGAATTCTAGCATTTTCAGTTATGGTGCAGGGTTTTTCCATCGCACTTTAAAGGTTTTTGATTTTTTTTTAAGTCAGTGTGCTATATCCCTCCACTACATTTCATGTATGATATTTTTGGCCCAGAGCGCCTCAGGCGATCGATGTTATCTTGGAAGACTTTTAAAGGTAGCTGCCCCGCATATATGCGTATCAGATAAGATATTACGAAGAAACCTAATGTTCAACAGAATGTCACAGTCACTTCACCTTCTCGTTTCTCAAAGTAAAGACAGCGACGTCTGGATTCGAGACCGTAAGCTTCTAGATTCTAGTAGGACTTCTACGGTACTAAATAATTGTTGTCACTGTGTGTTTTTGGTGTCAAATGTAACACTGGTATCTTATCATTTTTCTACTCGGATGTCATTTCAAAAATAATTTGTGAAATGCACGACATTTCTCTATTTAAGGTTTGCCATTTTTGTATTTTTAAAAACCAACATTTTATCCCCAGATGAACTTACCCCAAAAATCGTCAATGGTAGAGAAGCTGAACCTGGCGAGCTACCTTGGATGGTAAGGATAATTTCTGCTTGCTTTTTTTTTTAACACTGTAAATCGGCAAATTATTCAAAAAAAAATTCTGATAACCGATTTTTAGAGTTAGCTGGCAAAATTTTAAGAAATTGAACCAATGGTTGAATGTTACCAATTTCAAATTATGCAAAACTTAATTTACTGTTGCAATTACTTAGAAGGTCTCTTCCGAGAGCTTTTTTTTTTTTTGGCATGTTTTAAATTTATTTTCTAAGTTTTCTTTTGTTTTGGCGCACTGAGGCATTGCAAACTAATGTTATGTAAGCAGGTAAAGAATCCAACGTTGTCCGGAACAAGTTAGAGAATGAAAGAGTACTACTTAAGAATAAAACATTTCTCGGGAAATACTGACAATTTCTACTTGTATTATTCCAGAATACACTACCAAAAATTGATATCACCTTCGAAAACTCCAGGGGCATTTTCTCGAAATTTTACTGCATGTTGAATATAGCGCTTTAAAAGCTTTTTCTGCAAAACGTTTAAGCATTTTAATATTGCCCTTATTTTGAAATTTTAAAATATTTAGAATATATTTCTCCAAAAACAAAGAAAAAAACAATAAACAATATTTCTAACAATTTTCTGCTTCCTCTAAAATTCTAACAGCTTTCTAAATTTATACATACCCGTTACATAATTTCGGTATAATATTTTAAGTTTCTTTCACTAAAAATTTCAACGACATCGTTAACAGTATGCTTTCCAAAACTTTTTCGTGGTATCAGGGTTGAAAGGATGTTTAAAATTTTACATGACCTGCCGGGCATGTTTGTCTAAAAATTAACCTGACCGGACAAAAGTTTTACATGCCCAGAAGTTGTCTTATTGCATATTAATGAAAACATTTTAATTTGTCGTATGGCATTAATCAGACAAAAAATTAAATTGACAGCTTTATATCTGAATCAAGAATTATTTTAACATTAATCTAAATCATTAAAAAATTACATTACAAAAAAATATTACATATTACGTCGTTACAAGTCAAAATTTGCAAATTTTAAATTGCATTACTAATTTTATTGCTAGCATGCATGTCTTGTTTCTTTGATGTTGAACAACCAGTGTTCGATGGCCGCAGAAGGCTCAAAATTATCTGGTTCTACACCATTAATGGCAATTCTCATTAGATTGCTGATTGTCTCTATAGACAAACTGCAACGAAGAGAGCTTTTTATTCGATTCATGGCACTAAATCCGCTCTCGCATGCAGATGTGCTAGGAGAAATGCAGAGCATAATTTCCACAAGTAAGAGATCATTTGTAAATTCTTCCTGTTTACTCCTTAAGAGGTAAGAGTAAACAGTCAAAAGGTTTCATGATCTTTCCCGCAAAGTTTTTGAAATAAATTTTTTGCTTAAAAAATTACATGCTCTACCGGGCATGTTAGGACAGAAGATTCATACCCGATTATATTTTTTTTATGGCCCGGACATGTCGGGCAATATAATTTTCGAGCCCTGCTTGGTGTGTTTAAAGCGTCCTTCGTCAACCTTTGTCAGTCATAAATTTTATTTTTAAGGAACTTAATATTATTAAACAAAATTTTTTTTTTAAATTTCAGGTTGCTTTATATTATAACAACATGTTCCGCTGCAGTGCTTTCTTGATATCTCCCCGACTGCTTATGACAGCTGCTCACTGTGTGGAATTGTAAGACAAAATAGATTTCATGTTATTTTGATATTACCATTGATGCTAATGATTAAAAAAAAAGACATTTTCAATTGTTTTAAGCAATGTAGCTATTGTTATCCCCTCTTAATTTTTTTCTTGTGATTTAAAACAATACTGAGCATTTCACGGAAATAATTTGAAATTTTTAATCATTTACTCTGAAAAACAAAAACAAAAAACTCATCTCCTAAGTTTATCTAGATTTTGAGTTTCATTTTTAATTTTAAGCTTTATAATGTTGAACATCGTTAAAAAGCACAAAAAATGAGCTTTTACTCAAGTTTCTAGTTCAATTAAGAATTTCTCACTCTCTATCTTCTGTTTTCAGTCGAATTTCATACCTCTGTAAATCAAAAACAAGTACACATATCTCGGTAAAATTTCAGATTTTCTATACCAGTAGTGCACCTAAGGCCGTGATAGCCTAGTGGTTAGGGTGTCCAACTGGAGGATCGCGTGTTCGATACCCGCTGCAGACACACCACGTACACTTAGGGAAACCTGCATGCAAAATCCGTAGACCCGACTACCCCCACTACCACACCCCCGGATGCAGGGCATCCCTAAGGCCTAGTGCTAATAGGGAAGGAGGTTGGAGGAGAAAAGTAGTACACCTCTGCAAAAATTTCAAGAAGATCCGAGATGGTGAGATCATTGGCCCTGTGTTGAACTGACCCTCTCTTTTTTCTTTTTTTTAGCCTACTTTCCCTTAAAAGGAAAAAAAAAATAATAATAAAGCATGAAAGAAGGCTTAATGTACCGTGAAACTATCGTTAGAAATCAAGAAAAGTCAAAAAATAAGTTAAGTAATTAAATACAGATTGAAAAATAAAAAATTTGAAAGTAGGGTTTTGAGATGGGGAAAAAGTGTGTCGGTCGGTCTGTCTGTCTGTCGGTCTGTCCCCCCCCCCCCCTAATAACTTTTGAACAAATTGTCCGATTGGAAAAATTATTTTTGCATTCGAAAGATCTCGGCGAGGATATGTCATTTCCATATTTTACTTTTTGATTTGAACAATTTTTTGTTCAATTTTGAACAGTTCAAAAAATTTTAACATTAGCGCCTATGGGTGAAAATGAAACAAATTATGTAAACTCTGGGTACAAGATCCAAGTTCCCATGAACAAGCTCACTGGGAGAAGTTCTTGGCGTGAAATATTGATTTGAACAATTTTTGTTCATTTTTGAACAGTTCAAAAAAAAATTAACATACCGCCTACGGGGAAATTTCAAGCCTATATAATTCCTGATCTAACGGACCGATTTGCTTGGAATAAACTTTATCGGAAAGCTCTTATGACGTAGAACATGTACAAATAGAAAGTTCATCCAGAACTAACGAACATATTTTCCTATGAAATTTTTTGTTCGGGATTTTCAAGAATATTTTTTAATTAATGAATGATTAAATGAATAAGCAAAAGAATGAATGAATAAATAAGTGAATAAATACATGAATGACTTAATAAATGAATGATTGAATGAATATGTATTAACCGTTGAAAAAGGTGTTTTTGAAGCAATTAAGAACTAAAGCTAAACGAGAAAGACAGAGAGAGAGATAGCTAGATTATAAATTTGAATTCGGTGTATACGGGAAAGTAGGCTCGTATAGTTCTAGACGGAACTTCTTGTTAAAATACCGATTGCAAGAAAACTTCGCATAAGAATATGATTCTCATAACCCTCTTAAAATGAATCAAATTTCCCCTTAAAGAACATTTATTATTTTAATGCATTTCTTCATAATGCATTACAAACTGACAGAATGAATTTGACATCATCATTAAAATGACTAAGATAATTATATTAAACAAGAAGTTTCGTCTAGAACTATACGAGCCTACTTTCCCGTATACACCAGCTTCAAATTTATATTCTACCTATCTCTCTCTCTCTCTTTCTCGTTTAGCTTAAGTTCTTAATTGCTTCAGATATACCTTTTCAACGGTAAATGCATATTCATTCAATCACTCATTTATTCAGTCATTCATGTATTTATTCACTCAGTTATTAATTCATTCTTTTGCTTATTCATTTAATCATTCATTAATTCAAAAATATTCTTGAAAATCTCGATCAAAAAATTTCATAGGAAAATAGGCTCGTTAGTTCTGGATGAACTTTCTATCTGTACATGTTCTACGTCATAAGAGCTTTGCGATAAAGTTTGTTCCAAGCAAATCGGTCCGTTAGATCAGGATTTATATAGGATTGAAATTTCCCAATAGGCAATATGTTTTTCTTTTTTTTTTTTTGAACTGTTCAAAAATGAACAAAAATTGTTCAAATCAATATTTCCCGCCAAGGACTTCTTCCAGTGTGCTTGTTCATTGGAACTTGTATCTTGTACCCAGAGTTTACATAATTTGCTTCATTTTCGCCCATAGGCGCTAATGTTAAAATTTTTTGAACTGTTCAAAATTGAACAAAAAAATGTTCAAATCAATATTTCCCGCCAAGAACTTCTTCCAGTGAGCTTGTTCATTGGAACTTGTATCTTGTACCCAGAGTTTACATAATTTGCTTCATTTTCGCCTATAGGTGCTAATGTTAAAAATTTTTGAACTGTTCAAAATTGAACAAAAAAATGTTCAAATCAAAAAGTAAAATATGGAAATGAGATGTCCTCGCCGAGATCTTTCGAATGCAAAAAGAATTTTTCCAATCGGACAATTCGTTCAAAAGTTATTAGGGGGGGGGGGGACAGACCGACAGACAGACAGACCGACAGACCGACAGACAGACAGACAGACAGACCGACAGACACACTTTTTCCCCATCTCAATACCCTACTTTCAAATTTTTTATTTTTCAATCTTTATTTAATTACTTAACTTATTTTTGACTTTTCTTGATTTCTAACGATATTTTCAAGATACATTAAGCTTCTTTCATGCTTTATTATTATTTTTTTTACTTTTACGGGAAAGTAGGCTAAAAAATCGATATGGATTGTTAGTCACTTCATAGATGGCGCTATAAAGACATGGTCCAGTCACGTTTATTTCATTTTTGAGATCTATGAGCTTATGCATTAATTAGTTATAATGCTGCCTACAACACAAATTCCAGTAATATGACTTTTAAGGTGAAATTAGTTGGAGTTTTGAACTAATTATTATGCTAATGAGTTAAAAAGGGAAAGTTATGAAGCAACAGAAAGCATAAAATTTATAACTAATAAATCAAGCTCACTTTCTATTAATATATAAATTTTTATTTATCTACCAGTCAAATTTATAATTTTATTAATAAAAAAATCCGGTAACTAGTACTTAGAGAACCTTCATGGCAGTCTTCGTTAAATAAGTCAAGCTATTCCCTTGAAATTTATGTGCGTAAAATGCGCTCATTAGCGACCTCGTCACCGTATTCACAAAGAAAAAAAAATATTTGTTTTCGATTACAGTGGAACCTCGCTATTCTTACACAATTCGTACCAGAAAGCAGTTCGAATGGCGAATTATTTTTTCACATAAGATATAGTGTAACTTGGATTAATTCGTTCCAGATGAACAGGTGGTTGCTTATTTAATCCTATGAAAAGCAAATGTACAGTACTATACATGAAATTGTACATAAATAAAAATTTAACTGCGTTTTACTGGTACACAGATGAGTTGATGGCATAAGTGGAATGTGGAGAGAAAGGAAGACTAATTTTGATGTTACTGTTTGAAAGAGTCAGTCACTTTCCATAAAAACACAAGGTAACATCCCTTCAGGTGTTTTCTTCCTTTCTGTTGTTCTTTCTCTTTTCTGTCTTTTTGCACTAAACGAATCTTGGGTTTCTTTCTCTAAAAACCTGTCCAATATTGTCTGCCTTTGACGATTTTTCAGAATTTTTCTAAAATGGTCAATAACATTGTCGTTGAACAAGCTGATGCTCCCGTTGACCACAGCAGTGTCAGGAGGTCATTTCCCACCACTCTCTATGTTTTCTCCCGGTGGGAGCACAGGTCTTTAATTTCTGCAATGAACTTGCTTTTCTTACTACTGTGGCCGCACGATTCGACACCTTCAAGAGCTATCTTCTGTCCTGGCCATTAGGTACCTTATGGCAAAGCACGGAAGCACTGGCTTTCCATCAGGAAGTTCCGGGTTCTATCCCTGCCCCCGGCAGACATCCACCATCACCTCCACGGCCTGCCATCGTCGTCCGCCACACTACTTTCCTCCTCTGAAGAAGAAAGTTCTTCGACCACTTCCTCTTGCTGCACCCTTTACAAAGTTTAATTGTCAGTAAAATCTCAAAAAAGTATTAAAATGGAAAAAAATCCAAAACGCCAAACAAATTATTTCCAAATGAGTTCAAAAAAAGCAGTTTCTCGGTTTTTCTTTTTTCTTAACCCTTTAACTACGGGAATATATTCACAAATCTGCTCGTCTGAACGCCAAAAAAAAAAGTATTCAAAAATTGCATAAATGTCACTACATCTATTTCTTATGTATATGTCATGAGTTTCTTACATGAAAAAGGCAAACTGGAGAGTTCCAATCAACATTAGTCGTAACGTCCCATTTTCAACCTATGGCGATTTTTTGAGAAAAAAACTCTTTCGCCCCAGCAAATTTTGTTATTGGCTTGGTTTTGTTATATTTGGTTTGATTATATTTTGTTTCGTTATATTTTGTTTGGCTAATGTTAATTGGAAATTTTTTGTTCAAAATCAAAATTCCTATGAGATGTAGCTTTTTTTGCTTTCAAATAGGTGGCACGCTGTATCAAAAGGGGATGGATGAAATACCCCCTTCTGCACCTCTAATTTTGCCATTTTCAATTGAATAAATTATTACTTATAATGTAAAGAACGAATACATTTCCATTTATTCAACTTTTTATTCTGAAACCTACATTTTCAGCAAAAATTCATCAAATCGCTTATTGACGTTACCCGTACCACAGAAAAGTTTCACCAAATCTTCTATTGACGTTACCCGGGTGACGTTAAAGGGTTAATAAAAGCCTAATTGGCAACCCTGGCGCCGTCCGAATCGTGGGGCAAGCGTACGAATGACGAGTTGAATTTTACTTAAACAAGTTGGACGAATAAAGAGTTGTACGAATAGAGCAGAGGACGAATGGCGGGATTCTACTGTATTTAGAATCATTTTGTTTATTTGTAGCTTTGTTTGAATTTATTATTGATGTTTCGAATTAAATATTTTTCCGAATATTTTTCTAAAACATTATTTGATCTCTTATTTTTACGGTAATTATAAATGATTATTCTATAAATCCTGCCTAACTCTAAACCTACTTTTCACAAAAAAAAAAAAAAAAAACAGCAAACACGGCGTCGTAGAAAGAAAATCTTCCACAAACGTTTTTATACCAGTCGAAAGAATTTACAAGAGTTTTGCATCATGTAGGACATTTAACGCAATTGTGCCATTTATATATTACTCTCATAGTTTTTTACTACAGCAAATCTGCACTTACAAGTACACCAAGGAACCATTAGGACGAATTAAATAAAATAACATTTATGATATTTCAAAAAACAAAAAATCTTTTAAATGATGTCCATTTGAGTATTACACGATTTTTTTCAACTACATTTTCTAAAAATTTTAGAAAAGTGAAATAATGCTCTTTTTATAAAATTTCAACTAAATTTTATAAAAAGAACATTATTTCACCTCTACTTTCTGAACCAATTTTTGAACAAACATAGAGCTTATCGGTAATTTCAAACTTCAAAATTTGAAAACGAAGGAGAATTTCGTCGTTTTAAGACAATATTTTCAAAAAGAATTTTTGGTCAAAAGTAACTGAAGGCAAAGGAAAAAAGCGATAAATTTCATAAGGAGTCGTTTTTTTTAGAGAAACGAGAAAAAACTTTGAATGCGTTTAGAAAACATACATTTTGATTTATTTTAACAGTATTTTAGGATAGAAAGTGGCAACGTGAGTAATTCTGTTATTTTTTTGGTTTCAGTTATTGAGTTAAATATTTGCAGTTTTTCAACAGTGAAATTACACTTCCATATGAAGTTTTCTGAAATTTCATTTAACAGTTCATTTGGCATTAATAAAACAACGTTTTTACTGTGTAAAAGAAGCTCATAAATGGTTTAGAAACTGCGAATTTTGACTAGTTTGATTGAAAAATTTCAAACAAAAAAGGATAGTATGTTACAAATGAATATAATGACTACCAGTTTTGATACTCACTTTTGTTTTTCAAGGGTTAAATTCGCCAGTGTTATGTGATGAGTGTGATTCAATGTGTGGAAAACTGATAGTGACTGTGAGCGTTGGGTAGGAAGAGAAGTGGACGTTGTAGTGAGAAGGTATAATATATTGTTGGTGCACAACGTAAGTTCAGGTTGGTTGTGAGAAAGCGATTTGGAGGTTAGCGTCCGCAGAGGTAGGACGTGTCCAACAGTACTACCGTGGATCAGCTTGACCGCGTCACAAACGCGGTGGATTCCTGCAAAGACCTTGGCGAAGTGCCTCAAAGAGGCATAATACTTCATCAAGGCAGATGACTTCTAAAAACCCGGTAAACAACTATAAAAAAAATCAAGATGAAACAGAGTCGGAAGATGACGTTCCCACCCCTGGAAAAGACTCAACGATGAAGAAGAAGAAGAAGAAAAGCAGCATCACCAAGGCCAGCCTGGTAAAAAACCCTTTTCTCCTTATTTGTGAGCGTGAGGGACTTCCCCCTTTCGAGCAAGTTGAAAAAATTATCCTAAAATCTAATGACGACGAAACATTAAGTGAATTAATTGAAACATTTATAAAAATTGACGGAATAAAGGATACGATTGATTTCCCTTCTGACGAAAAAACAAAGTTTCTTTTGTCAGAGTTCCGTAAGCTCTTTCATAAAAGTATTGCTACCTTAAATAATAATATGCTTAAAACTAGGGAAAATGCTAAGAAAACTGAGGAACGTATGGCAGAAAGTGAGGAATTGGTAGAGGAAAAAATAGCTGAAAATAGGGAGTTAAAAGAAACCGTAAAAACGCTGTCTGAAAAATTAGAAAACGAATCCCAAAGAAACTATAATAGGTTCATCCCCCCCATCAAGTTTGCAAATTGGAACAAAGATAACAGACCCACCGAAAATAGCCCCCTAGCTACCCAAAACAGATATGAAAACTTAGAAGAGGATAATATTGAAATGGAAGTAAACGAACCCCAAAGTAAAGAAGTTGATAATGCTAGCAGTAGGAAAAGGCCCGTTAGAGATATCGAAAGCTCGCCTGAGAAAAGTAACAACAAAAAAACTTTTAGAGAAGAAAAACATAACCCAGACCTAAATTTAAACTATCAGTCAGAAGAAAAAAAATAAAGCACCCCCTATAACTTTTGTGGATATTTCCGACCCCACACCCCTCTTAAAGGAGCTCAGCGAGCTAGTCGGAACCACCATACTAGGAACATTCAAACGAAATAATGAACTGGTTATCGAAACTAGAAATCCCATTTACTATCGAAAAACTAAAAATTACGCTGATGAGCATAGTTACAAATCACATACACGCCAGCTTCACCAAGATAAAGATCTACAAGTTGTGTTTAGAGGGCTCCCTATTGATTTTAGTGTTGACGATATTGAAAAAGAACTTATGGGAAAGGGGCTAACTTGCAATAAAGTTACGCAAATGACTAGAGGAAAACAAAAGGATCGAATTCCCCTATTCGTAATTTCCCTCCCAAAAAATAATGACTTAAACAAAGAAGTGTATAATATCAGCTCAATCTTGTATTATAAAATTAAGGTTGAACATCTAAAAAAGACTCAAAGAATCTCACAATGTTACAGATGTCAGAGATTCGGACACAGCTCCCATCTCTGCACACTAAATCCTGTTTGTCTTATCTGTGCGAAAAATCACTGGACGCGCGAATGTAATAGGCCAAAGTCCGAAAAACCTACCTGCGCCAATTGTAGAGATGAGCACCTTGCAAATAGCACGGAGTGTGTAAAAAGACCATCCCCAAAAACAAAAGAGGAAAAGATAATCCAAAGTACTGTAAAAACCCCATCGTACGCTAGTGCTCTCACAAGTAACCAAACGAAACCCCCCAAGAATAACATAGAAGCTATAGCGACTCTACCGCTGACAATTGCATCTCTCATGCAAGATCTTCAAATCCTCGTACGTAACTTAAACACGCACTTCGAGAGCACTAATCATGGCAAATCTTAGTTGCATCCGTATTATGTCTTGGAACGCAAATGGCCTCTCGCCCGAAAAAATGGACGAGCTCGAAAACTGTGTCTCCTCCCTCTCCCCTGATGTCATTCTTCTTCAGGAGACTAAACTAAAACCCTGTCTTAATCTTAGAAGCATCCCAAATTTCTGCAGCTTCCGCAACGATAGGGGTATTGGTCGCGGCGACGGCACTGCCATCTACGTTAGGCGAAATATTATCACTAACGAAATAAAGCACCAAACCGCTACCTTTGAGAACACCACCATTGCAATCAAAATTTCAAGCAACGAGCACCTTACGATCAGCTCTATTTATATTCCCCCCAGCTCACCGAATCTTGATATCTCTGAAATATTGCAAATCAGCCAAATTAACCAGAATACCATTCTTTTCGGCGATTTCAACGCAAAGCACCCAGACTGGAGTTTTGGCAGAAGAAATAGGAGGGGTAATCAAATACGTAAGTTAAGCATCGATCATAATTTCCAAATCTACGCCCCAAATACCCCCACCCACTTTGGCATTGGTGAAGCATCCACGCTTGATATAGCTTTAGCTAAAACCCCTAACTGGCCGTACGCCATAAGTACATATACGGATCTATCCTCTGATCATAACCCGGTTATGATCACATTAAACTTAAACTACCAAATCCCTAAGAAAGAAAGAATTTTGAAGACTACAAACTGGGCAAATTACACGAACCTGTTGCACGAAAAAGTAAGGGGTAACCCCACCCTACAAACCATTGACGATATCGAGAACAGCGTAAAAAATTTCTCTGAGTCACTGATTGGCTCCTACGAAGCCTCCACAAAATCGCAGGTTGTTAACCACACCCCCATTAGACTTCCCCCTTACGCTAGACTACTTATTATCCAGAAAAACAGATTAAAAAAACAGTGGCAAAACACTAGAAATCCCAGTCTGAAAACGGAGATAAATAGGTTACAGAAAATGATAAAACACATAACTAGGCAGTATAAAGAGCAAAAGGTGGACTGATTTTATAACCAGCTTATCGCCCGAAAACGGCTCCCTTTACAAACTTGCCAAAGCCTTCGAAAAACCTTTCAAAAGTATTCCCCCACTTCACACTACGGGAAGGATAAATTTTGATGATAGGGACAAAGCCGAAGCCTTAGCTGAAGCTTTTGAAGAAAATTTTCGACCAAATCCCCCCTCCCCAAACAATCATGTCACGTCGTTAGTTCGTAGGAAAATTCAGGATTTTAACTCCTCCCCCCAAAACCAGATTCAGTTTATGCCAACTAACCCAGGCGAAATTGCTGAAATTATTAAAAGAACTAAAAATAAAAAGGCCGCCGGACCAGATAATATCTCAAACAAAATGCTCAAAAATATGCCCCTTAAAGCACTGACTTGCCTAACAAAAATTATTAATTGCTCACTCAAGCTTTCTTACTTCCCCACTATCTGGAAAAACTCAAAAATCACCCCAATACCAAAACCCTCCACCGACTCCAGGGACCCCCATAACTATAGACCTATAAGTCTTACCTCACATGTTTCTAAAATATATGAGAAAATTATAACGAAAAGATTGCAAAAGCATATAGATGACATGAACATCATCCCACCAGAACAATTTGGTTTTAGAGAATAGCACAGCACAATACACCAACTAATCAGAGTCCTAAACGCTTTAACTGAAGGTTTTAACTATGGCAAGCAAACCCTAGGCATTTTTCTCGATATCCAAAAAGCCTTTGACAAAGTCTGGTATGATGGGCTCATATACAAAATGATAATCCATAACTTCCCAAAATACCTTGTTGATTTAATCAATAATTATCTTAGAAACCACACCTTTAAAGTACAAATTGAAAATGAAACCTCCATCACGAAACTCATTGAAAGTGGCGTCCCACAAGGTGCAGTATTATCGCCACAACTGTTCAACATTTTCATGGCCGATTTCCCGAATCATGAAAAAACCATAACCGCCCTCTTTGCCGACGACGCCGCGATCATTGTAAAACACAGAAGACGTAATTGTGTTAAGAAATACGCCCAAGAGCACCTAATAAAAATAGAACATTGGTATAACAACTGGCGGCTCGCTCTAAACCCCACTAAGACCATTGCAGTCCACTTTAAAAAGAACAATAAAAAAAAGGCCCCGAAACTCTTGAACTTATGAATAATACTCTAAATTACAAACTCCAAGCTAGCTATCTAGGCATCACTCTCAACTCCGGCCTTTATTTCAAAAAGCACGTCGAAAAAAAACTAATAAACGCTAAACATAAATTACACCTCCTCCGCCCCTTACTAGGGCGCTACAGTAAACTTTCATTAAAGAATAAGATGTTGATATATAATCAAATCTTAAGACCAACCATTCTCTATGGATTTACGGTATGGGGGCACGCTGCTCGCACTACCATTAACGAAATCCAAATTCTACAAAATAAAACCCTCAGACAAATTGGTAACGCTGATTGGTACGAAAAAAACAAAGCCCTCCACAGCGAATTATCTGTTGACTCAATCTCAAGGCACATTATAAAAAATGCCCTAAAACTGTTCAACAGCTTCCAAAATCATCCAAACGAAGCAATTCGTACCCAATCCCAATACATAAATAGGAACCAGAAGTACCCCTACCCGGCCAGAACCTGTCTGCTCAACTATGATTCTCTCAGTACTAAGCATAATCCTCTTTTAAATCCTCAGTTAGACATGCTCTCCTTGAGATAGTCGTTTTTTTGCTATTCATTTACTTATCTTATATATGTGAAGAAAAAAATTAAAAAAGAGAAAATCCAAAAAGAAAAAAGTATAAATTAAAAAAAAAAATGCTTAAAAGAAAAATATATATATATATATATATATATTTTTTTTTGTCGTCTTGTATTTTTATGTAGCTTACTATTCTAACTCGTCCGAGACGCGGACCCCCCCCCCCCCCTCTGCCCTTCGGGGACGTGATGTAAGCCTTAGGGCGCATTGATCTATCTCCTAACGACGTACGCTCACAAAGGAGATCTGGGTAAAAGGCCCCTCCCGGGGCCTAACGGCACATCAACAAATATAAGTGATGATGAAAGTGATGATGTTATGTGATAACGTGTGATTGACACCATGGGGCTAGTATAGACAGGACACGTGGTGGTGTTAGTGTGGAGTTTTTAAAATCAGCTTTCAGTAGTAAAAATATTTATTTCACAAAAAAAAAAGAACGAAATGATATTACATTGTAAGCAACCTTTTCAGACAGAGAAACTGATAAATTAAAAATTGAAGAACTGGCTAAAAGTAAGAAAACAGAAAACAAACCAGGAGATTTTTTTTTGTGCAATTTTCTTGCTGCAAGAAGTTCGGGTCTAGCACATTTCTGATATTGTTCAAGCAGGCAGAGAGCTTATTATGTAGTTTGCGTAAACAGTAATGTTAACACACATTAAAGTTTTTTTTTAATACAAAAAATGTATTCTTACATTGTATTCAAGATTTGAAACCGATTATAAGGATAAACTATTTATCAATTGACACAAATAAAACTTAGTATAAACTAATAATCTAATTTTTACATTTTAATTTGCCAGTTTTTCCCCATCTTATTCTTCTTCTTCTTCTTTTTTTTTTTTTTTGCTTTCGAAGTTTAGTAATGCACATGAGCTCATAGGCGTAACCGGGGGGGGGGGGGGCTTTGGGGGTTCAAACCCCCCCCCCCCCCATTGGGTATGTACTTATTTAGACATGCAGAAAAATTTCTGGCTACGGCCTTGCAAAGCACAATTTTTTTTCCCCTAAGAAAATTAAACACATATGCATATGATTTTTTTTTCTTTTTCTCTGAAGGATTGCGATCATGGCCAAAGTATGCAGCTCATAACAAAGAAGACTTTTCATCTGGTTATAAGGATATAATCAACCCCCTTATCACCTTGGGGGGGGGGGGGTTAACAGCGCGAAAGGTAGCTTCAATCACCGTACTACACACAGACAGAGATCCTTTTTCAATCACTCCAGAAGGTTTTCTTTCCTTCTTGATGTCTTTTTTACCCAAAGACAGCAATATGGGAATACAATCGCACAAGTAATAAGTTCCTGGAAAATATTCCCTACTGTGATGGAGTCTTAAAGTCTAATTGTCCTAATGGGTTAAACCCTCAAGCCAGGAAAGGATGCTCATTAAGAAACTTAAAGAGCAGTTTGTATTTATTTATGACTTCCTGTCCAAACATGCATTTTGGTAAAATCTTTTTTGTAGATGAGCCGATTGGAAAATTGATGAACTGTATTTGTATTGCATTCTCATTGACAGATGTTCTCTCATCTCTTATATTTTAAATGTCTTTTTTTTCTTATTATGGTCCATCATTGATTGCATTACGACTCTGGAAATCATCCGTTCAACGTTTCCAATCTCACTGCTACGGTTTAATGCTGCATTTTAATTTACAATCAAGTATTATTTATATTTTAGCTTTAATTATTTTCGATACATAATAATGTTTGCACTCCAGCGATGGACACGTTCGTCATCCAAAAAGAAAAGAAAATTTGATTCAGACGCTTCCACTTCTGAGGTATGTTTTGCTACAAATGTAACAAATTTTTTAGAAATTTATTGCGGGGATGAGCAGTTTTGTAGGGGAATTTGGATTTTTTTCTCTAAAATTCGACTATTTCCCAGTTTTAATATTATGAATGCCTGGACATAGAAGATTGCTAGCGCTAAATATTGAATTCTCTATTGCGATTGAATTAAAAAATAAACTAATAGATCTAGTAAGGAATGTTGAATGTTTTTGTGAATCGGGGCCGTATCCAGAGGGGAAGGGGGACCCACGGGCAGCCTCCCAGAAATCTTTTGCAATGTATCATATATTCCTCTCTGAAACTTTGCTTTGCATAAGTGTGTCGAAGTCTGGGCCCCCCCGAAAAAATATTCTGGATACTGCCTTGGCTCCGGAGCAGGGTGAGCATGTTAAGAATTAGGAAGGGCAGTGTATGCTTCAAAATCATACCCTTTATATATACATATATATAGATATATATGATTAGAAATGATGTTAATATGAATTTTTTTACATATATGATAGCGTTTTGATGCATATATAGTAGATGTATGTTTAGATCTTTGGTGAAGTTAGAGGAGTGGTTGTTTGGGGCTTCTGCAACAAATTTTTGTAACTGGTCTTACATCTATAATGCTTAGGATAACTCTGAAGGCAAGGGTTCGAGGGGAAAATCCCCAGGAAACTTTTTGAAATCTTCCTAGCAATGCAATTTCGGGATACTTTGGTGATGTTAGAGGAAACAGAAAGGAGTTTGGTTACTCTCCCCCCCCCCCCCCCTTTAAGTCTTATATCTTTTAAGTTACTTTTGGTGTCGCTCGTGATAGTGTTCAATGTCCTTTCCCTGAAAGTGTTTCTGAAAGTAAAGTGTCTTAAAAGCTTAATTTCTCTTTCCTTTCTTTTTTTAAAACTTGTGATCTGAATTTTTTTGCCGGGGGGGGGGGGAGGAGTTGACTCGCTCCCAGGGGGTAGTTCCCCTCCCCCCGGGAGATGCCTGAAATAAACACGGAGTATATCTTTAGAGACAAGTATTTATGATTAGTAAATTTTCAACTCTTTTACACTTCTTATTGGTGTTTAGTCTGTACATTTTTAGGGTGACCCCCCCCCCCTTTCACCAACTCTAGTTACGCCTATGTATGAGCTTGTCTTAGAAACAGATTCCTTACATACCCAACTGCAGTCTTTCATAACAAAAACATATTAGGTATACCTCACCATTTAAAATACACTTTACTAAGGTTATTAGTTCCAATGAACATGCTGTTCATATTGAAATTTATTTACTGTATTAAGAGCTTACGTGCAGTTTCAAGAGTTGTATTATATTGTCTGAATCGGTATTCTGGATTGTCAACAATGATTTCACCACAAGGGGCTAGTGTGGGTAAAAACGTAAAAAATAATACGAATAATATAAATATATATAAACCCGAATAATGTCGTATATCAGCCAAATTAAAGGTAAGGGTTCAAATTATTGTACACATATTTGATGCGTAAAAAAAAAATATATTTTTCATTTTTTTTACAAAATTTATACGTTAGCCCCCTTCTCCCCTACAGTAAAAAGAAATTAAATTACCATTACTTCTTTTTTTTTTACGATTTGCTTTGTGTGAAGCATTTCCTTATAAACAATTACGGCAAAATATCTTAATAATAATAATAATAAATAGCCCTTCGGAACCGTACCGTTTTCCCTCTCTGCACCGTGCCCATCAATTTTCAAGATATGGTAGTTATAAGCATGCCAGTTCAGGGAGTATTTTTTATACTTGATATTTTATTATTTCCATATTTTTGGTTTGAGCATGAACTTTATATTTAGATTATATCTTCGACAATATTTGTGCAGCTGTAAAAAGTGGTTTGTCAATGTTATGACTTTTACACTAAATATAATTTCACTATGTTAAAATTATATTCTAAGAGTACAATTTTACCATGTTAAAATTATATTTGTAGTTGAACATTGAAATTGTATTTTACTTCAAAGTATTCATATTTATCAATGTATCACTAAAGTGAAAAAGTCTTAAAGTTTTTTCTGTTAAAGATCTACGTGAGATTTTTTTTAACGGTGTAGCTTAAAAATTTAGCTAGAACATTTGTGACGCAATTAAGTCTTTATTAATTAATCTGAAAGTCCAGAAATTGTGTATACGTTATGAAATACTCATTTCCAACGAAATGACTCTTTTTATTTGCTTTATTACAACTTCAAGCGGCAGGTGGAAACATATATGCTAGTAACAAGGTGAAACCCGCATGCACAGGACCTAAGGTGTCGTCATCAAAATCAATCACACTACAATAAGAGGGGAAAAAATCAGTTTATGCCATTTTTGTCTTTCTATAAAGGTCATTCTTCGTTGAAGAATCATTTTCACTAGAATGACATTTATTATAATTTTTTATTTGAACAAATGTCCGTTTTGCTGTTTTGAGTCTTTCCATGCCTGTTTTAACACTAGATTTACGAAGCCTATTTCAGCCACTTCTAAACTTTCATTTAACAGCAAGTTGCTACTAATTATAATACCACTTTCAGTCACATTAACTTATCCTACTTACCGTGTATTAGGGAAAGTCAATGCAATTGAAAGTTGCACAATACATAGTAACAAATTATGCAAAATGGAAGCTTCGAAACAGTAAAAATGGCTGCCCTGGTAAATCTAGTGTTAATATTTATTACTTTGCCTTTATTAATTTAATCTTTTTGACTTTTTATTATCGTTCCCTATTTAATTATGAGCAAATGAAACTATTGCCTTTTTTGAAAGCAGACTCCTTTGCATTGATTCCTGAAATTGATGACAGAATTCCTTTTAAGAAAGCAGCCGTTACACAATTGAGGAGTACTGAAATTTTGTTGCAGAAATCTAATTCCAATTCTCTAGCTGGAATGCTCTATCGTCTATACAATGATAACAGTTATGAAAGAAATGTACTTAATGCTAATTCTGATTTCATTTTGCTTTAAAAATTAGCGTCTTCCATAAACTAGGAAGAACATTCAGTTCTTCTATCGATTAAAATACCGAAACATCAAGAATTTTGTAATATGATTTTGATAGATCTGTCAGGTGTGATCTTTTTTTCCTCTCTCTTTTCTTGTTTTCTTTTTCATTTTTCTGTTTACCCAAAACCAGCACCAATCTCATTGCTGGATTTATACTGTGCCAAATTCTTAACTATTTTTTCATAATGCTACACTAACCTGTGACGGTTGTGACTCTGTGGCTATCAGCTTTCAACAAACTCATTCTTATGCAGTTTTATGCTCATAATTGCGGAAAGCATCTTGCCATCATGTAAATATTTTTACGAAATCAATTATGCAAATTTCATCATTCTTGCAAAATTTGCAAAAGAAAAACAAGTTAGGATAGTCTTAAAAAGAATTTTTTCCTTTTAAGTTTAGTTACATGAAGCATTAAAATCTTGACATCTTTCTTATCCTTGAATCAAGAAAGATGGCAAAATGTAAATACTTACTGAAATCTGAGACTTTAGAGTTGGCTTAAAAGATTTTTCTTTTAAGTCTAGTTACATTAAGTAGTTGCATTTTGCCATTTTCATCCTTACATACGAGTATTTTTTACTTGCATTAAGTACTGGCAGCACCTTGTCTAGTTACAATAAATATTTACAGTTTGCATCAGATAAATGTTTTTAAAAATCATCTAAATTTCAAAATTTTGCAAAGAATAAAAAGCTGAGAATTTAAATAGCTTTTATTTTATTGCATTTATTTATTTTTTATTTTTTTCATTTTTCATTGTTTCTTTTAGCTTATACTGTGCATTGTTATAAAGCTAAATTTCTTTTTCATTGCATTTTTGAATTAACTAAATTAGTTAATTTTTACTTGATATGTCATGCTTGCAGAAACCACTCCCCCCCCCCCACCCATCCATAAAAACGAAGTACCTAAAATATTAAATATTTTACCCCATGGGACGAACATTTTTCGGATGCACTGTTTCGCGCCTTTTAGTTTTTTTAGCGAGAAATTTTCCGTCTAAATATTTGCGAAGTTACATAAAACATTTTGAGTCTTAAAGGTAAAACACTATTAGTCATATCTAGGGGAAGCCCCGGCCAACTAAGGTAATTTACTAATTCTGAAGAGGGGCCAAATCTCCTCTTCAGACCCGTCAGCTGTTTATTCATAAAAATGCATAGTATAACAGAAAAATTAATTAAATAAAAGTGGAGGGACACATTGGGAGACAAACAAAAATTGGAAAAATTCCTCAGAACATTACTTTTAACAAAGTTTTCTTATTTATGTTTTTTTTTTTTTTTTTTTTTTTTTTCAGATATCACAATTGAATATGTGTAGGCTTGTTACCCATGAAAATTTCTGTAATTATTTTTTTTTTCTAATTTTTTTTTTTTTTCTTAAAGTGAAAATGGCATTGAGCCTCCATCCGCCTTCTACGGCATTGCAGGGAACGTGGACCGCCTGGGAACGCAGACTCGACTCGAATTTACGGAAGTGATTCCTAATCGTGGTTTTCGTCAAGGTACGAACGAGTTCGACATCGCTGTCATGAGGATTGCCGAACCCTTGGAATTCAACGACTATATGAAAGCGTTGTGTTTGCCGAGGGGAGGAAGAGACTTCGAATTTGACTATTCAGAAGCCATGGGATGGGGACTAACGGCAACATGTAAGATGCGTCTAACACTTGTTAAAATTGTATACGTATGTATATACATACATACGTATACATATATATATATGTACATGAGACCATTGCATCTTAAGTCCATTTCGGGTTTCTGCGAGTTTACACTTAATGGAGATAGTACAGAGTACTGACGACAAAGCCACTAGCTACATGAGGGTTCCGAACTTTTAAAACACTCATCGAACATCTTTATTCTAAGGTTCGCAGGGAAAGAGCTATATATACACTTATGGTGCTAAAAATGTTTATTTTTTAACATCATCGCAAAAACTTGAAAAATGGACTTCAGATACTATGGCTCTCACGTACAGATATGTGCGTGTGTGAATAGGCCTATCCTATGCTCATTAAACACCACGCGTGTTATAGAAACCCTAAATGCTCTCCGTAGATGCTATAAAGCTTATTTACACTTTTTTTTTTTGTGCTGTGACCTGCTAAAAGCAAAAAGTAAATAAAAAACAGGTAAAAATAAATAAATAAATAAAAACATAGGGGTGAAAAAAAGAACGTAAAAGCCTTTCGTCTATTATTGCTACTATATTTTACTTGTATACATGGAATTTTTCAACCCTGATGTATTGTGTTTCGTCTGCGCGTTTTACTTTTTTTTTCCTTGAAGAAATTACGTGGCGACTCCTCTTACAACTGAAAATGATCCTTTTAAAGTGTCGCGATTTCCAGGATGAGTACCGATGCTATAAATTATTTCATATGCACTGTAGCAATATATAATGATAATATAGGCCTGTTGAAAATGTGTTACATACTATAACTAGCTTTATTCTTTCCGGGCGCATTCACACCAGTGGCGACGATAGCAAGGAATACAGCAACAAAATGTTGTTCGAAGGCTTTCACCGCGCTCATTGGATCAACATATAATGTAATAACTAGTCCTTCGTGTGAAATATTTGGCATTCATTATTACACCATTAAAATATACTTTTACCCATATGACAATAGTTTATTAATTGCTTGATGACTTCGCTTGGAACTGATAAATCTTAGTAGTAGCAGTCTACATACTTAAAATGTTGCTTGTGCCTCTACTTTCCATGTAATGAAAGATAAAGTAAGACAAAAAAGGTGTTACTTCAAATAAAAATAATTGTTAAACATCTTTTAATAATTGGGATTGTCCCATCATGCCCTTGTACATTATTCACCGAAACTGTCCCATCAGTTCATTTTTGAAATTAGATCCAATATTTTTGAATGGAAGGAACTATTATTTATAGTGGGAAATCAAGATCAAATGCTTAAAAGAATGAAATATAGCTCATATTTTTTTACCCTTAAGTAAATTATTAACTGTTTGCCACTTAAGGAATATGACTTACCATAAAAGAAAACTAAACTTTCCTAAGCTTATAAGAAATAGAATTCACATAAAATCACTTGAAACAGCTTCGAAGAAACACTACGTTTACTATCTACTATGAATTTTTGTAACTTATTTTGTAATAATCGTGAAATTATAGCTTTTGTCCTAAGGTCACCCTTTTCCCCGTAACTGTTTGTTATGAGTTTGTTCATGCACTTAGTGTGCTGACTGATTTTTGCATTTGCAATGCATCAATTCCATGAGTCTTCGTAAAAGATTTCTTCTCTTTTTTTTAGTTGGTGACGAGCCATCGGACGTCCTTCGTGCGGTAGAGTTGACAGTTGAGCCGCGGCCGTTATGTCAAGTGTTCTTTGCCTTCATGATGATAACTATTACAGATCGCCACATATGTGCTACATCGACGACCAGGAAAGGGGCTTGTTTTGTAAGTGCAAGTTTATGAAATGTCTCTCGGTAGCACAGAAAAGAATTACTGATTGGGATAATAATACAATGTTGTAGCAATATTTATGGCATGGTGAAACGTGTAAAATAACTTTAGATGATAATCTTCTTCTGAAGTCCTTGTGCGCAGGGTCTGATTACCGCACAGGTCCCAAAGTCCACGGAGCTGCTGGGTACCCCAATTTCAGGGATACCAAAATAGCGTACACTTCATTATTTCTTTCCGTTTTTTTTTTTTTTCATTCAAGATTTCTTTTAGGTACATCTCACATTATAACAAATTTAACATTCAACAAATGTTTTATGTGAACTTACTTGTGAGGGGAAGAGAAAAGAGGGGGGAGGGTTATCAGTTTGTGCTAAGATTAGTGTACAATTTTTTAGTATAAATGTTTGATTAGTTTTCTAGTACATAGCATCTATTTGGAAAATATACGATTTTCTTGAGAGGGGGGCAGTAAATTTGGCTTGATCGGGGCCTTCTTGTGCGAAGTAAAGGAAACATTTTTCTATGCATTTTTAAATTTCTTATTAGCTGCCGTTGGCTTCTGTCAATTGAAGACCTAGTGCGTTCCCCAGAGATTGTGGTACCCTCTCTTTCAGTGGCATCACAATGAGTGTGGTACCATTGCCGTAAGAATTTTGACGTTCAGTTTCTTCGCTAAAGTAGTGGGCACCCGGATTCTATTGATGCGAAATTGCACTAGAAAAATTTAGAATATTCAAGACAAATGTCTACTCAAGGGATGTTTTGCATACCTCATAATCATTCAACATGGACGAAGACGATTTTCTGCATCTTGAAAATTCGCCGACACTGCCAGGTTCAATCCTATGAACTGGAGTGTAGGAGGCCCGCATCTTATCACTATGCCACCGTGTCGACTGTAAGAAAACATTGCATTCGCGAAAAATTTCAGCCTATATTTCCATTTTAATTACCCAAGAATCAATTCTGAAAAAAAAAAAAAAAACACAACATCCGTTCATATGAATCGCCGAAATATTTATTTCGACCACTCCTCACTTATTATCAAGCAAATTGGAGACAACTTAACGTTAGCTCGTCAAATTCGGCGTAATAAATGAAATCCCGGATTCAGTATCAGTTTCGCAATTTGTGCTGCGTTTCTCGTAGAACTCTATTATAAAGCACTGGCGAGAGTATAAGGAAGCCATAGGGTAAATACATCAGATTTCTAAATCTAAAGTAACTAGTGTTAAACTTATAATTAGAGATTTAAAGAGAGGAAAAAAACCGATTAAAACTCGGGAATAAGCTGGGCTTCTGGGGAAAACAATTTTTGAAAATTTCCAACACGTGAAAATTTTGAAACGTTTTATTTCTAAACAAAACGTTTCCGAAATTTTAATTGGATTGAAAAAATTTGAAGAAAAAAAAACAGTAAAAAAATATTTTTTATCTTGCTTTTTTGAATATTTTTGAAAAATACCATAACACAGCTAAGAATTAATAGGAATATTTTTTCTCTAATTACTTGACAATAACTATAATTTAAATCCTTCCTAACGATTAAAAGTAAATAAATATCGTTCAAAAGATTTTTTTCCATCAAAGTTTGACTTTCCCAAAACTTCCATTTTTTGCCCCGAAATTCCCGACTCATATTTCCAGTGGTGATTACCTCTCTGCTTTATAATAGCACTATGTTTCCTTAATGCTTTCTTTTATTAACTTATATTTTTTCTGTAATTTATTATCTAAAATTCTTTAATGCATTTTTCGTATAACCAATTTATTCTACTGAAAAAGCTATTTCAGTATTCGTGATTATGTGTCGACCACTCCACTACCATCAATCAATCAATCATTAATGGATCAATCAGCACCTTTTCAATTTCCTGATTCTAATTGAACAACTTCTGCAAAGATTATGATACAAACTCAAGTTATATTTAAAATTTCATTGGAAATTCAGCCCTATTTTTTGAAATTAATAGCCTGAAATTCTGTTAAGAACTTAAAAGATTTTGCAAAATTGACAGTCTTCGGACTTTTGACACGTGAAATTACGTCATCGCCATATTACACAAATAATATATTTTCTCCCTCACATTTCCACTTTATTTATTATCAGATAATCTACTTTATTTTATCCGAAAGGTAATATCAAGCTATACTCAAATAATATATTAGAACGTTTATGAGGCTCAAAGTCAAAGTTTGTTTTTTAGACTTTTTTAAATTTGCTTCAACCCCTTCATACCTTTTCACATTTCACATATTGTTACAATTGTCTGTAAATAAATTTCCTTATGTAAGCAATAGAATTTCTCATAAGTTTATCAACTTTCATAAACAAATTAATGCTATAACAATATCAGTATTTATCGGATCCAATCCTGGATGGCTCGATCGATTTTTGGCCACCAGCTCCGTGCAAAAGCAATCCTAAGGCCTCGGCAAACAGGTAGGGGTCTTGTGGAGAAAAGTATTTATCGAATTACAGGGCATCATGTTGGCGACTTTTTCCGAATTATCGCCAGCACGAACTTTTCAAATATAAAGGAGCATGCTTGGCCAATATAATCGAATACGATAAAATCACAATGAATTTAAATAAAGTTTTAACAGGTATTGGTTTAAATAGTCATATTTAAAAAAACTGAAGTCCAAGATTTTAACTAATCCCCCTAATAAAAGTTGCGCTTGTTTTGTTCTATGGATATGCACAAGATTTCCTTCCATCGACGAAGACGATAACTAGTTATTTCATATATTTTTAAGATAGTTTTTGTATTTTGTAATTTTGACAGGGTGACTCTGGAGGACCATTGGTGTACGACGATCCAATGAGCGGAAATCCAGTTGCTATAGGCGTTGCGTCTTTCATCACCCCCCTCGGCTGCGCTCGTCCTCTAGCACCAAGTGTCTACTCAGCAACAGCTGTTTACGCCGATTGGGTTGTACAAGCCGTTGGTCAAGATGCCTCAGAAGTGTGCTTCGTGTGACTGAAAATGACTGCATAAAAAATATGAGCTGCAGACACTTTGATATGATCCCGTACAGCCACTATGGAGGACAGGCCTATCCGGCATTTTTTTTCTAAGAGCTTTGAATCTAGTCTTGTTTAAAGTATTTGCTCTTTTATAAGTATCTTAAAGTATTTGCAGGCTGTTAAGTATCTTGGACGTTTCAAAAATATTCTCATTTCCATGAGATAAATAAATGTCATATAATAAAAAGATGTCATTTATAGATAATATAAATTACTGATACTTCTGTTTTCAAGGATAATAAAAAATTTACAAAAAGTGAAATTAAAGCATATTTTTCTGAATAACAAGTTTATAAAATTATGCAGTGAAAGTTAAAAATGAAAGTTTATAATTTATCTGATCAGTGGCGTAACTAGAAGTTTCTTCTGAGGTTGGGAGAGGGCTGGTTTTTACACGTATAGTATTACCAAACCAGGATCGGCAATACTGCTCAAAACCAGGATAAAATCAGGGGTGCTGGGAAGTTCGGCCCCTAAATGAAACAAAAGAATTATCTCTAGCGAAGTTATATTCTTAAATTTCGAAGGAGATCATAGTGTAAGTTTATGAGTAGTACGTTGATTCATAGTTGTAATATGTTCAATCATCTAGTATACTAGATGAATCAACTTACATGAAAAAAAAAGAGAAAAACTTACTTTTTAAATGCAATATTTTCTCAAAGTTGTGCAACACAAAAGTTACCTAAAGCTAATTACCCAAAATTATAAAAATCAGAGGAAAAACAGAAAATAATAATAAAAACACTGACTATGATGGGAAAGAATAAGATCTGGCATCAACTAAACCATGTAAGATGAATTGCCTGAAGGTAAAATGGCTTATGAAATGTAGGTGTTTTGTAGTGTTTGTCTAATTTTGATTTCATGTAAACCTTAAGGAAAAGTTATAGCTCCATAGTACATACCTAAAATAACAATAACAATAACAATAATAATCATTTTAAAACATAAATTTTGAAATGTTACATGAACCACAATGTTGAGAAACATTTTGTACTAAATGCATTTCATCCTGCAAGTTAAATGTGAATCCAAATCCCCACATTTCAATAATGAATTTAAAATGCAATACATGCAGCGTTGCGTTACAACCGCGGCAGTAGACCCGCTCAATATGGCTCCATGTATTGCAAAGAGCGTACGGAAAAAAAGCCTACACAGTGTGTCAGAGAATGTTTGAAACAAGGTTTATAAAATAAAATAAAAACTAATAATTATATTGATTAAGTATTTTTATTCAAAAAAGGCTCTTTCGGCTTCAATACATTTGTTACAGCGGTTTAACAATGATTCGATTGCCTGTTCAAGCTCACATTGTGGGACTGCCTCCAACTCCCGTCGAAGCTGTTTGTACACAGTGTGTCGAAGAATTTTCAAGGCTACAGCTGGAACTAAGCTTACAGTGGCGCTATCTGTCTTATCGAGCTTTCGTCAGTTTATTTGTTTACTTTTTTTTTTTTACTTTGATGACATTGGCACTATGCAAACAGCTTCAACGCGATCTTTGGAGGCAGTCCCACAGTGTGAATACGAACAGGCGTTCTAAACGTTGTTAAACCACTGTAAAAAATGTATTGAAGCCGAAGGAGCTTATTTTCAATAAGAATACTTAAAAAATATAATTACTAGTTTTTATTTTATTTTATAACCAAGTCTTAAAAATTCTTTGACACACTGTGTATGGTAATCACAAGATGGCCATTCTAACTCTTAGCTTGATCCCTATGATTAGATCCATCTCAGAACTCTTAGTTTTAAGTCATATCGTAAATTTTATTACATTAATATGTACGCGTATAAAAACCACTACGAATCCACCTCTTGCCAGGAAAAAAATATGGTTTATTCCAGTTAACGTAGGGGTGGAATTGTTGCTGAACCAGATAGTGAATGTTATAAAAAGGTTTATTGAATAATTGTGGTCCTGATGATTGAGAAATTGTAATTCTACTTCAAGACATGAGTATTTAGCAGCTATGAAGAACATGCAAAAGAAAAGAAAAAAAAGAATCATATTTTAGTGGATTTCGATGAAATTGAAATGGAATATGACTGCGACAATTTTAAAATTGCCGACTTTGTATTTCTTTTGTTCCTAAAGCGGTAAGAAAAGAAAAGCAGTATTTATATTACATAGTACAAATTATGGAAGTCGGATTCAGAGCATGACGGCGCCGTACCAATAGGCACTCGGTCGCCGAAACAAAGGGCGTCTTTAAAAAAATCCTCATAAAACATTCAGAAAAAAAAACATTAAAACCCGGGAAAACGCAATAAAGCCCGTAAAACCATTACATTAAATTTTTCGAAAGAAAAAAAAACATGGTTTTTTCAACCCTAAAAAAGTCGTTCAGTAGTAATTCAGACGACGACGCAATTCTGGTTTGGCGCGGGCCTGCTTTCAAGAATCTGACGTTGTTATGATTATAAAGCTCAAAAATTGAATATGGTATACCTCGCGACCACTAAATGGATCACTTGTTTTTCAAGTAACTTCCTTTATCAACCCTTATTGTAATTTGAAATGAACGTGACACGTTTAAAATAAAGAAATTTTTTGAAACTATTTTTTTTTCTTTGTAAATTGATTAGACTGTAGATAAATTACAGGGAAAAGAAGTACTCAAAATTACAACAGTCTCTCATACTTAATAGTTAAACATGAAAAATAAACTGTTTAAAAAGACTTAAAAGACAAATTACTCAACGTAATCAAAAAAATTATTTCTGACATCAATACGAAACATAATGTCTCACTTTCCGAATAACATTCATATTTATGTATTGTTATTTTTAAATTTACTTTAAGCTGTATTTTTTCAAATTTATTTTCAATATATTTCCTAAATTACGATTGAAATATCTGTTTGAATGTTTCAGTGAAGATAATGGAGAAATGTGTCTAGAAAAAGCTTATGCTTACGAACGAAATTTAAATTGTAATTAGTTTTTTGTGATGCATTTTATTAGGACCTACGTTTTTGTTTTGAGAAATTTATTAAGAAATGATGTTTTTCGGAAATCGCGTTTATATATTAATTGAATGTACAGTGAAACCTGTGTAAGTTGACGTGTAGCAGCTTAGTGGTCAACTTATAGGGGGTGGAGATTTTTTCCTTCTTTTAAAATTTCTAACATTATTCATTTGTAGCTAATTAAAATATATCTTCATGTATTAACGTTACTTCAAAGTAGTAATTAGCTATTTTTTTACAATTATCTAAAATATCATTAGAAAAATTTAACCCGAATGACTTACATTGTATCCCATTCAACTTTAAAAGTAAAGTACTTAGTTAAAATAAAGATAAATATCTTATTAATTATGTAAGTTACTATTTAATGGTAAAGATTTCCTAAAAATGCATAATTTTTCATAATGGCTAGATCAGTTAAAAGAAACTTATTTAAAGAGTAAAAGAGTGCTCAAATAGTAGTTTTCCCACATGGTTAACTTACAAAGGCGTTTAGGCAAGCTTTCTATTGATGTTTCATCCATCCAAATACTGGTCTAACATTATAGCATATAAAATATCCTGGAGGAGTTATTTAAGTTTTTTAATCTCTGCAAAAATAGATAGACAAGTAAATTTAGTAATAATTAGGCGGTCAACTTACAAAGGGTTTTTTATAATGCTCTCACCCAAATTTGGCGTACATAAGTGGCCTATATATATTCAGGTGGTCAAATTAGGTGGTCAAGTTACAAAAGTTCCCTACATTATATAATATAGGGCTAATTCCGTTCCTGATAAAAGTGGTCAACTTAGACAGGTGGTCAGCTTACAAAGGTGGTCAACTTTACAGGTTTTACTGTATTCATAAATTACACGTAATATTACACTTTCGGAAAGAATTACTGTACTAAATTAGTATATCTTCATCAACAAAGCATTATTCAGTTTTTCTGTACAAAAGGAAAAATAATTGATTTTTTGTCAATCAATATATTAAACTACAATAACAAAACATCAATCACATAGCATAAAAAAATATAATGCCTACACCACAATGAACATTGTGACTGTTACGAAAAGTACTTACTGAAGCTCAAAACGTTTTTGAGGCGTAAATATACTCCATGTAACTCCTAAGAGTTTGCATTAGGTTTTCAGTTGTGCCTTAAAGCGCTGCTCTCTCACAATTTGTTTAAGGCAAAGGTCAATGTTTGTTTTTTTTACTAATTGTCACAGACTCGGATTATTTTAATACAAGAAAATAAAATTGAAAAATTTACTGAGAGATGGCTTTTTATTTGCAGAAAATATGCAAATTCAGGCGCTATAAAACAGAATGAATGTCAACATTTATCTTATAGTGACTACGAACGCTCCAACATGTTTGACAAGCATGCTTGAAAGAGCATGTTTGTTAAAGCAGTTTCGCATAAGCGAGATATTTGCGCAAGTATTGTTGATGCACAAACATGCTTGTCGAACGTGTTGGAATGTGTGGAGTCACTCTTACAGACCATAGACCTTTAAGATATAGGCAGAGCATGGCTGCCTGCGATCATAGCGGCTGTCCAAACGGACGAAAAAGTGCGTGCAAGTAGAACTTACATTTTCTGCCACTTCAGTCAACCGGCGCTGTTAGCATGTACTTACAAGCGAGGATTTAAAGGTCTAACCATTGCAATATCATCGCGTTAAATGCTTGAATTTCAAGAAAGATAAACATTTAAGTGTTGAGGACAAAAGTAACTATCAAAATACGTTGCAGGGTTATGTATTTGTATTAAAACGTTTTTAATACAGAGGAAAAAATAAAAAGATCGTTTTTTTTTGGTAGTAACACATGCAGACTTTGAAGCTGCTCATTAAGGTACAACTTTTCATACATACGTATACTTTTATATATAATGAACACAGAAAATTTTCTTCGCGATTGGCTGATCATATTATGCTTTCAGATTTATTTTTATTTTGATGGACATTAATTGCGCATAATTTTCTGAAATACATTTATCCTTTCACCATTGTGTAGCACAAATAAATTGGCTAGCAGGTTTTTGAAAGCCGTATTGAATAGTCTTTAAATAGTTATTAGTTACTTTATTATTAAGCAATTTTCAATACATTCTACTATTAAATGATAGCAGTTAAAAGAAAAATGACATAGATTATGATTAATAAAGTTATTTTAAATATATGTGTTAATTGAATTATTTCAATTACATTTATTGTAAATTTAATTATTACAGGAAAGTGGAACAGTTAGGTTGTGAAGTGACTTAACAAATAAAGATTAGTTGAACAATTATGTAATTAAGTAAATGATTACTGCAACAATTTTTTATTGTTATTGACAAACTAACAGCACAGTACTAATAACTAATATTGCATTGTATAGTATAGATGACTTCAGTTAACTTCAACAGATAGATTATCATATAAGAGTAGTGACTTTTTGTTTGCTAAAAGCATCAAAAATCTAAAACAATTACACTAGTTAAATAATTAGAATAAAATCCTAAAATATTAAATAAGAAAGGTCAAAAATTAGGCCTTTGTAAAAGAAAACGATTCAATATAATAAACAATCAAGGGGAACTATTTTCAAATATTACTATTAAGTACAATAAATGAGAAATTAAAAATAATTATTTAAAACGCTTCATTATATGCGGTTCAGAGTTATCAAGATTTTTTTTTTAACTTGTAACTGACAATACATGGGTGCCAACCCCTAAGCAAGATGGTGCATACTAATAGGTACGAAGTCCCCCAAAAAAGACAACCCCCCAAAAGGGCTAAAACTCGATGAAAGCAATCCCCTGTCCAGGGGGTGTGAAAAATTTCATCAAAAAATTTAATGGCGGAGTCTACGCCATGAACTTCCCTCGTGGACGCCCCTGGATAAGAGCAATTTTTCTTTAAATATCCCTTTAAACATTTTTATTTAGATGACATACTCCTTGACAACAAAAAGCAATGAGTATTCTCAGTCGGGGGGGGGGGGGGGCGGCAGGGCCGACCGAAAACTTTTTTATTTTACACGATCGTCCCTCCACTTTTCAAAAGCCCTCTCCTCCACCACTATTTCATTACAATAACTTATGCTCTTATTTGAAAGCCTCCCCTCTCTCACCTCCTTTTTCTTTTTTTCTGGACTACAATGAATATTCTCAATTTTTAATACCAAGACTTTTCAACCGGCATTTCTTCGACGAAATCTACCGAAAGCTTTCGGGGTCTCTGATTTTCTGTAACCTGATTTTCCCTAAATCCTTTCTTAAATTAATGTTTCCCCACTTTTAAATTAGAAATCAGAAATACGCTTTAGGGGTCATTCATAAATGATGTCACGCTTCGAGGGGGAGGGGGGTTCGTGAAATTGTAACAAAGTGTGATAAGGGGAGGGGAGGGGGTAACAAGAAGTGTGACATCAGGCTTATGCAACATAGCGTGACATGTAAGAAAGGGGAAAAGGGGGTCCGTTGAATTGTGATATTTTGTCACAAAGGGGGGGAGGGGTCAAATATATCGAAAAAGAGCTTGACATCATTTATAAGCGGTCCCTTAGATAGTTTATTTACTTTTCTATGTTTTAAGACTCTATGGTGTGCAAAATGGGTGTACTCATGAACGCGAAGAGAATCAACAACAATTCTTAGAGGGAAGTCTCCCTTCTTTTTAGGTATTTCAATTGTAACCCTTGTTCATGTGGCGCAAGTTTAATTTTAAAGATTTACATTACTAGAGTTATAATATAGATTCTCTTTCACTCATTCCACTTTTAACTTTATCATTCTATACAAGCATAAGAAAGTTAAACGTCTCAGCACAAAATATATATCTATATATATATATATATGTATGAAATAGAGAATATATATATAAAAATTAGTGGGTATGTGAAAAAACAACAATATAGAAGGCAGAATTTTTTTTATATATATATTCTCTATTTCATACATATATTTGCAACTGTTTAAGTGTGCTGCCAAGTGCCCCTTTTTCACAGTTTGTCTCACTTTATTAATTTTTGATTATTCTATATATATATATATATATATATAAAAGCATAATCTAGACATAATATGAAGTTCAAGGTTTACTTTTGAGTGGTAAAAAATTAATGAGCGGAACAACGTTCTTATAGCGCAAGTTGCAAAAATTACTCCATACACATGTTTTTGAATTAAAAGGAAGCCCTTTATCAATGCGTAAAGATTTGACCTAAAAAATGTAAGTAATAAAAGTGAGTGTAAATCACTCGAATTACTTGCACCCAGATGCTTACAGCTCTATTCATTGATAAAAGGATTCCTCTTGTCCCGAAATATGTTTTCTGAAATTTGGGCTACAATGACGTTTGTTTTCTTATTAATAAGCTGAAGTACAAATAAATAGAACCAATGCATAAATAAATAAAGCCAGTAAAATTCGAGACATACGGGGAAACTGCAAATGTCAGCCCTCACTGGTTAAAAATATCATCTAAAGCATCAAACTCACGATTTCTATTTGCAAAATAATTGAATAGGTGACGTGGAGTGAAAACACAAAAAACAATATATGCATATAAACCAAACGTGAATTTAGTAAATCCCAAAATTATGAAATGCATGCATTCACTAATTTAATGCTTAGAAAAAAACACTCTACTGCTTTCTATCGTTTTATTTCATTTACGATGAAAAATGTCTTTAATATATATATATATATAGGTTAGACACAATTAAACATCGGGAGACATATTTCCGATCAGTAATGCATGAACTAAAAATTTGCCAAAAAGAAATTATCATGATGCATGCTGCCAACCCGGCAAAAACAATGCTATCGTAATGTATTTTCATACAAAACTAGTACATGATTGCAGCGCACCAATGAGGAAAAAAATAACTATCGTTTGAACGCTTATTCCTTTGCTCTGGCGCCGCGTCTGGACAGCCGCAAAATGATCGCAGGCAGCCATGGGCAGAGATGTCACGATTTCGGCATGTTTCGCAAGTATTCGCTCCGAGTGACAACGACCTTTCAGCTTCGACGAATCGGTTACGTTAGAAAAGAGATGCCTAATATATAGCTGATCTCTCTATTTTGCCCTTTTTACAACGAATGTTTCTTTAGTTCCTTAGCATTTGTCTTACTCGTGTGCCATCGATTCTGCCCACTTGTGGTTGAATAGTCAGGGGAAAAACAACGAAACACTGAAAATTGCTCGGCCATCGTAAATTCTAGAAACACAAGTAAGATGTCAAACGTCATCGATTAATAGCTTCTTTTAAAGTATTGAAATAAAAAAAATTTTTATATGCCGTATACACATTAAAATGAACACTAGCTCCCAAAACTTAAATTAAAGGCTTTAGTTTTAATAATAGAATTGAATTCAGCGTGCACAAATTAGCCTAATTACTACATTTGAGTAAAATTGGATCATTAGAACCGGAGATATTGAAAAAGAGACCAACTCTAGTTTCAGTATTCTAATTTAAGGCCGTGGTAGCCTAGTGGTTAGCACGTCGGACTTCCACCTGGAAGGTCGCGCGTTCGATACCCACTGAAGACCACCATGTATACTTGGGGATATGTGCATGTAAAATCCGTAGACCCCACTACCTCTCCCCGTGCGTAAGCAATCCTAAGGCCTCGGCTAACAGGTAGGGGTCAGGTGGAGAAAAGTATTCTAATTTATAGGTCGAAGCTCATGAAGCCATAAAAACAAGCATTTATGCATTTTAAAGACTTAAGAACTACATCATTCTTTATAATACGTACGTTTTTGGTAACTGCTTACGAAATTCTGTGGTTTTATTTAGATTTCTTACTTTTATCCAATAGGGAGAATTTTATACATTCAGCAGTGGTTTACGGCCCTTAAAGCACCAGCAAAATCTATTTTACTTATAATATGAAAAATGCAGCAATTTTTTGAGTTGAAATTTTGGATACTCATATAAAAGGTTGACTAGATTGATTTTTCATCAAAATATAATGAGGTTTCAAATCATAATTTTAAAAAAATAATTTCATAATTCATAAAATCATTAAATTAATATTTTTTACCTTGAAAATTACGTTTTTATTGTTGGGGTAGCTCATATTCTCTTGTAAAACAGCAATTAGAAACATTTTTAGCATTACGAGATGCGTTTTTCTCAATTTAATTCTGAAGCGACGGGTGAACGGAATCACACGAAAATTGGTAAACAGAGTGAAATTTTGATGCTGAATACAAATGCAAAATGTCACAAAAGAGGGGGGTTGTCATTCAAAATTTCATAGTTGATGCTCCTTTTAATCTGAAGACTATCCCTTAACAAAATTTTAGTAGCAGAATTTTCTAGAGTAAATTTTTCCTGATAAAATGACGTATTTCATGTGTCTCTGGTGTATCCAAATACGAAGGCGTGTTTCGTTTTTTTAATCACCCAGACTGTACATACACATAAAAATCAATTACTAACAAAGTGTCTACTACACGCATTTAATGACTATAGTTCAGCATTTTTTTTTTTACGTTCTGTTCATATTGGCGAGGAAAGAAAATTACTGATCTACATTATCAAAGCTTGCCATTACTATATTTTGCAGTGACTCCAGTCGGGAAGGTTTTAAAGCGTTTAGTTTTTCTCCATCCAAGCACATTTATATAAGGGTACTGTTTTCTACTCTAGGCGATACGAGGGTTTAGATGGTCATCAATTACACTAGCAGGATGACTTTTAAGTCTTACTAGTGTTGCAGGTGTGAAACACCTGTTCCCAACATCATCTACAACTTTGATTATTCATTCTAAATTTACTCACTGTAAAGCCTCGCGTTTTGTTATATATATCAATTTTGTAGTTAAAAATACTGGTAGTAAAAATAAATTTAAGTGGTCTGGTAAATGGCAATTTAATAGAGAAAGGGCTGCAAAATTTTCGGATTGTGGAGGGGGTCCTAGTAACTTAAGAGCTATGAAGGTCGAATAAATAGATAATTAATTTAACAATTCAAGTGGTATGAAGAGTTAACATGGTCAAATAAAAAGGTAATTAAATTTCTCGATTCAAATGTATGAATACTTTTTTGGGTACTTATGACTAAAGACTGAGCTTATAATGCATTAATGCATTGTAGTAAAACAATATTTTCTTTTGTGCAGTCTGTATAAGGCAAATAAGGACAGCAAAATTAAATTTACAAATGTGACATGTATGGACCATTTCTATATTTTGGGTATGATGCATCTATACCGCAGACTTTAATCTTTTCTAAAAAATAAATTTCGGATTTAGATTGATTTCAAAAAGAGAATGCATGTATGCCATTGAATAAAATTAACAAGATTTTTATCTCCCTACCCCGCTCTAGCACATTTAAAAATTGATGCATCTGGTGCCAACCAGAGGGGGTAAACTAGCTTACTGTTAACGTTTATGATGGATTTGGTGTAGGGAATGCAATCCCGGACTGTTTTTGACTCTGCGACATTTCGGGATTGATATTTTCTAATACCACGGGATCTCGCGAGAGTGACAGGTCTGAGTTTAATATTCGTATCAAGCTTAGAATTAATTTAGGACTAATATTAAGCAATTTTATGGCAATAATCCCTCCCCCACCCATAAATCACAGATATGAATCCTCAAACATAAAACTTGAATTTTTCCAACTAGTTCCCACAATTTTGTAGACTTTTTTAAGTTTATGCATATGGTTACTAACCATTTTGCAGACCTAGTGCATTCCCCGGAAATCGGGATCTATTCTTTGAAGTAGCACCACTGTCGGCGGAAGCCATTACCTCTCTGAGAATTTTGACGCTCAGTTTCCCTTGGATGGCGGCACCTGAGCTCTAATTGACTCGAAACTGCACTAGGAATTTTATTTAGTCGAGAGTATCCAAGCCAAACAGATACTCAAGGGATCTTTAACATTCCGCATAATCATACGACATGGGCGCAGATGATTTTCTGCATCTTGAAAATCCACCAACTTGGCCCAGGTGTGAACCTCCTTGGGCGTGCAAGGCATGGGCCTTTCTACTACGCCACCCTGTTAGCATTTTGGACACTACTGTATGCTTCTTTTTATTTCTTGTTTTAATACAGAACTATTTATATATATTATCACAAAATCAGTGCCAGCGCTTGAGATACGATGAGAAAAAAATCATTTTCCTTTTCTCTAAATTGACAAATTACATTTCCTATCCAGCAGATATCAATGACGAGTTTCAGGTCACCTCAACTATTGACACACTTCTACAGCTCTTAGCATTCTAACTAGACGGATTCACTCCTTTCGTGCTATGGCTACTCGGAATTTTCTGATTTATCGGGTAACAGGTGGGTGCCCACATTTTTTTAATTGTCCGATACTCCAATGACCTATAAGGTTCCTAAGCTTATTTATATAAATGATGCTATTATTTGATATCGATTTATTGTATTCGTGTGTTCATTTCACTCAGTTATGCTTGTTCTTCGATGCATCTTCATTTTAATCGGCGTGTTTCGTGCCAAAGCTGTAAGTAGAAAATGTAATTAATTACAATTGACTCTTAGAATGAAAACATTTCAAACTTTTTGGTATTTTTAGTTAAATATCATTAAAGATATTTTAAGCTAGTCAATTGTTTTGTTTACTCAAATCATGTTTCCTTTGCTTGATCATTCGATTCAAAATAAAGCTGAGATTTGCTTTTTAACAATAATTATTAATACTGAATTGATTCGATTTGAAGTTTGAATTATTTCCTATGTTCTGGACTGATTGAAAACAAAATCATTAAGTAACGCACACAAATGCGATGAAATTGAATGAATGGGTTTTGGAACATTGTTGTCTAGGTATTTATTGTTGTCTAGTTATTAACCCGGATGACACTATAAATATATTTTTATTTTAAATTTATATAAAAAAAACCGTCTGGTGCGTGATGTAGAATTCCGAAGAACTAACGAACGAGAAAAAGATGTTCACTAGTTCTTATTATCGTTAGAGAGGAGGGGGCAGATTCTACCAAAATAAATGCAAAGCTGATTATTTTGAATAAAGATTTAATATTTTGAAACGTTAATTTGAAAAAAATCTCTTCATGATTGGTTTGGACTTCTCCTTAAATAAATTTTTACATACGCCCCAGGTTAGTTAAAAATAAAATTTCAGATGAATACTTGAATATTACAGATATAGTTCGCTTCCAAACATATTCAGGTAAATGAACAATCATAAAACAAACACAAATGAAACAAAATGCTATTTTTCAGCAGGGGTAGCTTTGTTTGCTAATTCTCATTGAGCATAAACTATAATGCAATGTATTACGATAAATTAATGTCATTTTACGTTTTAGACGTCTTGTTGAATATATAAAAATATTTCGTAAGGTATCCTGAAACTTCAGGTGTGTAATGAGCATGCAAGATCTTTTGAATTTCAATCAAAGTCTTTCTAAAGGCAAATAACGGAGATCCAATAAACTGAATAGAGAAAAAAAAACATGTTATTTAGGATCCCTCTATAAAAAGTAGCAAATTAAATGTGCTTTAATTGTAGAATATGACTATGAAATTCCTTTGATTATTTGTGTTCATTTTTATGGGAAAAGCATGTTATCCGTGGGATTATAAATATTTGTTTTAAAAAGTTCGAAAATGTTCCAAAAGTTTTCCCTTTACAACCTTTTGCACTTTTCTATCCAATACAATGGATAGAAATTTTGGGGAAATTTGACAGACCCCACTACAAATAATATCACTCAATTTTAACATGAAAATGTTTAATGTTTGATGATAGAACAGCATTTTGAATAAATGATGTTTAACTGCGCATGTGCCAGGGCTAAAACAATCTTTTAAATAATTTATATGCCAAATATATGCAAGTGCTCTTATAAAAATCCAAAAGAATTACCGTAAAAATTTACAAAGATATTGTCAAAAGAATCAGTTACCTTGCTGTTGCTCTCTAAAATAATTAATTTATATTTAAGTAAATAATTTATATTTAAACAACTTCTTAAGCTATGACGCCATGCTCTAAAATTATATCAAGAGTGAACTAACACTAAATTAGATAACACTGTGCAACAAATTTGAACTTTTTTTTTTGTCCTTTAGATCAGGGGTTTCCAAACTACGGCCCGAGGGCCACATCCGGCCCGCGGACAGATTTTGTCCGGCCCGCGGAGAGCTAGCTAATGGCATCTGGCAAAAAAGTAATCATATTTTACACCACTAGTGGACTGATTCAACTTTTTACCACCGGCAACAATTAATGATAATATGGTTTTGGCCCTTGGAATTTACTGGAGTAATCAATATGGCCCTAAGGCTGGAAAGTTTGGAGACCCCTGCTTTAGATGAAACTATGTGATTCTATATAAACAAAGCTTGCTTGATTCAAATATCCAAACCAAAATGGTCCACCCCGCACCGTTTTGGCTGGAGACCCTCTTCTCATATTTATACGATTTGGTTATAGAAAAACGTAACTGAGGCTTACTTATTGAAAACACAAACACTAAAATAATTTTTTTGGCCGTTTTATCTTGTGGGCATCTGCTGTTTTGCCCTGATATCAGATTAGCAATATTCAATTTGTATACTTCCATTCTATCGACCGCTGAAACGCTTTTCAAACAGAGATGGCCTGATGAAACCTTTCCCCATGCTCATCATTAATTGCGAGAGTTTTTTGAGAAAAGAAGTCCATATGGGAGTCCAAAAAGTGTGATTTTAATGAAATATAGCAACCAATAACACAAACGCATTTTATCATGTCACCAGCAAGATTTTCGTAGTTGTCAGTTTTCTCATTTCCAAGAAAACCTGAGCACACTGATTTAGAGGCCAGCCGACGGATTTTTCGGCTTCTGACTATTTGTTTTCACATTCTTCATCATAAAAGGACTTCCTTAAGTTGTGGGCCAATAAAAATCCTTTCTTTTACTTCAGCATCACTTAAATTTTTGAATTTCTTAACGAGATTCAAGAAATCCACTTCTTCTCTGTCCAGAGCTTTTTTGACAAATATTTCGATAAACCCAGTTTAATGTGCAACTGGGAAAAATGCACATTGTAGATTTGGAAGTGGCTCATTTGATATGTTTTTGCCTCTCATAAGTTAGAAATTTCCTTTGTGTTTACAGAATACGCTATAGGAATGAATAGGAAAAAAAATACTTAGATGGAGGAGCCCTGATAAACAAGCTCCACTCTGCTAAATTGTGCTCATGTTTTAATGCTTGAAATAGTACATTCATATCACAGCAGCACACTATTTTTTTTTTTTTTTGCAAAATAGTCTACAAAATGCCTTTGTCGTCTTGTAAAATACTCGAAACTTCGAGAAGTAGATATAGCTTTTGTTCCCAAAAATGTCGCTAAAGTAACCCAAGTTCATTAAAAAGGTCTCTTGAATGGCAACGATCTCACTTTCAATGAGAAAGATGTAATTTATAATAAATTAAATAGATAAATTACGAAACTATGCACATTTATCCAGAAAATACGTAAAAAGCTAAAATGTGGAATTTTTCAAAAATGGTACGTGATAGGTAAAAGATAATTGCAGATTCGTAATTCTCAGCCAAAAATGCATAAGAAACAGACCTTTTCATCCAAAGGACATTTTTCGTGTTGCACAGTGTTATTACTAAAATTGTACGGAAGCGAGAAACCTCAGTTATGCAACAATTATAACCCACCAGAATCGCCGAATTAAGACTCACTTCAACATCCACTTACCTGTGAGATACTTTCTGATGTTTCTAAATTTCAGATGAAATTCAACTATTATTACTCCGATGAACTGATTTGTGATTCCATTTGAGCAATGGGCTAAGCCAATTACAACAATACAAAATATGTGCACTAAAATATGCGAGTACTATGACGCACTTATAACGCCGTCATTTATTTCCGAGTGAAAGCGGTAATGTTGTCAACTGAGTTTTCATCTTATCAAAAAACCCGAAAGTTATAATTCATAGTTACTTTTACACAATTCCTTAGGAACACGTCAAGAAGATATGAACAAGAACAGTGGACAAGTTATGAACAGATTAGTACATATCTTAAATCATGAACATCTTGCGCAATGTTACTCTTTATAATGACTATCTCGCTGGTTTCCAAAATGCTGATAAGAAATATAATCCTGAAACTTCACTCTCATCGTTCTACTTCAAATCTACCTCCCCCTTCCCAAAATAAAAATGTTGTTAATATTGAATTATAGGGTCCACGCCTTATGCCCTCTCACACACAAGCTTCAAAAAATACTTGTCCGAGTAATACTGCAACAATGATTGAGACATCACTCAGTGACAACAAAAGTTTTATGAAAGCATCACTCTTTCACGTGTTAAACATTATGTGAAAAACAAAAGATTTAGGTACGTGAAAAACTTTAAAAATGACTAAATAAAAACATCTCACCAGAGCTAGAATTTACTGCCCTCAAAAAATATAGCGTAAGAGTCAAATAAAAGAAGCATTGAGTCACTGTAATGGGAGAACAATAAATATTGCATCAGTATTCGAACTACGCCCAATTTCTTGTTCCAATCGGCATTCAATTTATGCAAATAAATCTTTTTGTTTTAAGGGGTCTAGGGTGTCTTAAACTTCAAAATTTTCGATTTTTCAAAAAAATATATGTTATTCCCTGATTAATGCTCAGTATTTTGATACCAAACTTTTTTGCGAAAACCCAAAATTTCCGAAGTTATAGCTAAAAACCTAAAGCAACTATTTGTAAATCATAATTTAAAGGGACATTGACACGCCCCCTTTTGTTTGTTTACCTTTTTTAGATTCGAGTTTTTTCTTCATTTGTCTATTAGCAAAGCCTTTATTGGCATTATAAAACATCATACTTAGTTAGTAGCAGCTAAACTACTCAACTTTTCGTTCCTTCTACTCGCTGTTTGTTTACAACGTGGTTTTTTGAGCGCTGAACATCAAATTGAGTATCTTTCTTTAGTGTATTATTTCTGGTTTTTAGCCTTCTTAGCATATTGTTGCTGTTTTTAGTTGCCTATTTTTATTGCTGATTAATATGCCTCCAAAAAGAGCTTCTGGTCGAAGACCTAAAAAGAAGAAGTTTCAGGGAAATCAGTTTAAGAAAGTTTGTAAATCGGAAAATTCAATTTCTCAGATTTTTTCAGACAGTGATGCACAATCTGAGAACAGAAGTTCGATGAGCAAAAAAGTTCAATGCAACGAAGAAAATTTGCAGAATAATTTGAGAAAAAGTGACAATCACTTTCAAGGTTATAGAATTATCGATTTGGCACTGTTCTCGTCCAAATTATCAGAAATAGCTTGTTGCAATGTGTGTCATAGCCACTTAACCCTTACCGAAAAATCAACTCATGGGCTATCATCCCATTTTCAGATCAGCTGTTTGAGTTGTGAAAACAAAACTACGTTTCCTTCCTGTAATATGCTTGGAGAAAAGCGTAACATTCCGGAGATAAACAGAAGATCGGTGCTTGCCATGAGAAGTATTGGGGCTGGCTTAAGTTCTTTAGAGACATTTTGTTCAGTTATGAGTCTCCCCAAACCTATCGACAGAAAAAGTTACGATACAATCAACTGCAAAATTGCAAAGGCAATAAAAGAAGAAGCAGAGCAAAGTATGAGGGATTCGGTAGTTGAAGAAAACAAACTGAATGGAAGTACTAACTGTATTACTGTAAGTGGAGATGGGACCTGGAAGACCCGCGGACATTCATCCCTTATTGGCGTGTGCACCTTGATTGGCGGTGAGACGGGGAAAGTTGTCGCAGCTGAAGTGCTTTCTTCGTTCTGCAAAATTTGCAGTATAAAGGTCCGAAGGTCGGTCCAAAATACCAGAAGTGGCTTTGTCGCCATAAACCCTTTTGTCGCAGGAACCACTATGGCTCTGCGGGGAAAATGGAGGTCGAAGGAATGTTGAAACTCTTCGGGCGGTCAGAAGCAGAACATGGTGTGAAATACACTGAATATATTGGCGATGGGGATTGTAAAACTTTCAAAGCCATTTCTGAAAAAATGCCGTACGGAGATGTGAAAGTTGAAAAAATTGAATGTGTAGGCCATGTTCAAAAAAGACTTGGTTCCAGACTACGAAATTTGAATAAGAAGGAGAAACTTTCAGATGGGAAAACAATTGGCGTGAAAGGTCGACTGACAGATGACCTCATAAAAAACTTGACCAAATATTATGGAAATGCCATTCGAGGGAATCCAGAGAGCATTAAATCTATGCGAACTGCTATCTGGGCAATTTGGAACCACTATGCCAGTACGGATGCTCAGCCAATGCACTATTTCTGCCCAAACGGTCCAAACACTTGGTGCAAATTCAATTTGGCGTCACAAAGTAATGCAAAATTTAAACATAAAAATACTGTCGCAAGAGCTGTAATGGATAGAATAAAACCAATATTTGCAGATTTGTCCCACCCTAAGTTGCTTAAGAGGTGTTTAGGAGGCAGGACTAAAAACTCAAACGAATCCTTAAATTCGCTAATCTGGAAGTATTGCCCAAAAGTTACTAGTTCAGGGGTGAAAATTGCAGAGATAGCAACTTATTTTGCTATATGCATATTTAATAATGCAATGCAAAGCATGTTAAGAATTCTCAGTCATTTGGACCTTAAAATTCAATATGAAGCCTGCTTAACTCTAGCAAAAGGCGATATTGCTAAAGTAGCGACAGCGGAAAAACGTGCACTTGCAGCAACACAAGAAGCCCGCAGAGCCAAAAGAATGAGAAAACTTAAGGAAAATAAGACTAATTTGTTAAAAGAAGGAAAAACATACGTTGCAGGAGGATTTTGAGTAAGTTTACTTTAATTTTATCCCATGCATTTCAAAAAAGCAACTTTAAATTCTTTTTTTTTAAATTACATCTTTTATCTCTCGCGCACAATATTTTCTCATATAATGCACGCATTGTCTAAAAATTGAGCATAATTATTCCTTATGCACTATTTAATGATTTATACAACAGTATGAACCAAATAATTACTTTTTTAAAATTGTTATTTTGTTTTTAGACGTTAACGTCTCACATTGAACAGAGTCGTTAATATTATTGCAAGCTGAAACAATTGCAATAATTTTTTAAAAAATCATTTTCTTGTTGTTTTTTTTTTATTAAAATGGCATTTACTTTGTTAAAGAAAGAGAGACGTACATTTTAGAGATGTTTTGAGTAAGTTCAGTTTTGTTTTTATTCAGGTATTACAAAAAAGCAACTTTAAACGCTTTTATCTCTGAATGCATTTTCTGACCTTTCGCGCACAATATTTTCAAAACTAATGCAGATATTGTCTAAAAATTTTACGGGATTATGCATTATACTGTAGTTACTAATGTATACCTCAGTATGAACCAAAATACCATTATTATTATTTTTTAAAAATAATAAGGCTTTAAATTTTTAATAAAATCGTTACATGTTTTAGGTTGCAATGCATTAAAAATTTTTTTTTTTATTTAATTGGTATAAAAGCAGGTATACATCTTAGAATAAGTCTTCAACATTGTTTTAACAGTGAAATTGAAGTCTTAACAGCTTTTAATAATTCACAATCATGCGCATAGTGGGATACTCCGTTATAAATTTGTTTACTATTTGGCCTAACTTTATTGCTGTTTTACAAAATAATTACTATAAGTTTAAAATTAGTGTTAAGTTCCCTAAAAAAATCCAACTTTTTAAAACATACTGCCAAAAAATTAAGCACTTTGAAATATTTATGTGCAGCACATTAGCAATCGAAATGTTATCTGCATTGTGTTGTTCACGACACCGTTAAGACACCCTACACCCCTTAAAAAAAAGGAAGAGTGACAATTAAATGTTGGGGTGAAAGGATAGCGAGGGATTTTTAAGCGAGTAATGAAGATATTTGGCTCTCAAAAGCACGTAGCGACGCAACGCAACTTCTAGAGAAGAGCAACAGCAAAGCATAATACAAGAAGTCCCTTCCAGCACTATACGAGCCTACTTTCCCGTACACCAACATCAAGGTTTTTACAGTAAGGAATAGGCTACGTTGATTTGGGTTATAAATAGTCATATATTGAATACAGCCATAAATTCTACTTGTTTAGCTAATTTTCAAAAATACTTCTTCAAGTATGCTTGTTATTTGGTTTTTAAGTTTCCCCGTAATTAGAGGAATCTTTGTGAATCACTTTTTTATGAAGAAGCTATAAAAAGCTGGTTGGACGCGAAATATTTCTTGTTGCCATAGACTTTCCCTTGCATGTTTTGATCTCAAATTTGAAAATCGAAACCTTGTTTTTTTTCTTCCTTTTTTGGAATTGTGTGGAAAAAGGTTGTGTTTGGAAACAAGTGTTGGTGTAGGTTTATGACAATAAGTGAAGTCGATATATATAACGACGCTTTTGGAGAAGTCAATTTTCGCCATTTTATAAAACTGGGGCTTTTTTAAAACTTATTTATTTACTTTTTTTAAATGAAAATGCAATTTATTAAGTATATCTACAAAAACTGCATTTTGTTTTGTGTTTTCAGGCACCAAATGTGTCCGAAGAAGCAAAGGACAGTCCAGGTAATTTTATTTGTAAAACAAATTGTCTAAAATGTACTGCATTTCCAAAGCAAATCCGAATCTCAGTTTTCAAATTGATAATTAAAATTAGTTATCTTGCGTTACAGTAGAAAGACAATATACAGTCGACTCGCGTTATAACTTTCGATCCGGTTATACTACCGCTTCCATTTGGACATTCCTCTTGACCTCACCCGGACATCCCTATTTAGCTCGTTACATCAAACGGATATTATATCAAATGAATCCATAAAAATATTCAAGCAATTTCTTTTTTTATTTTATTGAAACACTAGCTGAAATGCCCGGCGTTGCGCGGGATAATATTGCATCATTCCCAGGATAAGTGACGCATCTCCAAAATTCTCTTGAAAATATATAAGAAAAAATTTCGTAAAAAAATCGAAGTAGGAGATCTGCAACAGTCCTTAAAAAATCCCATTTAAACAGTAAAAATCATTGAAAATCACGATTGCGTTAAAAAACAGCCTAGAAAAGTTTCTTTTAGACCAAAAATAACTGTCCATAAAAATCCACATTTAAAATGCCAACAACAGTTCGTCATAATGGCTTTTAGAGTAAGGGCAACAGTAACTAAAATGCACATATGCTGCAGCGGGATAATTGTGATAAAATGATGCCAAGAGTCCGTAAAAATGGTAATTACAATATCGACCACATTACATCTAAAAATTCCCATCATAATAAGAGCAGCATTCTCTTTAAAAATGCCCATGAGATGAAGAACAATGGTCCCTGAATATTTCTGCTACAATAAAGAAAACATTCTTTAAGCCCCCATTTGAATAAAGACGACTATTCCTAAACATCCCTATTAGAATAAGGACATCAGTCCCAAAAAATTTCCATTAGAATAAAGAAGTCAGTGACTAAAAATACCCATTAGAATACAGGTTTTAAGAGCTGCTGTTCCTAAAATTAACAACAGTTCATTTTAAATTCCCCATCAAAATAAGAACACACGTTTCTAAAAATCCTCAAAACATTTCTTGAAAATTCAATTAAATATCACTTTCATAAAATTCGGATAAAAGCGAAGGAAAGGGAAGCATTATTTCCAAAGGCAAATGCACATTTAAATTTGAAAATGTTCAGTACTGAACTAATTCTGACGTGTGACATTTAAATTGATAGAAAGAAATAACTTAATTCTGTACAAATGGCACCGAAAAGACAGTAGAAAAATTAAATAAATGTTAGAAAATAAATCACCTAAGTAAAATACAGATTTAATCAAAACCGCTACGCAAAAAAGTTAGCATGAAGCAGAAGATCGCCAAATTGCACTATAGTAATAGAAGCATACTAAAGCAACATGCCATGATCCTATAATGTAAATCACGTATTGAAATAAATGAGAACAATATTACTAATGAAGATTATTGCGTGGTTTGGAAAAGTTGCGAAGCACGAAGTAATATATTGAGAAAAATTAATTGGATGGAGGGCGAAAAAAAAGTTATCACCCCTTGGCGAAATTTGAAATTTCGTCAAAAATAAGCCGATATCGAAAACCTTCCAACCTATTTTTTTTTATCGAAGGAATAAATATTAAATCACCAAAAAAAGAAAGAAAAATCAACCTCAAGATAAAGTAATTGAAAATCGTCTGCAGTTAATAATACACAAAACATGCATAAAAATGAAATGCATTTTAAGAATTTGTTTCGTTGATAAAACGGCCTGAATAAAGATAAAACAGCATTTTTTCAATCTTACGTTAACAGAAATCATCTAGGTGGCGACAAAAGTACTATTTATTTTGGCGAAAACACTCAAATTAAGCAGATAAAGTCAGAGGTACGCCTCGCTTTAAAATTGGAAAACAACTTAAAATGAATATTGCGCATGCTCTATTTCTTCTACGAACTGCCAAAAAAATCCCTTTGTGCAGTTTTTTACGGGCATTCATATGCTGCAAAAATCTAAAACGTGAGATGCTTCTTCGATGAGATAAACCCAAAATCAACAGTTTTGCTTAAAATTGGAATAAAAAAAGAACAAATTCGAATTTTAGAAAAAACGCTTCGAGGTGCACGAGGACCTGACCCAAGGTATCTGTAACCAAAATTTCGTACTTCTGGCCCGTTCCATCTCGCCAGGACGCGATCGACAGACAGACAGACACACACACAAATTTTCGGTTTTATTTATATACTAGCGGTACCCGCACGGCCATGCCCGTGTTGAAAAATGAAAAGACCAGTCGGTTTGCCATTGTGTATATAGTGATAACTTTCTGAGGTGTAAATTATGTTATTGTATTAAAATGTATAGCATTCCACATAATTAAAAATTAACTGCCCGCGGCAATCAGCCAGAGATCCTATACATTTAAGTTTTTTTTTTTACAAAACACACACAATAATAAAGGAAAAAGGAAAGAAAGAAACGAAACAAAACAAAAAAGAAAATATTTGAAGGAAAACGCATTTTGTTTGTTTAGTTCAAGTACCCGCATAAAAAGGACGATTTTAATAAATTAGAATAGTTTTAATTAATAAATTTTTAGCATAATTAATTTTTATCTATTATTTATTGACAATAAAGTCGTTTCCAGACGCTACGTTTTGTACAACCTTTTGTCTGCGCAGTCTTAAACGTTGCAGTTTTTTATGCGTCTACACGGTGCAGAGATATCTGTATATTTCACTCAGTTTTGTGCGATATCGTCATGAAGGAGGTACTACTCTGGTCAATTTTGGCATGGTGTCATGTTAAAAAAAAAACGACTGGAACGTCGAAGTACCCGGCGTTCAAAGTGGTCAAATGATTACATAAAATAAATAGTTTTTTGTTGCCTGTTCCGGTGATTCGACAACTGCAGTCTCTTTATTTTCATCCATGGTATTCCTAGACTGCCTTGGTGTCTCCTGATCATTTAGGAAATGTAACAAATCAAAATACCAGAGAGATGGCTTGTAGATTTCGTCTCCAGCCCCAGATCGAATCGATTTATTAACTTTTGCCAATTCTTTACGGTAAACACTTCTCAAAGAATTAATTATTTACAGCTGTTTCTCTGTTTGCGGTTGCATCAATTTCCTTGAATTTTTCCACTAAACTCTCATAAACCTCCCCCTTTTTATCCCTGTCACTATACTCCTTGGATTTGACACGCCAACTGCATGGGAAACTTTCGCATAATGCAATAAATTATGTGAGAAACTCCCGAGAACATTGCCGAAAGTCGGCCATTGTCGCCTGACGAATTGAAACTGAGAAACAAAATGAATCGGAAAAGGGTGCTACCGTCTACATGTGCCGATTTGTCTGCACAGTTCAAAGACATCTATGCTTTCTAGCTCAGTTATTGCTGCAACTGTACAGTCTTCGCACCGGACTCAAAACTGCGCTCTTTTCCACTCTACACACAACGTTTTATCTGCAACGTGTTAAACTGCGCAGACAAAAGGTTGTGCAAAACGTAGCGCCTGGACCCGGCTTAAAACAGAAAGACGAAATTTTGTAGCTTGCAGAAACAAACAGCAGCAAGCAAAGCTTTGAAAGCGGAATAAACCTTTCATCCGATCTCAAATAGGAAAATAACATGTGTGCTAATTCACTGGCAAAAGAAAAAAAATGAAAGTATAAATAGTAATAATAAGCTGGAATAACAAAAATCGCTATAAAGTATAACATTTCTTTTAAAAACCCTTGTGCAGTATGGAAAATGGTCCAGTAAATACATGTCAAAATAAGGAAATCAAAATAAAGCTATCAATCGCCGGTGAGCCGCAGGAAATAAATTTTAATTCGTTTTAAAAAAATAATCAGAATCCAAAAAAAGAAATATATAAATTAAAAATCGGTTGCTCCTCAAAATGCTAAAAACCGAAGCAATAAATTTTAATTAGTTCAAAGAAAAAAGGATTAATAGTCAGTCGGCATGGTAACAATTAAAATTAAAGTTAATTACCGTGAAAAAATAATTTCGAACTGCAGAGGAAAATGCTTATAACTTCTTTGCTAGGTAATTTAGAGGCTTCGAATTTTCGCACGCAAAGCGAAACTCCTTCCGGGGTAGTTTTTTACGCGCTTTTCAACGGTATCAAGCTCGTAGCGATGCGATAATTCCTTCCCATAGAAAATGACTATTTTATGAAACTTTCGGCTATAAATTGGAATAAAAGAAGAAAAAATTCGAATTTCAGGAAAAACTCTCCGAGGTGCACACCCCCATGTTCCAAACTAATTTCGTGCTAAATTTCATGAAAATCCGCTGGACGGTCTGGGCCCTACGCCGGACACAGACAGACAGATACACACACACACACACATACTTGCTGCTTTATTATTAGTAGAGATAGATTAGATTCCAATGACACAGTAAACATACAATATAAAACGTACGAATTTTTTAATATAAAATACAAGAGTTTGAAACCAATCCGAATAATAATTAGAGCGATATAATATATAAAATTTGTTAAAAGCAATGATTTTATTCTACGATATGAAAATGTTGTGTTATTAATGCATTGCAAAATATGAGTTATACAATAACAGTTTACAGATGATGACTACATAGTTCATATATGATATAGTTTATAGGTGATAGCAATCGTTAATCTTTTACTTTTGACGTGCATATTCTCTTAAAATTTCTTCATTATAATTCAAAAATTAAGAACATTCATAGCTCTGAAGTTGAATGGAAAATATTCCTTCAACTGCGAAACTTTTAACTGTGTTAACTTTTTCCCTCCCGAATTCTTTCTTTCCTCTTGCCATTAATATTAGTTACATTTCTCATTTTAAACGCGTTCTCTAATCCGTACTTAGAAGGCGTTCTCCAAAAGTTGCATCGTCAAAATAAATAAATAAATAAATAAAATCAACAGGAATAGCTTTCGGAAGATATTTTGAACCTCTAATTTGCTTTTTTTTTTCAATTATCCTTTTAATTACTTCTCTCATTTCCTCATAGTAATCTCAATATTTTTATTACCACATTTTCAACCTCTAATAAATTTTCTTTTTCCTATTACACTTTTATTTTTATTTCGTTCACCTCGGAGCTTGTAAGCTATTCGTTTCCAATTTTCTTTAAAGGCTATTTCTCTTTCTGCAAATAATAATATCATTTTTTGTAAAAGTTAATTATCATTATTTTATTAAAAATCTACGGCAAAGATTCTCAACCACTGTGCCGCGGCACCAAATTTTAGAAATGAATATATTAAAAATTATAATACAAATACAAATACAAATACAAAGTGATGACCAGCAACAGGCTCAGTGCCCACCTAGGCTGGTCCTAGTCAATTTAGCAGTCCCCAATGAACATTAAGAGCTTTCTTAAATGTTTTTACCCCACTGTAATTAACAGTCGCTTCCGGAAAACTATTCCAACTGCCTATATCCCTATTGAAGTAGTAATTTTTCCTAATTTCAAGATTAGCCTGAGATTTGAAAAGCTTAAAACAATGACCTCTGGTTCTACGTTCAACACATAGCTGTAGACTATCAACATTTCCCATTTTAATGAATTTAAACAACTGAATCATGTCCCTTCTAACTCTCCTTTGCTCAAGACTATACATATGGAGCCTTTTAAGCCTAACCTCATAATCTAAGTCTGAAAGACCACTTACCAATCTTGTAGCCCTCCTTTGAACCCTTTCGAATAAGGTAATATCCTTTTTTAGGTGCGGAGACCAAAACTGAACAGCATACTCCAAATGAGATCTTACCAAACTTCTGTGTAATGGCAATACAACTTCCTTAGACCTGTTCGAAATAGCCTTATTGATAAACCCGAGCATCCTGTTAGCTTTGTTACTTGCTTTTCTTTATTACTTTTAAAGTTGTAGTACATATTATATTATTTTATTTTACATTCAAAATTATTATAATAAACTATTTTACACTGTATTACAGGTAAGAAAACAACTTTTAAACTTTTCTTTTTCTTCGTGTGCCGCCAAATTTTGAAGTCATTAAAAGTGTGTCGCGACAAAAAGAAAAAACGGTTGAGAATCACTAATCTGCGGTGATTTATACTACGTAATTTTATCTTATCAAAGTATTCAATGAATTGTCGAAGCTTTAATGTGGTATTTTAAAATGTATGTGCATCAATATCACTAATTTTATTTTCCTTTCCTTAGACGAATTTGAACCAAGAATTGTTAATGGTAAAGAAGCAAGAGAAGGAGAATTTCCTTACACGGTAGGGTAACACTCATTTATCTTCTTTGGAAAATTCATTATATGTGATAGAATATTGTTTACTTACTCATTTATAATGAGACATAGTTTACAGCGTGAAAAGAACTCGAGAAATTGGCACAGCCAGTTTTTTTTAATTGCTCATCTAGAATTCCTCCGGTACCCCTCCAGCTCCGCTCCATGATCCGAAGGATTTTAATAGAAACGATATTATATTTTTCAGTTAGATTTTATTGACAAAAACTGAGTACTTTCGAAGCATTCCTTATCATCCTTATCAAGAACATAGAGGGTGAGAGTTTGTTCACAAACAGCTCTTTTTTTTTCCAGAAATTATAGCATAGATGCACAGACTAATTGGGAACACTTGCAACTGATTTGTGAACATCCCTTTAAGGTACAGCTCTTGAATTTTCAAGATATTCAACTGGAATTTTATGAACTTACTATCTTTCACACGTGCGCAGTAAAAAATTAATTCTTTTAAAAACTCATGTTTTTTAAAAATTATTTTCTTAATTTATAATTTCCGAAAAAGGATTCTTTTGTATGTTCTCGCCTTTTCCCTAAGTTTGGTGAAATTTCATACTAAGTTCAGCGTTGCCAAAAACATGCTGGAGGAATTCGCATTTTGGAAAGAAATCTTTACAACTTCGTGAAAAGGAGTGCTAGTTTTATGAAAATGTGTAGAGTTATTGCACATAGCAAGTAAACTCTTCTGTGAAATTTACCGGTTAATTCAAAACTTTTATGATACAGTATGATCTAAAAAAATCTTCTCTTTTCTTTAATTTGTTGTTGGTCTCATTAATAACAATGTGTATAATAAACAAAAACGGGCAATAACAAACACATGTGTGATGAAATTTCTACTGGAAAGGGAAGTAAAGCACGCTTTTTGAAAAGTTGCAGAACATTTAGTCTTGTATTTCGCCAGGTATATAGAAAAAAAAATCTAAACTTGAAACTGTCCGGTGACTTTTGGCTATAGAGTGCATTTTGGAAATAGAATAACGTAAAAAGGGGAATCAGTTGGTAATATAAAATAGAAATGTGGTATAAATGAATAGCTACAGAGGTAAGTATAGAGATATATATGATAGAAAGTTGAATAGATAAATTCTTCGATACTTATATATAGATTGGTATAAGGATATCTAAATAGAATTAGTAATATCTGGAAAAAATTAGTTAAATAAAGACAGACTGATTAGATATTAGGGAACCACAACCCTCCAATGATACTCTTCAAGCATAAGGGTATCAAGGAGGGCCAGGTTCACACAGCAACGTAGTAAGGCTGGGCTAACGCCCAGCTAATCTACCTCCGGTCTGCCACGAGCTGTCGTTGAACTTCACTTACCCGTGCCCGGGGGAGGGCAGCCCTAACGTACTAACAGGGTAAAGGGGTGAAGTAGAAAAGACTGATTAGATAGATATAAAGATAGATAGATGCAGGAAATAGATTGATATAGTCAGATAAATAAAGAGATGGATTGATACATTGCTAGAAAAGTAGATAAACTGAACTTTGAACAGCCGATAAATTTACTTAAACAGCCGTCTAATGGCATAAAAGCGAACTGCGTATATCTTGCCGCTTACGGCTAACATAATATAAAAAACATAGTAACAACTTTTAATAATGTATTTTATATTCTCTTCACCAGGTAGCACTTCATCGACAAGGAAGATTCATATGCACTTCTTTCTTAATTTCTCCCAACATAGTCATGACAGCTGCTCACTGTGTTCAATCGTAAGTATTCATTGCACTGGAGTTGTTGCACTAACTGCATGCTTAAAGATGTAATTCAATTCCAAAACTTTTCACCTATTTTGAAAATTTTTGAAATGTGTGACGCATGCATTTTCTTCATTTTACTTCTTCTTCCCCTTTAAAAAGCTTGCCTTGAGATGAGATCCATAAACATTAGGTTGATGAAATTAACTAATAATGCAGCCTTCGTCTAGATCCAATATTGTTTTAGTATTGGAGCCTTTGTTCTCCATGAAAGAACCGCTTTCAATCACTCACCAAATGACAAGTAATCCAGTAGATACTTCTTAGGCCATGGTAGCCTTGTGGTTAGAACGTCGGACTTCCTCCTGGAAGGTCACCTGTTTGATACCCGCTGAAGACCCCCATATACACTTGGGAATACGTGCATGTAAAATCTGTGGACCTCACTACCTCATCAACCCCCCATGCAGGGCACCCCTAAGGCCTAGTGCTAACAGTGAAGGAGGTTGAAGGGGAAAAGCAGACACTTCTTAGTTTTCTTTACACTTTTAGTTATTTTGAGACTTTAGAAAACTTGACTTTCTTTTATGCTAATGTTTCTGTTTTTCTTTTCAACTTTTACCGCCTTTTAATTCAATAAATTCTTTTCTTTTAACTTCTCTTCAAGAATTTGTTTCATAGGATTTCCAGAACTGTGGCAAGGAGTCAATTTCTTACTACCCTGCCATTCGTCTTCCTGCCTTATATCAGTTCGCAACAGATTAGAAACATATATGACAATATTGAGCTTTTATTGCTTAAAAATGACGGTAGTTTTAAAGATTTGTCAGATTAAAACAACGAGTGAATGTATCCCCACAGAGGCGACGACGTCCAGCCAGCCTCTTCTTTTTATGGTATCATCGGCAATATCCGCAGGGTAGGTCCGGATACTAGAATTGAATTCAGCGAAGTAAAGCCGCATCCACAATACGGCGAAGGCTCCGAGTACGACATCGCTGTTTTCAGAACAGCTCAACCCGTGGAGTACAGCAGCAACATTCAACGAATTTGTCTTCCAGCTGCAGGCAGAGAATTCGAGGGCCAAAACGTCATCTCTGTTGGGTGGGGAGTTACTTCGACAAGTAAGTACAAAAATTGTGTATAAAATATAAAAATAAATGAAACAACTAGATCAAACAGTAGTACGCAACTTAATTGACAAAAAATAATTTGTCAGTTGGATAAAATATAAATATTGTTGTAGTGAAAAAAAAAGGAGACACAGAATAACAATGGAGTTGACAGACCATTTCCTTAACGAAAATAAGAGCATGTGATATCGCATTGTCAATTATCACAACTTGTGGAAGAAACTTAAATAAAGTAGAAGAGAAATGTTAAATTATTAATTGCTTTAATAAACCAAGACTAAAATAAATCACTTTCCAACATGCATGCAAATACAAGTTGTGCACGTCATTATCATAGACGTCAATGCTGAAAATATCAGTTTCAATTTTATTCTATGAAGCTATTATCATCCTATCTTGATATTTTATCTTATGATCTACAAAAGTACTATGCATTCATAGAATAATTTTCGAAAAATTACTTATGTACGTTAAGAGAACATAAATTTGAAAATTTAATGAAATTTTAAGATTTTTTTTTCAAATTTAACTTATAATATTGCATATTATTGGCAAAACAAACCAAAATTCTGTAAAATGAGTTTTCTCCCAGTCCCTATCTAAATTAGAAAGACTTCTAGAGCCATTCAAAATCTGTCGTTTTCTATTTTTGGTCCCATTTTTTGAGAATTTTGCAGCTCTGTAAATCAATAACGAGTACACGTATCTCAGTAAAATATATTTTCCCACGTCTGTACCAGTAGTATATCAATATATCCCTCCAAATGATACTCCTTAAGCATAGGGTACCAAGGAGGGCCAAGTTCACACATTAAGTGGTAGGTAGGCTGGGCTGACGGGGTTGTTGTTGTACGCATACAGTCCAGCAGACCTATCTCGGCGCATAAATGGCCCCATCGTACACGATCGACGGTCACCAGCTCCACGCTTCGGCAGGCCTAAGGCTTCGGCTAACAGGTTTGGGGTCTGGTGGAGAAAAGTAGTATATCAGTACCAAATTTCAAGAAAAGCTGAGAAGAACCTATGATGATTTGACGTAGGGGGCCACTGGAATATGTATTAAAATTTGTACTTATTTCTTCCAGTTGCTCAAGAGCCACCTGAAACATTGATGTACACCACAGTGCGAGTACAGCGGAGAAGTACCTGCCGACTATTTTACGGTATGCAAGGCATTTCTATTACGGATAAACACGTGTGTGTTGTATCTAATAGAGCTACTGGAGCATGCTTTGTAAGTATTATTTCACTTTTCTACCTTCGAAAATACACATACAGCAGGGTGTTTAGAGGCCACGAAATCCCCGAAAAACGAATTCGGAAATCAGTCGCGAAAGTAACGGAAAAGTCAGGAAAGTTACGTACAGGTTACGAAAATGTTCCGTCCAATGAAACTGGTCCCCTAGAAAACATCAGATATCTTGCTCACGGCAGGAATCCGATCCGGCCACTGCACGAAATACCTGGATATCCCGCATGTCAAATTCGGTTTTTAAAATTTAATTGAAACCTTTTGATATGTTAATTACAAACTTACTACATGTTTAGAAACTGGCATGTTTAAAAATATCTATAGAATGCTATAAGTTTCAAACATTATAGCCAGGTATCCGGTACGTATACATCATACAGGGGACACCGGATATCCGACATCCAGTAAAATCCACATGCGATGTACCACCGAACGGTCCCGAGCCCGAAAATGTCACGACCATTTTACTTTCGAAAATCTGTAGACACCCTCTACAGTCATTCAGGGTAACTTTGATACACGATTTCTCTATTTTCAATTGCCCAATCATATTTTAATAGTCGATTATTGTATTTACTGGCATAAAACTGAAGAAGAACTCCTAAAGCATTCACCAAAAATTCAGAAATAATAATTATTAAAACCATCTTAAATGAATTATTAACCTGGTTCAGTGTGATCCTTCCATTTAGGGTAACTTTTAAGCCTGTCAGAAATGTGCTTTTAAAAGGAATTATTTTAAGAAAATATTACAGTTCAATTTTGAACCAGAAAAGTAAAATTTTTAAAAATGTAATATTTTTTAGTTCACAACTTCGCGGGATTTCTATAATTCATAATAGTGCCTCGAACTTCAAGAATTTCAAAAACTTCAAACCAGCATTGAAAAATAGTTTCCAAGCAGTGACTTCATAGAGATGTCCCATTATCACATAAAAGCGAACGTTAACGCAAAACTGAAAATATTTTTAATTTTTACATTCACGAATTCCATACCTTAGAACTGCTTCTTTTCGCTAAATTCATCAAGGGTTCCCATGGAGGTGCCAGCATCTTAAAATGTAATCTGAATTATCGGCACGTTGGTACTTCTGAAGCTCTGCGAATACAATCACTATCTGATACTGTAAAAGAAATACTAGGAACCAGAGTGAACACCGTTCTTTACAACCACAAATTACGCTATACGCACCCCAACTGCCGCAATTACCGAACATAACGAGCGAGCGTATGAGATAACTTTGTTGCTGAACAAGTTTTCTCGAAGTGGCACGATTATAAATATATATAAAATCTTTAATCATAGAACTCACTGGTTGCTACTTTGCATAGTGTACTTTCATTAGGGAATTTCCTCAGTGAAGCAAACATAAACTAACAACAACCAATATTGTGCCCAGAAATCTCAAATAAGTTAGGAATATTGTCCAAATACCAAGTTAAGCTCTTTCTAAGTAAAAGCACAGAAAAGTCAGTACATGTATTCTGAATGAAACCATACTTGTTTCTACAACGGTAATATAGTTAACTAAATGTTAGTTTATCACATGTTGCTAATGGATGGCGCACAATACCGTGGTGGTCGAACTTCTAGTGGAACCTTGAGAAAATGACCAACTCCGATGCCCTCACAAATATATATAGGCGATTCGCACGAAATATGAAAAGGTACTGTTTCTAATTGTTGCCCCTCTTTGATCACTTCAAGAGAGGCTGACTTAGCTAGAAGAAAAACTACGACTTATGCCATTGTACTTCATCATTATAGCATGGAGTTTTTGGCGGGCGATCAGGCATCGCAGGGGGCTTTTATTCAGGTTCCGTGCGAGCATGAGCCGGATAATATCGATTATTTATATTAACATCTTTGTCCCCGGAGGGTTGCCACTGAACCTAAAAATGTGGTATATTTATATATATTTACACTATTGAATATGACTGGTAGATAAACAAAAACTAGTTGTTAATATATACAGTGAAACCCCGATTTTACGCTCCCCGAATCTACGTTTTCCCCGCAAATTACGTTTTTTTCATCAGGTCCTAGTTTTTACGTATACTAATAATGTTAATTTAACCCGGATTGTAAGTTTATTATATATGAAATTTCCCGCATTTTACGCTTTCCCTGAAAATTGAAAAAAAAAGGAAAAATGTTCTAAAATAAGCAATATGTTTCCGTTTGTGCTTTTTTAAAGCTAATACACGTTGTCGAAAGTCTTACAAATAGTGAAAGACTATTTTCTTTCTTATAAAGACCAGGAAAAAAACTTGCAACGTATTTCAATCCTAGAAGACACTGCATTCACTTTGAACTCAATGACTAAAAAGCAATCCACTATTACGGATTATTTTCAACCTAAACGCCAGGAATCGCATCTAAATGTATTAAAATTATCTTAAAATGGTATGTATAATAATGTTCTTTTCGTAAAATATAGATATTATACCTTTTGAAAGAGTCATCTTTGCTACCTTTAGTGTTTTTCTATTTGATTTTTGCATTCTAGTATTTCCCGTATTTTACGTTTTTCTCGTATTTTACGTTTTATTTACCCAGTCCCTTGAGAAACGTAAAATTGGGGTTTCACTGTATTAAAATTGATTGGGTAATTCCATTTACTCCTACTCCTGTCAAATGCTATTCTATAAAGTTTTTAAAAAAGCTTTATTTATGGCACTATTATTAACATTTTAAAATCTTTTTGTAGTGATGTTGACAAATTATGTATTTTTAATAAAGTTAAATTTCAACATCATTTCCCCCTGACATGTCATCAACAATGTTTGGAATAATTTTGCTACTTTCAAAATCCACTATACATTTTTCAATGATTAATTTATTGTATTTTAAGCAATGAAAGCCATTCTAAAGTATATGCACAAAAAATGATTTCTAAAATATTTTTTAAAGATACTTTTCTATGTCAATAAGTAGTGTTAGTATGTCACTCGGAAATTTAATTTTTCTGTATACCTATTTTTATTTCTCTACCATATACGTGGCAGGCAATAGTGCCTTAATATTTCAGGTTAATCCGCCCAAGTATAACTGGAATGCAATCTTGTGTGCATGTCTTTTAGAACAGCAGGAGTAGAGAAGAGTTTCTAGGAAATATTTATGTATCTGAAAAAAAAATTAAATAGAGTATTTTTATGATGTGCTTTTCCTAACTTTTATAAATCAATAAGAAACTAAATCATGCAGGGAGCAGGGGGCACCGTCGGGGAGGGGGAGGGACACCAACGAGACGGGTCCCCTGTTGGCATCGGATATCCAGTATCCGACCGATTTTACTTATTTTGTTAATATTCGATACGCGATCGCACGAAAAACCATGTTTGCATAAAAATTAAGATTTCATACATTTTCATTTTAAATATTTTCTGAACCCCATATGTTAGTATACTACTCATACATTGATCTCTGTAAAATATTAATAAGTGCCTATATGGATATATTAAAAATTTAATTAAATTATTTTGAATACTTTTTTTCCTTAATTAAAAATGTACTTTCTGAGAATCACCTACGCACATTAAAGTGTTTTTTTTTACATGAAATGGAAGACGCAATAAATGCGACAGAAAAAAACGAAAGCATAAAATTTATACCAGATTAAAACTTTCTATATCGGAAATTAGGTTAGTGCCACAAATGGAAAAGTACATTATTTAAATTATAGTTCAACCAAACCAAGAAAAACACTGAATTATGTAGAAAAAAAATTTAAATTATAATAACAATTATTATTATTATTATTATTATAAAAACAATAAAGAATGAGTCTTGAAAATAATGCAACAGCGACACAAGTATAATGCACAACGCAAACATTTTTTGCTTTCTTAAGGTATCGTTTCTCACCCTTAAAATCTCCAGTCGAAAATATATAATAATAACCTTGCGACCCTTTCCTACGATATATTTCTTTTTGTTCAATAGGGACAGGTGGGGGTAAATGGGTCACTTTTTAGCTATTTTCATACTCGAAGTTTCATAGCAACAAAACCAGAAACATTTCCCATTACTTTTCAATTGCATCTTAGCATTGAATTCCTTTAGAACAATTTTATGTTATTTTAATATTTATTTTTTAATTATGAAATAGTCTAACGGAGCTTATAAAGTTCTGACCTATTTTACCCCATCGTGGGGTAAAATAGGTCATAATGCAAAATTATGCTGAAAACATTTATTTATTGCATTGAAATTGGAAAAAATGTGTAAGTAACACATTTAGCAAGATTTTGAATTAGATTACATTGAAATGTAAAAATAATATTGTTCTCGATTGTTACATATTGGTTCACCATAGCACTTGAACAACATCACTTCTCTTTACCACATGAGCATGATCTTTTTTAGGGAAAACAATTAAACAAAAAATTTTAATTTAATTTCAATAAAATAAATAACATACATTGGTTAAATTTAGGAACTCGCTACAGTTATACTAGACTGCAACGTTTTTTGACAATGACGTCACATCGCGCGGCCGAAGAAATGAGTGAACAGCGAGGCTGTTGGGTTGCAGGAGGAGGGTCGAAAGACGGCAAGCTACCAACTTGGCGAATAATCTGATTAAGCACTCTATTTGGCACAGTGCATGTTTCAAAACTCTTTTGTCTGTTTATCAAAAAAAAAAGACAATGTAACAAATTAAAAAACTTAATTTTTTTTTAATCCAATCATAATTTATTTTATTGGATCAAATGTATATTCATCATAAGTTATTCCTTTCGGCAAAAAAAAAAAAAAGAGAAATTATACTCTTAATTCTTTTATGCAGATAGATATTGTACAAACATAAAAAAAAAACAGTTTTAATCACAGCTACATTTTGAAATGCACTATGGTTTTTAAAATGGTCTAATAATGCACAATGGTTTTAAAGAACGCCACTGACATTATGACTTTCATATTTTTACAGGATGTGTAGGACACCGATATGGGTTGCCCAGGGTATTTTTCTCATTGTGTCCAAAAATCGACTTATCTAGTTTTTCCCAAATGGTGCAGATATACTGAAATACCAAATTTGTCTTGAAAAGTTAAATCTCTTATAATATATCTTAAAACAAAAATATCTAAATGATTTTAAGTAATCGTTCAGGGTTCACACTGGGGAAAAATACAAGGTGGGATTTTCCTCCTTGACCAAAATTTTAAGTGGGATTTTTAAGTTTAAGCCCAAAAAAAATTTTTTTTGGGTGGGATTTCAAAAAATATTGCGGGAATCGCGCGATCGCGCGGCCTAGCGTGAACCCTGAATATAATTACACTCAACAGCAAATATGAGGTACATAAAGAGAAGTAATGAAATAAATATAGGTATAATTATCTCATTTAATTTTGATTATTCATCATCTAAATGGAACATACAAATTTGCATAATTGTTACCATGAAATTAAATATTTAAATAAGGATACATTAATTTTGTCATTTTTGCTGAATGTTTAAATTTTTTAACACTAAAACCGTGATTAAAATACATGAAAGATTACCAGCTTTAAAAATATTAATAATACTTCAAGAATAACTTGAGACTGTTTTGATATCTAACACTGAAATTCAATTTTGGAGTAGATTCCATTCATATAATAATAATGATTAGGTAATTTTTCAGAACAATATTAATGAACAATAATAATAAGAGCGATACTAACAAAAAATAATAATAATAACGATATTAAGGAATATATATTAATAATAAAAAGAACGATATTAACAATAATAATAGTAATAGCAACTATATTAACGAATAGAATAATAAAAAATGTTTAGCTTTAAGCAAAGTCACAATTCAGCGAGTCAGACATAAATATAAACAACTCCAAATCTCGCCAAACCGCTTATCGGAGGATCGCCAACTGCTAGTGAGCTCTTATTGGGTAGAGCGTTAGTTCTAAATGAAAGTATTAGTTCGCGTTACGCTTCTCGTAAAATTGAAAATAGAATAACTTTTTATGAAAATTATAAAAAATTAACGCAATACATGAGTAGATTAAAATCCCTGATCATATTTCTATAGCGAAGTGCTTAGTTTAACTCGAGAATCGGACACCGCGCGGAGAACTACTTTCTTCGCTTGCTCTCAGCATATTTCTCCATAGTCAAGAAACTTTGCAGTTGAGTATAGGTACAACCGAGTAAATAAAAATAATAATCTATATAAATAAAACCGAAAGTTTGTGTGTGTATCTGTCTGTCTGTGTGTCCGTCTGTCGATCGCGTCCTGGCGAGAGAGCCAGAAGTACGAAATTTTGGTTACAGGTACCCTGGGTCAGGTCCTCGTGCACTTCGAAGCGTTTTTCCTAAAATTCGAATTTGTTCTTTTTTTATTCCAATTTTAAGCAAAACTGTTGCTTTTGGGTTTATCTCAACGAAGAAACATCCCACGTTTTCGATTTTTGCAGCGTATTAATGCCCGTAAAAAACTGCACAAGATGCTTTTTTTTTTTTTTTTTTTGCAGTTCGTAGGAGAAATAGAACACGCGCAATATTCATCTAAAGCAGCTTTCGAACTTTAAAACGAGGCTTGCCTCTGAATTTATCTGCTCAATTTGCGTGTTTTCGCCAAAATAAATATTACTTTTGTCGCCAACTAGATGATTTCTGTTAACGTAAAATTGAAAAAATGCTATTTTATCTTTAGAAATAAAATTTCACAAATGAGCATTAAAACGCATTGCGTTTATGAGTTTGAGCATTGCGTTTTAATGCTCATTTGTGCTTTAATTTAATGTGAAATTTTATTTCTATTACTTTGCACAAAGTTTAATCATTACTATTTTATCTTTATTCATGCCGTTTTATGAGCCAAACAAATTCTAAAAATTCATTTCATTTTTATACATATTTTATGGAACTGCAGACGGATTTTAATTACTTTACCTTGAGGTTGATTCTCCGTCCTTTTTTGGCGACTTAATAGTATAGTAACAGTTTAACAATTGCATGAAATCTTATGGTAGAATGTTCGCTTTATCAGCGAAACAAATTCTAAAAATTCATTTCATTTTTATGGATATTTTGTGGATTATTAACTGCATGCGATTTTTAACGTTGATTCTTCTTTCTTTTTTGACGATTTAATATTTATTTCTTTGATAAAAACTAGGTTGGAAGGTCTTCAATATCGTTTATTTTTGATGAAATTTAAAATTTCGCTAAGTGGTGATAACTTTTTACTTTCATAACTTTTCCAAACCACGCCCAATAATCCTTATCAGTAATATTGTTCTCATTTAATTCAATACGTAATTTACACTGTAGGCTCATGGTGTATTGCGAAATGCTTCCATTACTTTAGTGCAATTTGGTGATCTTCTGCTTCATTTTAACTTATTTACATAGCGATTACTGATTCCATATTTTACACAAGTGATTTATTTTCTAACATTTATTTAATTTTTGTACTGTCTATTTCGCGCCATTTGGGAAGAATTTAGTTATGTCTTTCTATCAACTTAAATTTCACAACTCAGAATGAGTTCAGTACTAAACCTTTTGTAATTTAAACGTGCATTTGCCTTTTGAAATAATGCTTTCCTTTCTTTCGTTTTTATCCGAATTTTATGAAAGTGCTATTCAATTGAATTTTCAAGAAATGTTTTGACGATTTTGCAAGCGGGATCTTTAGGAACGGGTGTCCTTATTTTGATGGGGAATTTAAGATGGACTGTTGGGTAATTTTAGGAACAGTAGCTCTTGAAGGTTAGTATTCTACTTTTAGTCACTGACGTCTTTATTCTAATGGATATTTGTCGGAACTAATGTCATTATTATATTAGGGATGTTTAGGAATAGTTGTTTTTATTGAAATGGGGAGCTTTACAGAATGTTTTCTTTCTTGTAGCAAAAATATTCAGTGAGAGTTGTTCTTGATCTGATGGACAATTTTAAGGAGAATACTGCTCTTTTTCTGATGGGGAATTTTATGTTTCAATTGCGATTTTTACGGGCTCTTGATATTATTTTGGCACAATTATCCTTCTGCATATGTGCATTTGAGTTACTGTTTCCCTTACTCTAAAGGCAATTTCTATGAACTTTTGTTGGCATTTTAATGTGGATTTTTATGGACTAATTTTTGGTCTAAAAGAATTTTTTCTAGGCTGTTCGTTTTAATGCAATCGGGGTTTTTAATGAATTTTACTGTCTAAATAGGATTTTTATGGACTGTTGCCCATCTCCTACTTTGACTTTTTAAGAAAATGTTTACCTATACATTCACAACAGAATTTTGCACATGCGTCACTTGGCCTGCGAATGATGCAATTTTATTCCGCGCAACTCCGGGCATGTCAGCTAGTCAGTAATATTATTATAATTTAATTCAATACGCGATTTACATTATAGGATCATGACGCATTTGCGTTATGCTTCCATTACTATAGTGCAATTTGGCGATCTTCTGCTTCATGTTAACTTGTTTACGTAGCGGTTTTGATTGATTCCATATTTTACTCAAAGGATTTATTTTCTAACATTCATTTAGTTTTTGTACTGACTGTTTGGCGACATTTGGAATGAATTTAGTTATTTCTTTCTATCAACTTAAATTTCACACGTCAGAATTGGTTAAGTACTGGATATTTTCTAACTTAAATGTGCATTTGCCTTTGGAAAAAAAATGTTTTTCTTTCTTCCGTTTTTATCCCAATTAAATAAAATAAGCTATTTAATTGAGTTTTCAAGAAATGTTTTGACGATTTTGCAAGCAGGATTTTTAGGAACGGGTGTCCTTAGTTTGATGGGGAATTTGGGATGTACTGTTGGTAATTTTAGGAACAGCTGCTCTTAAGAGTCTATTCTGATGGGCATTTTTAGGCACTGACGTCTTTATACTAAAGGAGATGTTTTGTGACTAATGTCCTTATTCTATTAGGGATGTTTAGGAAAAATTGTCTTTATTCAAATGGGGGACTTTACGGAATTTTTTCTTTAGTTAGCACAAATATTCAGGGACCATTGTCCTTCATGTGATGATCATTTTTAAAGAGAATTCTGCTCTTATTCTGATGAGAGTTTTTAGATGCATTGTGGTCGTTTTTGTAATTACGATTTTTACTGACTTTTCATATCATTTTGGCACAATTATCCCGCTAAATATGTGTCTTTTAGATACTGTTGTCCGAACTCTAATAGCAATTTTTATGATCTGTTGTTGGCATTTGAATGTGGATTTTTATGGACTGTTATTTTTGGTCAAAAAGGAATTTTTCGAGACTGTTGGTTTTTAGTGCAATCGTGATTTTTAATGAGTTTTACTGTTTAAAGGGGATTTTTAAGGACTGTTGCCCATGTTCTACTTGGATTTTTTAAGAAAATTTTTCCTTATGTATTTACAACAGAATTTTGAACATGCATCACTTGACCTGCGAATGATGCAATATTATCCCGCGCAACACCGGGCATGTCAGCTAGTATAGAATAAAACGACCTAATCCTAACCATGATTCATTTTACCCCAATTAAGAAAAACTGATGTAAAAAAGAAAATATTTAATATTTTTCTTAACAGATCAACTGGAATTGTTCTTCAAAGCTTCTTAGTGAGGAAATCCTTTAAATTTGGGCTGTTATTTGATAAAATATAGAGCTTTTCAGAAGTTGGTAAACCATATGTTAAGCACACCATGAAGCAAAGTTGGCAAAAAAATATTGTGTTGCCATATTTAAGAACCTAACGTTTTTTAGATTAAAAAATGTTGTCAACACATAGAGAAATAACATTAAAAATATTGGTTTAAAAATTTCAATTTCAAGTTCTATTATTTTGGGGTTTTTTATAAAATGACCCCCTTTACCCCATCCTCTCCTACTGATTTTTTGTAACATTTGATAGCAATTTAAGGTATTTTATTTTTAAATTGAATGGCTTCTTATTCTTTTTTATTTGTTTGTTACGTTCTTTATACCTCATCAGCCAAAGAAATATTGAAATGTAAAAAAATGCAAACTGGGCTAAACCTCCCCTATAGTCAGACCTGTTAATAAAAAATGTCCTGATTAGTCCTCCATTCTTAACTCTCATTTCTTTTTCATAGGGTGATTCTGGAGGTCCTTTGGTGTACAATGACCCAAGTGGAAGAAACATTTCAATTGGCGTGACGTCATTTGGTTCAGCTCTGGGCTGCGGACGCCCCTACGTACCTGTGGTTTATACGGCTACATCCGCTTATAACGACTGGCTAATACAAACTGTAGGAGAGGGCGAAGATTTATGTTTTGTATGAATAACACAGAGCAAGGCCAAGAATAAATTTTTTTTAACCATCCACTGTTCCTTTTCTTTTTCTTATATATAAACTCCCCCTTCCCCCTTCATAATTAAAAATTAAGACGACATCAACAACGACATCATTGCGTGTCTAACGATTTCGTGATTTTCAAACGATTTGAGTCTTATCGGGGCCGGCAGAGTGGCGTAGTGGTAAGGCACTGGCCTCGTGCGTCCAAGCTCGCAGGTTCAAACCTGGCCCAAGTCGGAGGATTTTCAAGATGCAGAAAATCGCCAGCGCTCATATCGTACGATTATGCGGCATGTTAAATATCCCTTGAGTATATGTTTGGGTTGGATATTCTAGGCCAAATTAAATTCCTAGTGCAGTTTCGCATCCCTTAGAGCTCAGGTGCCGCCATGTAGGGGGAAACTGGGCGTAAAAATTCTCAAGTGGTAATGGCATCCGCCGAAAGTGGTGCTACTTGACAGAATGGATGCCGGTTTCCGGGGAATATTCTAGGTCTGCAAAGGTTACTGACCATACGCAGCTTCATCAGAAAGAAAAAAAAAGTCCTATCGGGATGTGGAATATTCTGTCGCTTTTATTCTAAAGTCACCATAACAAGCATAAAATACTTGGAGGCACCGGCACCTTGAAGTTCGCATTAAAATAAGGAAAACAGTCTGATAAATACTGATTCCTAAAAAAAAATGAAAAGTCAATAGCAAGATTAAATAATTGGTTCATTAAGTAATAAAGTTTATTAAGAAAGATAATTAATTAAGTTATTGCGTAATTGAAAATCAGATGCAGTCGGCGGAGACTCAAAGGGTGTCCCAGCTGTCGCTACGAAATTACAGAAATAGAATGGCATCCAATGAATGGGATGGTCAAAATGGATATTTCGATGGCGGGTCCATGTACGTACGGATATCGTAAGAAACCAGCCAAAATTAATTCATGTGTAGTTAAAATATAAGTTTAGACTGAAATTTGAATTGGAATTTTTTCGCGAATGCAATGCTTCCTTTGCTTCGTACAAGGAAGTAAAAAACCCGACTGCTTGGTAAATAATAAAAAATAAAAGTTTTCCTTTGTAAGAAATCAACATTGTAAATGTACAAATTGTAACACATATGACATGTACTTGCTTTAGGGTTACGGTTAAAAGAAATATTTTTTGAAAGCGAAAAAGCTCCGAGCATATTGCTAGGCCGAGCAGCAGTCGCCATGTGAAATTTCACGGCGCTGCATACATAATTCCATGTAACCGATATTTCGTTAATTTGATTAATACATTAAGGGAGCTATCAACATCTGTCAGTTTAGTAACGTAAAAGATACGTTGTGCAAAGATACAAAAGAACTTTTAAAGTAACAGGAATCAGATCTTTTCTGAAACCGATTTCGTCTTTCTGAAGATTCCATTTTTTTAAAATTTCTTTTAATTAATTTATTTTTTCGCATTATGAAGAATATGAACGCATAGACGGGAAAACATTTGCCTAAAAGGAAAACGAAAGAATGCTTTGTTGCCTTTGAAAATTATGCCCAGCATCTAGTACTTTTATTTATGAAAACAAATCCACACTAAAACAAAACCTTGTTGCTAGATTCATTGACTGTAACCAGGCTTATCCTAAGGAGGGGGGAGGGGATGAAAACATCTTTATATGTAAATATACTTTTATTAGGATTGGTAACCGCGCCAGTGCATGGATTCGGAGGTGGTTGACCCTAAAAAAAAACTCCTCTCCTCTGAATTGCTCTATGACGATAAGTGTAACTGGAGGAAACAAAATTAAATGACATTAACGATGGAAATATTTCTCTGAAGTATAGTCTTAGAATGAGGTATTGCATTTAGCTAAATCAAAAGTAATTGTCGTTTGAATTTCAAAAATAACATATAATGTGTACATGAAATGACAGCTGCAATTTATTTTTGAAAAAAAAAAAAAGTGACGACAGTGTAGGAAAAAAAACATTAACATAAAAGGTGGTTACAATTAAAGCTATCCTGTTTAGAACTACGCATAGCTCGTTCTAATATACTAATGTCATTGAAACTTTTTGTATACGTTACATGAACTACGGTGAAAATAAAGCTGAAATAATAAAATATAAATTCGAATTTTTAACAGCAGGTGAGGGCTTCTTGCTTTTCTATCAATTGCAATTTTTATCGCCAAGTTGGCGTAACTGAAGGAGAAACGCGATACTGTTCAATACTCTAAAAACACGATTTGAATGTGCGATTGGTGCAAATGGAACGCACATTCAACAAACCCTGATATTGTTTTTTTTTTTTTTTTTTTCCTTCTTCTTCCTCCGCCCCCCTACTGGTTGTATAAAAATTGGTAATAATATTTTCTTCTAACATATTCATTTTCCCCATGGTCCACATAACATATACCAAGTTTCAATGACACACGTCTATTAGAATGAGGTGTACGTGGTTAAACAGGGTAACTAATTTACCCACATTAGTGTTACAAAATATTCAATGATTATGTTTTAATGGGAAAATATGTGGGATTAACCCTATCACTGACCCTTATCTAAACGTATCATTACCCTCTTATGACCTGGGGTCACATGGACCCCATGCTATAATTTGCAATATTAATGTGGTTCAATTATTTAAAAAGTTAATTCTGTATTCTTTTAATTGTATTGAAAACAATCAATACTTATTCGGAAGTTTTCTTGATTAAATTTATTTATTTTGCCAGCGCGCTGTTGTTTTCCGACATTCACTTTTGCTTTTGACTACCAGTTTGAACCAGGTCACCGTGTTAGAATTAAAGTTGTAGCGCTGCTGCGAGACTAATAACATGCACTCCTCGAAAGCTAATTTAGTATAACTTGAACGAAGCATCATTTAATGTTCAAAAGTAATAGGAAGAAATGAAACGAAATTACAAATTACAAAAGCATACTAGTTCCGATTAACCCAAATTTCCCTTAGTTGTTCCCCACTTTCCTTTTAGTTGTTCACATTTTGCATCAAACTATTCTAAAAATATTTTAAAGAAAAAAATAATACAGGACAAAAATTTGTAGCTACTAGTAATTTGTGTTGATTGAAAGTATATAAGGGACCAGAAACATTGATTGCGGATTACGCTTTTACCTCGCAGTATCATTTATTTGTATTGTAATGTAATGTAAATTTGTTAGCAGATTTGGAGGCCATTTAGGTCATTGATGACATTCTGGTCCACTATACAAATTATGTAGGATAGCCATTCATTGCACTAGCGGTCACCAACCTTTTTTCTCCCTTAAGAATCCCTTATGTAACATCAAATAGATCTAAGATTGTGTGAAATGACTGAGACAGCCTTGGATGGTAACCGGCTGTAGTGCTTGGGAAGATGGTAAGAAAACGAAAAATTCTTTGACACGCTGCGTATCATCGGGTATGACGGTATGAGGTTTCTATCTGAGTGTGAAAGTTAGTGATATGTTATATATATTCCTTTGAACTCGACCCGTCAATATGGCAGGAATCTGTTCTGAGAGATAGTTCTTAATCACAAAGTTTTGTCGTCGAACTAGAGATGCGAGATCATGTTTTCTCTTTTTAAACTTAGAATACGTATGTTAGAATCTCTAACATGATGCTCTAACATGAAACAGGTGGGTTTAATTAATCAGTACTCATGATTAAATGTGGCAATTTTGTTCTGACAAAAAAGAGCAAAACATTCAATGGTATGCCACATGAAATGCACAATGCACAATCCAAGTTTACTCCGCGAGAAGTTCTCATACTTTTACTTCTTTCATACTCATTCAATTATCAAAAGCATTTTTGTTACCTGGCTTTTAAAGCACGTCTGATTCTCGAAACATAATAAGCAGTAGGAAAAAGCGGCTTCATAATAGAATATTTTTCCATGTATTATACCAGGATTTTTCTTTCTTGATAAGAAAAGTTCTTTTAAAAACAAAGCTTTCTTTTCCCTCCTTTTCTTGCACTATGTATGAGAAAAAGAAAATTAGTACAATACATAAGGTTGATCAAAAGTATAATAGTCGCACACAAATAGGCTTTGGGATACTCAGAGTTCTGGAGGCTAGCGAACGAGTATTTTTAACCAGGGGTCCGCGAAACGCAACTAAAAGGGCTCCACAAAGAACCAAAAGTTGTACTAGTACTTTACTGGTAACTTTAATTGGGGTAATGTTATCTTCATTCTTATTGTCAGCGGTTATCAACTTTTTTTTTTTCGCTCGGGACACATTCACATGACTTTTCTTTCTTTCTTTTCTTTTCCTTTTTTTTTTTTTTTTTTTTGCATATTGCCGCAACACAAAAATGAATGAAAATTAATGAGCACTTCTTTGATAATGCCATTGAATTCATGTTTAAACGACAATTTTCGGAGCCAAACAAAACTGCGACTGCTTACGAAAAGAAAAACGTTTTATTAACATCTGAAGGCGTAATAATAATAATACCATGTTTTGTTTAGTTCTTTGACTGCCTGTACTGCTGTCATATACTATTTATATTATTAACTTTTAAAACACTTCGACGGTTATATATCTTTGCATTTAAGTTGGGCAACTATCTGAAAATTTAACCATCTTCGAAAGATTCATGTGAGGTATTAGGTTATATCTTCAACGTTACCATAACAAAGATAAACTTTCACCTATAATATCTATTCACCATTTAAACATCTAAGAATGTATCGTGATATGTAAGAAAAATTGATTTGCACCTTACGTAAAGTGAATTCCTCCACTTTCCGCCATCACTGTAGCTATACAGTATTTTATTCACGAACTGCAAAAATATGAATAATCTTTGTACTACTTTTTTTTGCCACCAGTAGTTATCTGAATTAGATTGCTCATTAATACCGATAGTGTGCTTTAGAACAAAAAGTATTCAATCTACTTAAGAAATTCATTAATTTTCTAGCAGAAATGCAGTAATTATTATTAAATATGATCTTGCGGAATTGAACTGTAACGAGGATAGTCAGTGATTCAATCTTGCAGAAAAGAATAACTATCTGGATATTTTCTTTACTTTGTCATCCAAATACTGCTTTCGAATTGCTTTGTAGAAAAAGATCGTTTCTTTTTTGTTTACACTATCAGTAAATATAAGCGTTGACTCCAGATTTTTTTTTTTTTTTTAAATATTAGGACACAGATCATAGGGTTTCCGAAGCTAGAACACCAGTTCCGTAAGAGCAAAAACTTTGAAAGTTTGAGAAAAAATAAGACTTTTTTAGGGCATAATAAGAAAATATACTTCTGCGCTAAAAATAATAATAATAAAAGTTAATTTTATACAGTGTATAATCACACCCGTTACATTAGCTGTTTTATAATAATACTAATAATTGTTATTATTATGCTGAAATAACTTGTATATTGGAATTTCGCTATTCGTACACAATTTGTTCCAGGAGGCAAGCAGTTCGAATGGCGAATTATTTTTTCACATAAGATACAATGTAAATTGGATTAATCCGTTCCAGACTCCCAGATGGTTGCTTATTAAAACCTATGAAAAACAAATGCATAGCACTGCATAACATAAATAAAAATTTAACTGCACTTTGCTGGTACTGAGGTGAGCTGATGGCATAAGAGGAATGTTGCGAGGAGGAAGAGAAATGTTGATGCTACTGTTTCGAAAAGGGGTCAGCTTCCATACAAAACATTGTGTAACACCCCCTTCTGGTGTTTTCTCCCTTTCTGCTGTTCTTTCTTTTTTGTCTTTTTACACAGGAAAAATCTTGGGCTTCTTTCTCTAAAAACCTGTCCAATGTTTTCTGCCTTTGACGATTTTTCTAAACTGGTCAATAACATTGAACAAGTTGATGCTCTTGTTGACCACAGCTGTGTTAGGATGCCATATTTCCACCACTCTCTGGGTTTTCTACTTTCTCCCTGTGGTAACACAGCTCTTCAATTTCAGCAAAGGAAAGGCTTTCCTTGCTACTTTTCTCCTCTGAAGAAGAAAGTTCTTCGACCCCTTCCTCATGCTGTTCCCTTTAGAAAGTTAAAATTGTCAGTAAAATCTCAAAAAAGTATTAAAATATAAAAAAATTCCAAACAAATTATTTCCAGATGAGTTCAAAAAGAGCATAGTTTCTTGATTTCATTTTCTTAATAAAAGCCTAACTGGCAAACCTGGCCCTTGGCACCGTCTGAATCGTGGGGCAAGCGTACGAATGACGAGTTGAATTTTACTTGAACAAGTTGGACGAATAACGAGTTGTATGAATAGAGAGACGGACGAATGGCGGGGTTCCCCTGTAATTCATTATAATGTCGAAATAGAAATGTAACACTATCAAGTCATACCAATATAAGAATATGAAAAGAATAGTTAAATCGCTAAACACATTCACCAAAATACATAAAAATGATTTTTGATTTGTTCATTACCTCTAGACAGTGTTGAAGTTGTCATTAGGTATCATTACCTATAAACATCATATAGACGCAATTAATTCTAAATGAGGACTTCCTTTTTTGGGTCAGTAAGTCCATTGACATATTTGAGAGACGGCAATCGGAGATTTACGTAGTGTGACACCAATTCTTTATATTTTATTGGTATCATCCATAATCTCAGCTGATAAGGGTGGGCGCCCTCACACACCATTTTTAAATGTCACAACTCCAGTGATGTCTCCCAGTATAAAGCGTGTCATAACAAATCAAAGTAAAATATAAGTAAAACCGTAAAAGTTTTATATTACATTTAATACTCTCTGAAGATGAAGCCAATTGCAAAGTGGATAATAATATGCTTATGTAGTTTACCGGCAAGAACAGTAAGTAATAATTTTATATCTTAAAAGGTTAGAGTATTTATCCATAACAAATTTTCATATTTATTTATCAAGTTTTGTTAAAAACGAGTAATACGATAGGAAGTTACGAAAATATAATGAAATGAATTTGATATCGTTTACATAGAGGTAATGTTTTTTCATTAAAATAAATTTATTTTGCTTTGAAATAAAGTGTAATAACCGTGTGAAATAGAAAATTTGAAACACCCTTTTAGTTTTTGGTCGAACTTCGTCATACTTCAAGAACAGACATGCTGTTGTGTTAGGAACAACTTAATTCGGTTGTTTCTGTACACAACTGATTCTGCGAACAATAAGAACTTTAATATTGAAGTGAGAATTACAAAAAAAAAACGTTGTATTCCAAATTATAATAAAAAAAGGTTTAAAAACAATAATAAAAAAGCAGTAATTTTTCAAGTGATTGCCTTAAAACTTCAGGCTGATGGAAAACGACGGTATATTTTTCAGTAAAGACCGTGTTCAAAATGCTTCAGAGAAGGCAGAAGGGACAGATATAGCAATATTTTCAAAGAAACATACCAACTCTCAAACATATATACGAATTTGGACGTAGCAAGCCAGTAGATGGCAGCATTGATGCTGAATGGCTGACGTCAAAATTAAGAAACTGGAATTCAACCGTTCATAGCGCTCCATTTTTTCAGCTGTTTTACAATAAAAATGAAGTAATTAACCCGACAATTAGAGATTTTCGCCGGGCCACCACCGTTCCGCTAGCCACCGGCTGAGAAACACTAACTTGGAGTATAATTTTATTGTCACTGTCTTGGTATTTTCTGATTTTTTTTTTTTTTTTTTTTTCGAGTCTCATGTTAGCTCCGTCGTTCAAAACACACAATTGCATAGGATTGGAATTTTTAAATTTTCATTAGTACTAGAAGTAGAAATTTGCTCCAACGACATCCGATAGGGCCGTAATGAATTGGCAACGTTATAATAGACAATAACTTTTGTTTTTGGTTATATCTAATAGACCAGGGGTCCCCAACCCTATGGGGACCCCTGGTCAATAATCAACTTTGCATGTTTTGCAATCTATTCAGTAGTCATGAATGTTACACAAGAATAAATCACATTCATATGTTAAATTAATTTTTGAAATTAAATTTTTATGAATTATATGTAGTGTGTATTATTAACTATGTCCAACTATAAATTGACCTTGAAAAATTAAATGGTGCCCGCCGTTCGACCGATATTCTGGTATGTACTCTTAGGTACAAAAAGGTTGGGGACCCCTGTAATAGACCTTTACAACCTTTTTACCGTTCATAAAAATTTCATCACATCATGCAACAGTCGTATCATTCAGTTTAACTACCAAAGAAATTTCGTACTTGAGTTCCAGGTCTTTTACTTCATTATTCGTTAATTGTTTTATTCAACTTTTCGCGAGTTTTGAAAAAAAATTTCTTTTAGAAGATTTGTATTATGCACAATTTGTTATAATGTATTGGGTACTTGAATAAGTTCTCGCTGTTTTCCAGCAAAATGCCAAAATTGATTGCGTTAGTTTATGATAGTGACGCATCTATTTACAAGTATCATAAGCAAGCTTAAAATTCAGTGTATGTTATTTCGCGGAAGTGCAAACAACTTTATTTTTCATTGCGTTAAATGTGTCAAATTTCGGGACAAATAAAAGAATATTTGCGGGGAATTTTACTGCACTATTTTATTTTTAAAATATCTGCAGTTGAAGTTCACAGAATTCTTGTTGAGACGATGAAACGTATGGCGATCATGCTCTGTCTGAAATATCTTGTAGAGATTAGTTTAGACGCTTTAAAAATAATGATTTTGATCTTGAAGATAAAAGACACTCTGACGCACCGAAAAAGTTTGACGACGAACAAGTTGAAGTCTTACTTCATGAAGACTCATTTTGAACGCTAGCTGAACTTTCAGAATCATTAATAGTTCATCATCAAAACGGCCCTTATACGAGCAAGGACACGACAAGGTCATTTTGCTGCATTAGAACGCTCTGCTACGTGTAGCAAAACCGGTAAAAACCTACTTGGAAACGCTTAAGAGGGAAATTCTATTCCCACCAGCTGTATTCACCAGACATTGCCACATCTGACTACCCCTTGTTCCGGGTGATGACATATTTCCTGGCTGAGCAGCACTTCCATTCTTATGAAGATTCTAAAAATTGGGTGGACTCTTGGATAGCTTCAACAGACGTGTCGTTTTTCCGAAGGGGAATTATAATGCTGCCAGAAAGATGGGGAAAAGTAGTAGCTGGCGATGGACAGTAATTTCAGTAACATGTTTTTTAACAATTATTTTAAATAAAGTATTAATGTTCACAAAAAACAGCGATAACTTATTCAACATCCCAATAAGATATTAGACAATGAAGCAATTTACAGCATGACTTTTAATTAATTTATTTATTTATTGACTCCCGTCTTTGTATGAGTGCTAATATTTCAATTTCATATTTCAGTTTAAAATTTCTGAAAAAGATGGGAAAAGCAATTTCAAAAGTCCTAGAAAGAATTCCAAATTTTCACGTGATTTCGGATCTGAAGCAGAATTCCTGGAAAAAAATTCCAAAATAGAAAGCGTTTTTCATAAGGTATGACTACGTATTTTATTTCATTTATTTTATTTTTGTTTTTTTCCTGATTGAATTCTGTAAATCAAGCCTACAAAAAAAATTGAGTCTTTCATGGTATGTGTTCTGCCAAGAACTTCAAGCAGTTTGAAAATTTAACCATCTGCGAAACATTCATATAGGATATTGCACCATATCTACTAAAGGTAAATTTTCATCTATAATATCTAGTTTCTATTTAACCACCCAAGAAATGTCCGCGATCTGGAAATGAAACTGATTTGCGCCTTCCGTAAAGTGGAAACTTAAACATCCTATCGCTACTTCTAGCTATACAGTATTCACGAGCTGTAAAAATATTTGTTTTCTTTATAATGTTTTCTCTTTCCACCAGTACTCTTCAGAACTAAATTAATGATTAAAACCGATAGAGCATTTTCATTGAAACGATATCCATCGATATAGGAATTAAATTATTATCCTAACAAGGATATACTAATTTTTGGTTAACTTCCAATACACTGTAATATAAATGTAGTTTGGCAGCATTAAGTTGCAACGGAGATTCAATATTCTTATACATCGTGAAATACTATGTCAAGACTATCAAACACAATGAGAAAAAAAAAAAAAAAACAATTATAATAAAGTGTAAATACAAAGTGTGTAAAAGAAATTTTTAAATGGTGTATTTTGTGAAATATTTCATACTTGAAGGAAATTCAAAAATTAGTTTTCCTAACTGGTAGGGGGTGATATTTTTATTTTCTTGTACATAGTATTGCATTCGAGAAAAATTTCCCAATCAAATTTTTTTTCTAACCACCCTTGAATAAGCTTTGACTAATTTTTTTCGTGACCATTTCTTTCCGTATGTGCATAGGTACGTTCGAACGTACGGAAATCCGAAATAGTTATGTTGAGCATACCCATATGTATGTGCGCTGAGAGTATTAAGTGAAGAATTGTGTGATGGAAGTATGAAATGTTTGATAACGAGATTGAAATGAATGCAAAAAAAAAATCAGAATATTTTACTTATTAACTCAGGCTAGATTAAGTAGGTTTACTATTTACACTTATGTACACACATAGAAAATTGATAAATTTTGACACAAACATTCCTCTAACGCAGTGAGGACTTGTCAAAAAATACCGCAAAGTTATCGGGAGCACAGTCCCATACCAACTCGGCACCGAGGAAAAAAAAAAAAAGAACAGCAGACAGTTAACGTCCTGCTATGACGGCAGTCTCAAGGCATGTCCACGATCATTTTTTGCCCGAGGTCCAACTCAGATGTTTTTCGGAGGCGTGAAACAATTTTGAAAGTATTTTCTTATTGGATACCATTAGGGCGCTACAGTCGACCATAGTAGCTAATAAGAGAAATTTGCTTGACAATTCCATAGCGCCACAATGTATACATTCCACATGCGTTCGTGATCGGAAGTAGAACAGAGATCCCTCCTGTTCTACTTCCGTAAATCAGGTTTCTTAAGGAAAGAACACCGACAAAGACGTGCAAAGTGTCCAATTTTTTTTCATCCTTTTCCAGACAGTCTGCCGTCGATTGCCAATCACCCAACAAGATGAAAGGCGTGAACTCCTTGCAGCCCCCTCGTATGTAACTCGAATAATTCAGAAACTGTTTATTCTAAAAGGGGAAATTTTTCATGTAGGATCTGTACAACTTGTTCATAGTCCAAGTAGTACGCAGATTTTCTCAGTTGGATTACTGCCCTCTATACGGTATTATAAATATCTCGCCAATAGTAACGTTGATATATTCATATTTTTTGTAAACACACTTTCAAAGAATTCGATACAGCAGTAGCCTTCGTCAAACAAGGCCTGTTGGCAGGGCGTATGAGTCATTGCATGAATTTCAACAGAAGTCGTCAAAGCGCAAGCCACAAATCATTGTCCTGAAGGCTTGGAAGGACAAAGTCAATGCTCGACCTCAATGATACAGGCTGGTTTGACGCCGCATGCACATATCCCAGCCATCATTAAGACGTTTGGAGCACGCGCACTAAAGAATGTGCAGGTTCAGTGCTGAGAAGGACTGTGACGATTGCTTAAAAACCAGGCGTTGAGTGCGAAAGTAATGTTTAAAGAGCGTGACTTTCTTTTCGCTGTTACATCCTCAAAATATTTTTTTTAAAGAGTAGCAAAAGGTTTTAAGCTTGCAAACACAACATAATACTATGGAGCATTATTTTTCTTTCTGTAAAGATCATAATACCTATTTTTTTGTCTGGTGTTATCAGAATTCAATTGTGAACCATTGCAAGAACATGAGCCTACCTTTTTGTCATTAAGCGCAATGAAAGAATGCAGCCAAATCGATTTCTGAATTAAAGAAAACGAACTTTTCCAGTGTGATTTAAGGAAAATAATCCCTTGTAAAATTGTAGTTATGATTTAACTTGCAAAATATTGTTCTTCCCTTCACTAAATACATGAAATTGTAATCTATAAAACATATATTAACTTAACAATATCCTAATTAAGTTGTATTTGTTAACCAAATGTAGTTACTCTCTCAAATGTTACAGATTTAAAATAAGAGTGAACTAAAATACACTTCTTTATTTTATTTATTTAATTTCTTATTATTTTTTTATGTCAGTAATTTAATAACTCCCCTTTTTTTTCCTAGAATTTTCCCTCAAATCTGACAGAAACGACAGGTGAAACCCCAAGTAAGTTTGAATTTTTTATCGAAAGATTTTCTTAATACAAACAGAACAAAATATTTCAATAAGTTACATTGTTACTACGTATCTTTTAATGTTGCTAACAATAATATCAGTTTAAAGCCAACTCTAGTTCGTTTGCTCCTTCATGATTAATGGATGTTCTTCTGTGTTATTTAAATTCACTTCACTTATTTAAATCACTTTGATGCCAACTCAACTTTAATGCCAACCAACTGGTTTGCTTATGCATTGTTAGGGTGCAATCAAAGGCGACCAAGACCAAAAAACTCGTCTTTTCCACATCTGCGCAAGCGCAGAGCATACTTTTGCTTTTGAAATTATGCTCTGCTCGTGCGCAAATGAGAAAAATCACGTGTTTTGTTTTTGTCGCCTTCGGTGTGAAAGGACCCTTTGGGGGCTTTTATGTATGAAAGCACCATTATTGAGTACTTTTTAACGTTATTAAAAATTGTAATGCATTATATGCTCATTACATACTCATGCATTGATAATAATTCTTTTATAGAAAATCATGCTGATTGTTCGTATTGCTCATTCGACGTGAAATCACTCATTTGCCGCTGCCCTCATGTCGCAATTTTTTATGAAATATTGTTATGAAAAAAGGGTCGAAATATTTCCCTTCGACTTTTTGGATTTTTTAATTAGCATTTAGTGAGTGATTTTGAAATTCTAATAAAATCTACAAAAGGACGTCAAACGATGAGGCGACATTTTAAAATAAGCGGCATTTTAAAAGCGGAATTGCAAAAATGAATTCAAAGCAAATGGCTCATATATTATTATAGTTACATTAGATATAGTTCGCCAGCCTTGCAATTGTAAATATAACACTTCAAAAAATAAATGAATAAATAAAAGTAAAAGTCAGTCATGGAACAGAATGTCATTGTTCTTTGAGAACAGAAAGTGTTTTCTATTTTGAAATGCATTGTAGGACTTCAAAAAAATCGAGTAGTTATTAAATACATACTTTTTTTTATGATAAATCCTTTCTTTTTTATGGATTGTTAGACACTTTTCTAATCACCATAACTCGGTATTTAGTAATAGATCTATTTTTCAGTGGATTAATCTAATATAAGGTTCAATAGTAATAGATAAATGCACTTAGTAGCTTAAAGAAATTTAACGTTTCGTTGATGTCTAAGATCAGAAATTGGAATAATGATAACTAAATGAAAATTGAAAAAAAAAAAAAAAAAAAAAAACAAATATACAACATATTTATTCAGCTTGAGTGCGAACTCTAATGATATTGAACCACGGGTGATTAAAGCGGAAATTTAGGTTGAAATTGGAGTGAGAATTTTTCCGCGAATACTGTAGTAAAACTCTTTTGTAGCGGACACCAGAGAGACAAAATTATTTGTCCGTAATAAGGAGGTAGGTATCAGCAAAAGAGGAGTTTTTAGGCTCTGAGCTTTGCTGACAGGGTATTAAAAACTTCCCACATTTGCGGGTTGCCCGTTAGGAGGAGTTTTACTGTACTTCCTTTGCTTCGTACAAGGAAGTGAAAGCGTCGTATCTGAAAAGCGGTCTCATCATCATCAAAATTCTGCAAAGTTTATATTGCTTACTTTTAAAACATCTTAATCATATTTTGCCCCAAATTAAAAATGCTTACTTATAAAATTTATTTGAGTAAATCATTGATATCAGTATTGAACTTTCAGATGATCTTGATACAAAAATAATCAACGGAAGAGAAGCGGAAGAGGGCGAATTTCCATGGATGGTATTATTATTACTCTCTCATAACTAAAAAACTTTAAAAATAAATTGAAATTCTTGTTAAACGAAGAAGCATATTATTATTTTTTCAATTATTTTAGATTCCTATCTGTCCAGCTGATCTAATCTGCCAATTTCATTAGTCAGGAATATATGCTTCCTATGGCAAAGTTTTGCGTGTTCATAGCATTGACTCCGTTATTATTTTTCTGGTAATCTATTAATTATTTCAAGTCGTTAACGGTAAACTAGAAAATGTTCCGAAAAGATGCTTTCTTAACACTTAACTAAGATTCAAAGATTCACAAATTAAAGAGCCACGTGTTTAAGGATTAAATATGCACAGTGTGCATGTTAAAGTAAGAAGTAATGAAAAGCTATTTGAATTACGACGCAAAACAAAAAGCCCATCTATTGACTTAAGACTTAGAGTAGCTCCAAAGACTGATGTTATTTCCCCAAAGCAGAAAGTCGAAATCATATCAGGAAAATAAAAAAGCCCAAAAATATAATAGTTTTAAAAAATGAGGCGCCAAACTAAGGTGACCAGATTTTAATGCTATAATTTAAAAACAAATCAGAGCAGTGTTCTAAAAAAATTTTATCATTTGAGGATACCCATATATATATATAGTCCCTGGGCAGCATTTTTATTTCAAATTTCAGTACAATGCTTCACTTGTATGCTGTCGAGTTTTCTGAAAGTTTGGTAATGTTTTGTTAAAAACTTAGAGTGCTATAAGCCAAAAACGTGTGAAGGAACTTGAAGAAATGCCTATGTTTTGGCGAGTAAAAGTACGACTTTTACGAAAATACACAGAATAATTGTACAGGGCGATTGAACTATTTTCTGAAATTTACAGCTTATTCCCTGCTTTTTACGATGCAAGACCATCCTAAAACGTTTTTTACCTTTTTACATTTGTTGACGGCCCCTAAAAGCAAGAGCGAATTATTTTTTACAAGAAAGTGTAAACATTGTATTCTAAAACATGACCAATTAAGTAAAATACGGATTTTGCATTAGACTGAGTGTTAAGTATAAAATTACGAAAACTCCTAAGTGAGTCTATTAATTTGGCCAGGGACTGCACATGTATATGTGTGTCAAATATTAATTTATCGTTGCAATACTAGCGTTGTAACATGTATCACTTTTATCGAGCACTCAGTACAGCATTTTTTTTTTTTAATTGATTGCTAGAATTATGTGCAGAACTATCTGTAATCTGCTAATATCGTGTGCCGAAAAAAAATTTTTTTGGACGAATTCACATACATATGTTCAGAATTGAGAACAGTTACTATCCTCAAAGGGTTTGAAAATTTTTGAGGACAACGGTTGAAATTCGTTGAAATTTCAACCGAAATTTCGGTTGAAATTCGGTCCTCAAGATTTGAGGACTTCCTGGTCACCTTACGCCTAACGGATCAGGCTCAAAGTGAAGGATAGCATTGAGTGGCTCATGTTCAGATATTCTCACGGTGACAGTAGGACTTCACTGCCCCCTGTGACCACTTTGTCAGTCTCTTCTCTACTCTGTGTATACGTATAACATTGTAATAAAATAAAAAGAAGAACCTTTTGTTCTTAAAAATTGCAACAGAAATTTCAAGTGTCCCAAGGTACTGACTCTTTCAAATGATAAGACGGCATTTTTTTAAATTTTAGGCGCCAAATACTCTCATTAACAGTTCTCACTGACGCTCTACCTAACAGCTCTTGTCGCTTAATCGTATTCTTTAATCCAACAGGTTGCTCTTCATTACAATGGAAGGTTTATTTGCAGTTCTTTCCTGATCTCCCCTACCATAGTAATGACTGCTGCTCATTGTGTGGTATTATCGTAAGTAAATTATTTAGTTTTCAGTGCATCCCTTAAAGAATATTTTACAGGATTTCTAATTTGAGTCTGTACATGGTTCCACTTTCAACGTGGATTGCGCTATGCTTATACCTGTCGTGACAGTTTTCAGTTTTTATTTTTATTTTTTGTTTTGTATTTCCAGAGATAACGGGGCTGAGCCTGCAACCGCTTTCTACGGCATCGTCGGCAATAATCGAAGGGAAGGTCCAGACACAAGAATCAATTTCAGGGAAGTCGCAGCCCACCCTAACTACGGAGAGGGGTCCGAGTACGACATTGCTGTGTTTAGAACCACCCAACCAGTAGAGTACAACGAAAGAATAAAACCCATTTGTCTACCCGTGATGGGGAGAGAATTTGAAGACCAGACAGTGCAGGCGATGGGATGGGGAGTCACGTCAAATGGTAAGATTTAAAATCCTGGATTTCAAAAGTTTAATTCTAACTTAGATTTTAAAAAAAAAAATGTATTTTTAAAATCCTTTACTTTAAAAATTTTTAAAATTCTTGACAGAATTTCTAATTTTTTAATAAAAAATATAAGGCGGAAATTCCGAGCTGAATTTTAACTGATAAATCAATATTTTATGGTTATTTTTACAGAAGTTGTTGAAAATTAAAGCGGAAATCGACTTCAATGCAGCGGACACATCATTTACAGCGTAGAAAACTAACACTTCTTTTTAACACACTTTTTTTATCTTAACCTGTATGCAGTAATGGAATCTTTCAATTGAATTTTCACATTTCTAGACATCAAAACGTTTTGGAATTTTGCATAGATATAAAGAACCGGTGACAATACAGCCAAGGGAGCTGCATCTTTTTAAGTCTTTTGTTTTTTTAATTCCGATTTTAGCAAAATTTTCACATTATTTTCCTAATATGGGGATAAAAATTTTTATTTTCACATTTTAACATACATATCAATCTAAAGCCCTGGTTTTTCTGAAAAACGTAATAGTTGTTCGAAGTTTCTAAGTTAACAAGAACGGACGTTTTTGTGTTTTTGTTTCGATTTAAAAGCTTTTCCTTTTTTTTTCTTAATTGAAACCCAAAAAATTGTTCCCCATTTGTTATTTTCCTAACTACTGAAAGAGCATTTTTCTGTTCTAGATTAAATCTGTTTTTTGCTTCGAAGTTGAAAGCATCTAAGTTAATTAACACAGGAATTCTAATGTATGGTACAGATAAAGTGTGTCGTGTCTTCCATTAGAAAAAGTGATCGTGGAGACCTTAAAAATGGGCAAGAGTTTTAGTCAAGAGTTTAGTCAGCTTAGCAATGTTGAACTATGTAAATATACAACTGCAAAACGTTGTAGAAGACACCACTGAATCCGTACTTCTCGTTTCAAAAATTTTATCAGTTTTTCACAAGTTTTCTCTAGAACCGCAAATTAATTTTCCGTTTTCGAATTGCTTTTTTGCCAAGTTGTCTAACCGGAAAAAATGTTGTCATATCATGAGCAGCAACAAATGCTGCGACTGAAACAATACCATAAAAAAGGCAATAGGTTGTTATAAACAGGTACAATGTGCTTTACTTCAAACATTATATTGGAAAAAAAGCAGTAAAAAGCAACTTATCAATGCATTAAAACATAACTTATTATTTTCTTTTCCTTTTTTAGCTACTTGAAAAATATTTTTAAAAATTACAAATAAAAAAAATAATAAATAAATATAAAAAAAGTTTTACCAAAATTATAAACATTGTTTTTGACTCTTTTTTTAAATTTTGTGGTGTATATCATAATGGATAGTATTACAGAAGTTAAACTAGAAAAGTACGGCTGACCCTTAATGAATGGGCCATGGAGCTCTCAAAGCATGGCGTTTTTACGCTTTCTGTGACAAGGTTTCGCCAACCCAGTCAGACTACACTGCAATAGCCATGAAATTTATAAATGATTTTAATTTAACTACTAAGGGTCACGTTGTAATTACTAGAATTACTTTAGCTGATGTTTAATGCACTGAAAAAAATCAAACGTAAAGAATGATCATTTGAGAAAAATAATGGATCGTATCCAGTTTAGGGAATTGTTCACAAAAATTTTCTTCGGAGGAAAAAAAAAATAGAAACCCACCAAAAATATTTCACCAAGATTAATGAATAAATGAGTGACAGAATGTGCATTAACTGATGAAAAAGATATATTTGAAGTAATTATAAACTAAAGCTAAATGGGAAAGAGAGAGAGAGATAGCGAGACTATCAAGTTGATATTGGTGGTATACGGGAAAGTACGCTCGTATATTTCTAGACGGAACTTCTTGTTATCATTTGCATTTTAGAGGCTCGAGAACCTCCTGAAGTACTAATGACAACTCAACTCACCGTGCAAAGACGAGTCTTCTGCCGCCTGTTCTTCGCTTTTGTGAACATCCAGATTACGGAGAGACATGTCTGTGTTACTTCATTCCGAAGTACGGGGGTCTGCTTTGTAAGTAAATATGATGGTTTTTAATTATTTCCTTGATTTTCACAGTACTTCATGAACTCGATAAATATTCTTAGCAAACTGATAACTGTTTTTAGATTAAAAATTTAAATTCCCATTTTTTTCACAGCAGAAAACAGTTTGAGAATCCAAAACGATGAGGCACAAGAAGGAAAACGAAACTGTTGTAATACGATGAAAAAAATAACAGCTGTTTCGCGGTATAATTTCACCATGGCCAATTGTGTAGTCGAGGGCGGATGCAAGGGGACGGCGTACCCTTACTCTTTAACTTTTACGAGAAGTCCCCATATTTTTCAAAATTTTAGCACTAGCTTTCTTCCTGTTTTTAATATCAATTACTTATGCTGGGTTCTGTAAGCTTCCCCAAACCTTTTTTTACCGGATTACAGCACCGACCATCACATTCGATGTTTCCAGTTAATCAATTTACAACCTCCCAGTGGTGTAAGCTTTCGGACAGATAGTTTCCCTGCTATGGTCCCGTGTTTGAATCCCGCAAAGGCATGAATGTTACTAATCTGTATAATACTTCTTCCGATTATGTTACAGTGGTTAGGCTCGTCGTGCCTCATTTTTTTGTCATCCCGTGGACCGGTAAAATTTGTGAAAAAATTTCGTGAGTCGATTCTTTTTTTTTTTTTTTTGGCAAGAAACTTTACTTTGCATTATACGTATTTTGATCCCCCACCAATCTTACGAGAAAGAAGACAACCACGTGCACTCTATATAACAACAACAACAAAAAAAAAAACATCAGAAATTGTCGTCTTTCAAAATGATAATAGACGCATTCAGAATCGATTTGAAGGACATGAAGATTAAAGTCAGACATACCTCCTAGCCATCTAAAACTCCAGACTTCAATATCACTGAGCCACTTTGGTATATTACAGAAACCCAGATTCCATAACTATTCTATGCCAAGATCCTCTTTCCTTGAACTTTTCCAATATCTTCCTGAAAAAGTCATAACATTCCTTTAAACATCATGTTTGATTCGTACAGCTCTATTTCCAGCCAAAAGCGTCCGCACGCGTTACTAATAAGTTTGCTACGTCTTATTATATTTGTATTCTTTTGCAGTGCTTGCGTTGTATTTTGGAAAACATCCGTATATGAAGTGACAAGACATCTTTATGATACAATCTTGCGGGAAAGAATAAAACTTTGACATTTTTCTAACTTTTGCTATCATAATATTGCATTCGAGCTGCTTCTTAAAAATCACTTTTTGTATTTATTATCATTTAATGTAAGTTTAATAATAAAAATGATATTTTGATACACGGACGTTAAGGTTTCCTGATCCCCTAGGAGACTCTCAAAATGGTTCCATAAAAATAAAAAGCTTGCGAAACGGTGGGTAGAAGTAGTGATAATTGTAATCTTTCGCGACAAAGAATGGATTCTTGTCAACCTTTGAAACGTTCGACAGCAATAGCGACGAAGGCAAAAGTATATATAGTAAGTGCGCCGCAACAGAGAATTCTTTTCAATTGTGACTAAGGTTAGACCAGTTACATTGGATTTGGGGAGGGGGAATAAAAGATCATAACCTCCTAGCAGTAAAACTATATACAGTGGAGTATAACTTATACGATCCCAAAGGGACTATCGAAAATCGTCGTATAAACGATTTACTCTTCTGTCTAAATCCAAGAATTGAGACCACACTAAAAAGCCATATAAATGTCAACGTTGTATAAACAATCGTCGGATAAACGGTACTCTACTGTATGTATACATACATGTGTATGTATGTATGCATGCATGTATGGGAAAAAGTGAAAACCCTCCCCTTGAAAAGTACCTCCCCGCTTGACCCATGAAACATTTCTTGTTGCAACATTGATGATTGGTATGTATCCAACATACCTAATTCACACTCCAACGTAGTTGAAACTCATAACTGCTGCATATCTTAAGCAACGTTAAATTGTCTTGCAGGGGGATTCTGGTGGTCCATTGGTATACGATGATGATGGTGTGCCTCTTTCGATCGGTGTCGCATCATTCGTCACTGCTTTGGGTTGTGGAAGGCCAATTGTTCCCAGCGTTTACACTGCAACCGCCGCTTACATGGATTGGCTGACTGAAACGGTTGGAGATGTCTCTGATATATGTTTTAGGTGACGAGCAACAATCAATGTAAATAAATACTATAAATAAATGTGCTTTTAACAATTGAGACTTCGAAATTAATGCACGATCTCGCAGAAACCAAAGAAAAGAATTATTTTTGTTTTCTAAGAAAATTTTGCATTGAACTATCAAGAATTCCAAATTCATGATTACTTCGGTATGTCGGTAAAAGCTAAGAAACAGTAGAAAAGGTCACTCAGGGGTGGTCAGACCTATCAATATTACAACCCCCCTCCCTAACCCTTCATTTTATTTAAAAGAATGTTAAGTACTCTACTAAACTGCAAAAAAGAAGGTTGAATTTTAAGAATAAATCTCACGTTTTGTCAATGGATAGAAAAAAAATGATAGTTTTGCGTCAGCAACCGAAATTAATTTTTAATCCAAATAACAAATCTTTACTAATATTATAAAGCTGAAGAGTTTGTTTGTTTGAACGCGCTAATCTCAGGAACTTCTGGTCCGATATGGAAAATTCTTTCAGTGTTAGATAGCCCATTTATCGAGGAAGGCTATAGGCTATATATCATCACGCTAAGACCAATTGGAGCGGAGTTCCGAAAATTGCGTAAAATAGTCATTTTCTATCGGAAGAAATTGTCGCATCCTTTCGAGCTTGATACCATTGAAAAGCGTGTAAAAAACTACTTCAGGAAGAGTTTTTCGCTGTGTGCTAAAATTGGAAGCCTCTAAATTAACTAGAAAAGAGGTTATAAGCATTTTTCTCTGTAGTTTGAAATTATTTTTTCACGGAAATTAACTTTAATTTTACTTGAACCAGATGATGACCGTTTGATTTTATTTGCATTGTTGCATCGTTTCAAAAATTGTTATAGTTGCCGAGTGAACAAACAAATCAATGCAGTTGCCATTGTTAAACAAATCAAATATAATAATAATAATCAACGTTTCTAGCATTTTGATGAGGCATCGCTCTATTTCCAATCTCCGTTAATGTACGCGAATTTAATCCTTCCTTCTTTATTATTTTTAAAAAATTATAGATTATAAAGCTGAAGAGTTTGCTTGCTTGAACGCGCTAATCTCAGGAACTACTGGTCCAATTTGAAAATTCATTCTTGGAAATAGTTACTTTAATGTAGTTTCTCCATATATTTCAGGTAATATTTTGTTATTATGTTGTTATTGTTTTAATATAAATAAAAAAATGCATAGAAAAAGATCTCAACTTTCTCGGCAGTCCGCCACTGCAAAACGGCTGCGACTTCTGCGCAGCAATGAAACAGAGGAGGAAAATAGGCATAGGCTGGGCGCTTATTCCAAACTTCGACGCATCGATTCGAACAGACTGCCGCTACAGAACCGGCCTAGACGTCATCTCTTCGAAAGCGTAGATTCCAAATCCTCTTTCGTTCAGAAGCGTAGGGGGAAAAGGGATTTCGTATCAAACTGGTGTAGCAGCCAATCAAAGCGTTTCTTCCAAGTTCTCAGCGCGGTATTGTTTTTTAGTTTATTGTTACGCGTTCTTGAGGGATTTACACCTCATAATTTTAGGAAATAGGTGTCGTCAATTTCAGTTTATTGATGCAAAACTGACACATAAAAACTTTTGCATTTTTCACAAAGATAAAGAATAAGTAAATTTTAAAAAAATAGTAAAAAATAAAAAGTTTATTAGAAATAATAATTTTTATGTAAAAATGAAAGGTAAAACAAAAATTCCCAATATTTGGGGGGGGGGAATATATCAATATTCCAGTAAGAGGAGGAGGGGAGAGAAACTAGGGAGGAAAGGCGAGGTTTTTTTTCCCCCGAAAACTCGCATCAAATTCGGGGAGGGGGGGAGGTATCCGGTTTCCCCCGTTAATATGCCCACGGCTAAGTCACACCTAATTCACGTCAAAAATGGATTTATTACTCTCTCCCTTCTTATATACGGATCTCATATGCTTATTGAAATACCACTTCAATTTTGTTTCATAAAAGGTTAAAGAAATTTCCATTTGCATCTGTCATTCCCACTAGTATAATGGAAGTTATTTTTTTTTATTATTATTTAAAACTAAGCAATATTCTTTAGTGCAAACCCTAATTAAGGACTAACGTAAATAGGGGGAAGACAATTTTTCGCTTCCGCATGATATGCATTGACAGAGCGCACATTTGCGTGATATACATTGACAAGGCGCACATTTGCGTGATATGCATTGACAGAGCGCACATTTGCGTGATATACATTGACAGGGCGCACATTTGCGTGATATGCATTGACAGAGCGCACATTTGCGTGATATGCATTGAGAGGGCGCAAATTTGCTTAATATACATTGACAGGGCTGCAGGATATCTACAGAACGCACAAAAGTCCCGAACAAGTCACAAATTCGGAAATCGGTCACGAAAACTAAGAATAGATCACGAAAATTTTCTATCCAACAGGATCGATCCCCACAGAAGGCATCGAATATTTGGTATTCGACATATTTTTAAATATTCGGAATCCAATCCAGCCACTGCACGAAATATCCTGTACAGGTTGTATAATTTTATTATTAAAATTAATGAACCTGTTACGAAAATTTTTTTGTAAATTACAAACTCAGTACATTTTTATGCCTATAGAATACATGTGTATAGAATTTACTAGTTTCAAACAATCGGGAATATCCGATCTCCGGCAAAATCATTATCCGATGTATCACCAATTGGTCACGAAAAAGTGCCGAAAAGGTCACGAAGCTTCACTTTGAAAATATGTAGACACCCTGCAGGGGGCCCCCAGGAAGGAGTTCATCGCGCAGAGTGCACCATTGACATTTGGAAAGGGGGCGGTTCGTTTCAAGGGCTTTAGGGCACTTGATCGACTTTTCGGCCGACTTAGGGGGTCATACTTTTAGGGGATGTGCTACCTCTCAAAGGGGGGGATAGTTGGGCTCCCTTCACCTTAACATAATTTGTTTAAAATATTTTTAGGTTAAAACATTAGCATTTGGCCATACATTTATACGGTCATTTTAAAATTTATTAAAAGTATGATTAGACTTTAATTCTCATTAGAAAAACATATTCATGAAAGGAATTAACGATGTTAGTTGCTTTTTTGACTCATAACCTAAGATTAAACAACAGTGCATAATTTATGGATGTACATAAAAAGTTATGCGTTAAAAAAGGATATCTTTTCTAAAAACAACCTACTCTTTGTTTAATTATCGCATTTCCTTCCGTATGAATATGTAAATATATCTTCACGTTATTAATTATATAACTTTTTAACTTCCTTTTTAGATTAAAAAATCAGACACATAGAAATTTAGTAATCTGGGTCTTTAAAGATATTTCTAAATTAAAAAACACCAAAAATATGCATAAATTGGAACCGTAATTAGTAATAACATATTTATAAAAGAATTAGTTTCTTAAATAGCTTTTGATTGATACACATTGATATGTAACTTTAATTTATGAAAAAACAAAAAGAAAACTTAATGTTTAAAAGTATTCATTTATTTTATATTTTTGGGCAAACCAAAATTAATTTATTGATCAAAAATAACTCTCAATATGTATCAAAAACACCATCAAAGAAGGTCAAATACAACCCTCCCTATTCGTGTAAAATATTCCTTTTCATATTTCGGCGACTCAACGAACTAATACCCCAAAGTCCAAACGACTTCGATGGCACAAGAGCTGTCGAAGTGCGCTTCGATGAAGAAAGCCGCAAAACAACGATACGAACCACATGGAATTAAAGCTTTCGTTGGTTTCCCTGCGGTCCTGTGAATTTTGCGTTTGCGCCATCTAGTGAGGGTTTGGGAACTACGATCGAATCGATGTGCGCTCACTTGGAATGAGGGCCCTGGTTACTCAACGAGCAATCAATGAACGAAACTGCGCTAGAGAAACAAGCGTTGAACGAACACAACGTTTGGCTTTACAAAATTCTAGAACTTCGGCGAATCGACAACGGGAATCAAGTGCTGAACGCTCCCACAGATTAGCTCAACAAAACACAATATTAGCAATGATTAGAACTCGCAGGCAGCACAACTTATTAAATTCTGCTTTTGCTTATGACTTTAAATTTGACTATTTTGTGCTAAATGATGTTGATATTGGTAGAATGGATAAAATATGCAACCAATGCCAAGCAAAGAAATGGAAGGCTGAAACTCCTGGTCTGTGTTGTAGTGGTGGCAAAATAAATATACCTAAAATTCCCGAACCAACATCAGTTTTAAAAGAATTGATGTCAGGATCATCCTTTATCAAAACATTTCTTGAACCATTCAAGGCAATATAATACACTTTTTCAGATGACTTCATTTGGTGCCAAAGAAATTCGAGAGGGGAACTTTATGCCCACTTTTAAAGTGCAGGGGCAAGTTTATCATTTGATCGGAAATTTACTTCCGGCTGAAGGTGCACAACCAGAGTTTTTGCAAATATATTTTGTTTCTCATGCAGATCAGGTATCCTTGCGTTCAAATTTAAACCTGACCTTACAAATTGATCTTATTAATGCGCTACAAAAATATCTTCACGAAAAAAATACGTATATTCAAAGTTTTAAATACAATCTCGAAAATAGAACAGTGAGTGATTTAAAACTCATCATCCATGCTAATGTAAAACCTGCCAACGATCATCGAGGTCGGTATAATGTGCCAAAATAGTAGACGAAGTAGCTGTTCTTTTGATAGACGAGGATAAAGGTCCCCGAGATATTGTGTTGAATGCGAGAGATGGTCAACTTCAACGAGTTTCTGAGCTTCACAGATCTTATGACCCACTTCAATATCCCTTACTGTTTCCGTCTGGCAATGACGGGTACTGCATAAACATGCCACAACAGAATGGTTCTGCTAGATCTAAAACTGTATCATGTATGCAGTTTTATGCCTTTAGACTCATGGTGAGAATAGATGATTTTAACAGCTTACATTATTTTAAAGGATTATTTAACCAATATTGTGTTGATATGGTGGCAAAAATGATATCTGAGAGGCTTGATTTCATCAAAAGCAATAAAAAAATTGAGGGCTGAAGAATACATTCATTTAAGAGATGCCGTGATCAATGATGGCAATATAGACGCTTCTAATTTTGGCCAGCATGTTATATTGCCATCGTCATTTACAGGATCTCCAAGATACATGAATGAAAAAAGTAAAGATGCCATGACGTACGTCAGAAAGTTTGGAAGACCAGATCTCTTTGTTACATTCACATATAACCCAGAATGGTCAGAAATAAAAAATGAGTTATTACCGGATCAAAAATCATACGATAGACATGATTTGGTTTCCAGAGTATTTCATTTAAAACTAAAGAAAATTATAGACCTATTGACAAAGAAACATTTCTTTGGACCAACTCGAGCTTTTGTTTACAGCGTTGAATGGCAAAAAAGAAGTTTACCTCACGCCCATATTTTATTATGGCTAGAAAACAAAGTCCAACCGGATTCTATTGATGAAATAATATTGGCTGAATTACCTGACAAACCACAAGATTCCATGCTTCATAATATTGTCATAAAAAACATGATTCATGGTCCTTGTGGATTTCATAACCCTACGTCACCATGTGTGAAAGAAAACATTTGTTCTAAAAAGTACCCTAGGTCCTTTATTTCTGAAACACAAACTGGTGATGACGGTTACCCAACCTACAGGCGCAGATCACCAGATAATGGTGGAAACACGGGAATTGTTCGTGTCAAAGGAACAGATATGAGCGTGGATAACAGGTGGGTAGTTCCTTATAATCCAGTCCTTTCACGAACATATCAACGTAGAATTTTGTCAATCGGTCAAAGCTATTAAATATATTTGTAAATATATTCATAAAGGTTCTGATCAAGCTACATTTTCTTTACAAAACATTAACGATGAAGTAGAAAAATATCTACATGGTCGCTATATTAGTTCATCTGAAGCGTTTTGGAGAATTTTCCAATTCTCTATTCATGAACGCTTCCCGGCAGTTATTCATTTAGCAGTTCACTTGGAAAACGGACAAGGAATTTATTTTAATAATGAAAATCTCCAAGATCGGGTCATCGCTTACAGCATTTTTCGATCTGTGCAGAAGAGATGTATTTGCAAAAACTCTTTTATACCAAGAAGTACCCACATATTTCACATGGGAAAGAAATACATTTTCCAGAAGGAAACGAGGTCAAGATGTTGATGGATTCCAAGGTGTAAAAAAAGATACAGCTTTGGGCCGTGTGTACAATGTTCATCCGACTCAAACTGAATGCTTTTATTTGAGAATGTTATTGCAACATGTTCGCGGTCCAACGTCATTTGAAGATCTCAGAACCGTCAATGGTATTATTTTACAGACATATCAAGGAGCCTGCAAGAGGAAGGACAGGAGGAGGTTTACTGGAAGAGGAGGTTTACTGGAAGGAGATAATCATTGGGAAAATACTATATCAGATTCTGTTTTATCAGAGCCAGCAACAAAGTTAAGAGAATTATTTACCATCACCCTCATATTTTGTCAGCCATCTGACCCCTTCGAGATATGGAGTAAATTTCGTAATGATTTGTGTGAAGATATATTAATTAGAAATCGCAATGACAGTCAGCACATTACATTACAATATAATGATAATATATACGATGAAGGACTTATAATGATTGAAGATAAGATTCGTGAGATGTGTGATAAATCTTTAACTGATTTTGGACTTCCAGTATCGAATAGAAATAATTCAAATAGTATTATGGATCCGTTGGAAGAAGCATTGCGGAAACCGTATGATTTAAATAAATTAAGTGATTATATTTCTGAAAATGAACCTAAGTTAGTGGATGACCAGCTGACTGCTTATAATTGTGTTTTGAACAGTGTTCGTTTAAATGAGGGGAATATATTTTTTTTGGAAGCCCCTGGAGGAACTGGCAAAACTTTCGTTACCAATATAATATTAGCTAAAGTTAGGTCTCAAGAAAAACTAGCTTTGGCCGTAGCGTCGTCGGGCATCGCTGCGACTCTATTAGCGGGTGGACGCACCGCTCAATCAACTTTTAAACAGCCTTTGACTATTTCTTTGCAGGAAGATAGCGTGTGCTCGATCCGTAAAAATTGGCCCTTGGGAAAAGTTTTGCAAGATGTCAGTTTAATAATCTGGGATGAATGCATTATGATTCATAGAGCTCATGTAGAGGCTTTAGATAGGACTCTTAGAGATATTAGAAGTTCTAGCAAAATCATGGGTGGAATCACTGTCATGTTTGCTGGTGATTTTCGCCAAACATTGCCGGTGATAGTTAGGGGAACCAGAGCTGACATTGTGAAGTCTTGCTTAAAAACTTCCCCATTATGGAAGTTCGTTCATATCCTAAAACTATCTACTAATATGAGAGCACATTTGGGTGGAGGTAGTACAAATTTTCCTTCAAAGTTACTTTTAATAGGAGACGGGAAAGTACCTCATTTCGAAAACAAAATTGAAATTGATCGTGATTTAGGTGAGAATGTTACCAACATTGAAGACCTAATCTCCAAAGTCTACCCAGATGTAGTCCATATAGAAAAAAAAAAGACTACCAGTGGATGTGTCAAAGGGCAATATTGGCAGCTAGAAATAGTAGCGTTGACGACATCAATAACATAATACTGGGTAAACTTCCAGGAGATAGCGTGAACTACATGTCCATTGATAACGTATTGGATCAAGAGGATGCGGTACATTCATTACCCACAAGAATTTTTAAATTCTCTAAATCCGAGTGGCCTTCCGCCACATTCACTCAAATTAAAAACTGGCACTCCAATTGTGTTGCTAAGAAACCTTAAACCACCAAATTTATGCAACGGAACCAGACTCCAAGTAAAATTTCTTTGCAATAACGTGATTGGTGCTACAGTTTTGATTGGTCCAGCAGTAAGTGCAAACAGTGCTGATACCTCGCATCCCTATGATACCAACGGATTTGCCTTTTAACTTTAAAATAATTCAATTTCCAGTGAAGGTATCGTTTGCGGTAACAATTAATAAGGCCCAGGGGCAAACATTTAAACACGTGGGAATAGATTTACGCCAAGAGTGTTTTTCGCAGGGGCAACTATATGTTGCCCTATCGAGATCAGGTTCTGGTGAAAATCAATATCTACTTCTGCCGGAAGAAAACAGAACTAAAAATATAATGTACGCAGAAGTACTTTAAAATAACATTTGTTTTGAGCTTTCTTTTGAATAACCTACAATCTACATGATACAAGATTATAAAACCCAGTACTTTATATGGGTATTTTTAATGGAATATGGTACGGAAAAAGCTTATAACTGGCGTTCTTATTGACTTAGAAACTTGGAATAAATATCATCTTGTGCAGAAAAATCAACGCTTTCAATTGATATATTACATTTATATGTGCAACGTGTTTTTTACCCCTATATTTAGGAATTTAAGTGGAAAATTGAGTAAAATTGGAATAAAAAAAGAACTACCTGTAGGATTTTTTTTCTAACGGGTCTATAAACCTTCCTCTTGAACCACTCTGTCAATTGATAAAAATCACGTCAAAATCCGTTGCGTAGTTTTAAAGATATAAGCGTACATAGTTTAAAAGATCTAAACGTAGAAAAAATCATTGAAAAATTAAAAAATTAATTAAAAAAAAAAACTAATTGAGTCACAACTTTCATTTTTGCAGCAATGAGTTTCTCGGGTCGTAAACATTAACCGTGCCGAACGTGGTCCCGATCGGTAAAACGGCCTAGGATTCTATAGCGAATAGACAGAGCGACAGACAGACACTGCTCTTTTATATATATAGATAAATATAATCCCAACAAAACATTAATGTGAAAAAAGAGCCAAGTTCGATAGAACAAAAACGGCCTTCGGAGTAGTCGATGTCAGCGATAAAAGAATTGATATCTAACGGATGCCAAGTTCCATAGCAGATCCTTTGATCATGGCTGTAAGAGCGCACAATGTTCTTTAATTTATTTAAAAACATTTTTTTATCGGATTCCTAACTTGGCAAGTGTTAATTAAGGTAAATTACATTCAAAAAATTTAACTCATTCAATTAGCAATTTTAAATAGTTAGTAAAATCATGTGGCAAGCTATTATAGTTAATTTCTAATTGTCTTCTTATCGTCTTCTTGAACCTAACTTATCTTAATTAAAACTTGCCAAGTTACGAATCCGATAAAAAAATGTTTTTAAATAAAGTAAAAACAAGTACAAAAAGTAAAACTAAAAAACTAAAAAAATAAAGTAAAAACTAGTACAAAATTTCAAGTATGTAGGTCTAATAGTTTTTGGGTAATGGTGGGGTCAAAAGTAGCTCGAAATGGTTCGGGTAAATATACACATTGGCCGGTGTCGCCGTATCTTAATTTGGCTGACTTTTTGAACTTGGCGGACACACTGCCGTGTGTCTAGATGGTATAAATATAATTATGTTCGCCAACAGTCGAAACTCGACTGTAACAGGGACCCGGAGCCGGCAAAAAAATTCGCTACTCCGGCTCCAGCTCCGCTTCCAGATAATAAGCTATAGCTCCGGATCCGGATATGCTCCGGTTTTGGCTCCGCAATTTTAGTACGCATTAATGCTCATTTAAGTTTCAGATTGTAACTTTCAATTTTAATTACACTGGTCAACAAGTGTTTTGCCCCAAGAATGAATTTTCCTTTTCCTGAAGTAGTTTTGCACGAGGAATCCATATCTGGCATCAAAATTTTCCCATCACGTATGGTTTTTCAGTTATGAGAAAGGAAATGTTCGATTTTTACGTTTTTTCAGTGTTCTTCCGATCATGCAGCATCGTTTTTATTGAGATAAAGTACACAAAAGAGCTTGAATGTCAACCGTTATATCAGTGGTCACTTTATTGTGCTAGAAAAATTTGGTGGAGTGTCACAAACAGTCCCCGTAGTCCCCCGAACGAAAGTACATATCAAATTACTGCACTGGGTGCGGGTCTCGGTAGGAATTTCGCGAGAATTGGGATGCAAAGGCAAATAGGCAGAAGATTGATACTGTACAACACGTTTAATGAGCATGAGCAAAGAAGTCTCTTGTTGTGTGTAAAAATACACCCTGAAAACATGGGAGCTGTATAACCGATGTACATGGAGAACGGTTCCATCATCACATTTCAGTTATCGAAAAGAGATATCAAAGGAAGTGGCGTTCAACTATGTTAGCAGATTACGGCTCGACGTTAAAAAGGGACATTCCTGAGGCAAAGTATGCCAGAATATGTAAAAATCACCAGTGTTAATGAAAAAGGAAATTTACTTGGTTTTTTGGTGGAAATGCTTCTAATGTAAAAATTACAATGCCCTTAAAAATGGGGGGGGGGGGAATCCTAAGGACTTTATTGACTGATCTTAGAAGTATTTTCCAAGCTGAATTCGAAAATGAAAACCATTTTCCTTATCACTTAAATGTTTTGCTTGTAAGGTACTGCAATAATTTAGGGTACATGGTATTAATGTCAACTATTACAGCAGCTTGCACGGAAAATCCTTACGTGATAGAGAAAAATGGTTTTCATTTTCGAGTTCAGCATGAAACATACTTCTAAGATCAGTTAACAGTCTTTGAGGAAAAAAGTTCTTTTTTGTAGACCAGTGTTATGAAATGGAACATTAAAAAAATGACATAATCGTCAGAAAATACACATTTAACTCTAACTTGGATGCAATTTTTATTATAATCAGGAACATTTCAAAAATATAAAACTAAACTTGAATGCTGAGAATAATTTTTCTACAGCAACGTGGCTGGACCTCTTTAATTTCTGCAGGATACATTCATCATCAGGACATTAAAAGTTTAAAATTTTTCAAATGCAGAATCCATCATGAACTGATCAGCAGAGAGCGGAAATAAGATGCAAATCGTTTTTATTTCAATTTGCAAGGCAATTTTACGTGTGCAGCGAAGTATTTATCTAATTTCTTTTTGAATATCTTTTTTTCTAAGAAAAATTAATATAGCTAAAACATAGTATTGTAGTGCAGAAAGTTTTTTTTTTTCTTTCTAATGGGGCTGCAGTATTGGTCATCAACCATTGCAGACCTAGTGCGTCCCCAGAGATTGGTACCAACTCTTTCAGCGGCACCACAATGAGTGTGCTACCATTGCCGCAATTTTTTTGACGCTTAGTTTCCCCTAGATGGGGAACCTGAGCTCTCGTTGATGCAATCTGCACTAGGAATTTAATTTAGCCGAGAGTATCCATGCCAAACGGATACTCAAGGGATCTTTAACATGCCGCATAATCATACGACATGGACGCAGACGATTTTCTGCATCTTGAAAATCCACCGACTTGGGCCAGGTTTGTACCTGCGATCTTGGGCATACGAGACCTGCGTCTTACCACTACGCCACCCTGTCGACTAGTATTGTAGTGCAGAAAGTGTCAAGAATAATTACGTTGCTACCAGTTTTTTTCCAATTACAAAGTCATATAAAGAATTTAGAAGTTGTTATCACCGTTAGCCTTGCGCAGTGGCAGTGTCATAGCCATTGAGGTTCTACCAAAGCGTGACGATTGCTAATTGAAATCTTTCCCAATAACCCGCCATGTCGACGTGACATATTGTCAGCATAGGCAATTTTTGGGTACCCCTTGAGGGTTAGAGATAAAGGTCAGCAGTCGAGCAATCTTTCGTTCGTACTCCAACTGTCTGGGAATACCGCTAAATCAGTCTTGCTTGTGTGTTTGGGGCTTTCGAGGCACTTTACGACTACCGTATTAATTTCCCGTTTGCCTTCCCTGCCCCTCCTACATATCCGCTATTTCTTAGGAGGAACACCTGGCAACCACTTCCACATTACTTTATTCTGTACAAATTTCAACTGTTACAGCAATGCATTGTGGGGTGTGAGGGGGCAGCAGGGTAAATTAAGCAAGTGTTAAAAAAGTAATTCAAAAAAGAAAATGAAACATAATAATAATAATAAGAAGAAGAAGAAATATTGACAGCAGACAAAATACAAAACATCAAATTAAATACAGTTATAAATGTACTTTTATTAAACAACAAAGAAAGCTTTTAAAAGGTTTTCATTCTTTTTTTCTCCTTAAACAATTACCAAAAAATACAATTTATACACACGAACTTTTCCTGTGTATAAATTGTTGTCTCATTTAGAAAAGAATTGTCAACCCATGGTTGAAGTCAATAAAGTAAATATTTTTAAGCAAAGTTCTAGCTTTGCAATCTAAAATTGCTGCCGCGTTATGGAATAAAATCGCAAGCATTAAAATATTTTTTGTTAATCAAATAGTAATAATTGTTAATAATTAATTAATTGACTCAAATATACTTAGCTAACATTTACTGGAGTTAATTTTTGTAAACGTATGTTGGCTGGCATTCTTACTTTTCAGTTTTCGCGCATGAGCAATCCGCTTTTTCTTTACCCATGCATTGCTATAACAGTTGGGATCCGCGAAATGTATCCTTTTGGAAAGTTTCGCTTCTTCTCAGTTCTCATTCATTAGACAAGGTAAGATAGCACGCACAGATCGAAAGTATTTTTGTTTTGGACTGGAGCGTAAAACGTTAATCTGCAGAGGGGAATACTTCTTTACTTGTATGTGCATCATAGTATGGTAGGGCCCAAGCTGCCTTCTTCAATTTTTAAGCTGCCGTACCAAGTTATTGTTCTCATTTTGCTTTCGCTAGGGAAGGAATACATAAATATGCTTAATCAGAATAATCGTATGCTTTTTTAAGTAGTAGATATTTATAATAGTTATTTAGTATGTCTATTTAAAAACAGTGTAGTAAAAAGGAACAATATTATGCAGAGGCGGCCTTTTGTGAGCGAATATTAGTAAGGTTTTTTTAAATGGGGATGTGTATCGTTCTTTATCCTTTGCAGACCAAGTGCATTGCCCAGGGTCTGGCAACCATACTTTCATGTAGCACCACTATCGGTGGATGCCATTACCAACTGAGAATTTTGACACTCAGTTTCCCCTTAAATGGCGACACCTGGGCTCGAACGATGCGAACATGCGCTAGGGATTTAATTTCTCCGAGACTATCCAAACAGATACTCAAGGGACCTTTAATCTGGCACACAATCATACGATATGGAGACTGTCGATTTTCTGCATGCTAAAAATCCGGCGACTAGGGCCAGGTTTGATCCCGCGGACTTGAGCGTATGAGGGCAGTACTTAACCACTACGCTACCCTGCAGGCTGTTGTTTAGAATGCGTTGTCCTGGTTAGCAAGTTTTGGCCAGACTTCAATGTGACTTGCATTGCTTCTGTCAAGAACGTGCAGGGCTCAGTCAGGCGTATGAAGATACAGCAAAACCGCTCAAAACCAGCTTCCGGGTTAACCTGCCTCCGCTTTATCCGGCCCATATTTTAGAAATACAACAAGAAGTTCCGTCTAGAACTATACGAGCCTACTTTCCGGTATACACCAAATTCAAATTTATAATCTAGCTATCTCTTTCTCTCTCTTTCTTATTTATCTTTAGTTCTAATTATTGAAAATATACCTCTTTCAACGGATAATACATATTCATTCACTCACTCATTCATTCTTTCATTTATTCAGCCATGCATTTATTCATTCATTCGTTACCTCATTCAAGTGTTTATTCATTCATTTACGCATTCATGTATTTATTCACTCATTTATTTATATTTTCATTTATTCAATAATTTATTCATTCATTCTTTTCCTCATTCATTTATTCATTGATTTAGTCTTTCACTCTTTCATTTATTCATTCATTCATTATTTCACTCATTGAGTCACTGAGAAATATCCTTGAAAATCCCGATCAAAAAATTTCATAGCAAAATAGGCTCGTAAGTTCTGGATAAACTTTCTATTTCTACATGTTCTACGTTATAAGAGCTTTCCGATAAAGTTTGTTCCAAGCAAATCGGTCCGTTAGATCAGGATTTATATAGGGTTGAAATTTCCCCGTAAGCTCTGTGTTAATTTTTTGAACTGTTCAAAAATGAACAAAAACTGTTCAAATCAATATTTCACGCCGAGAACTCCTTTCAATAAGCTTTCAATAGGAACTTGGCTCTTGTGCCCAGTTTACAGAATTTGCTTCAATTTTGTCCATAGGCGCTAATGTTAAAATTTTTTGAACTGTTCAAAATTGAACAAAAAATTGTTCAAATCAAAAAGTAAAATATAGAAATGAGATGTCCTCGCCGAGATCTTTCGAATGCAAAAAGAATTTTTCCAATCGGACAATTCGTTCAAAAGTTATTAGGGGGGGACAGACCGACAGACAGACAGACAGACCGACAGACCGACAGACAGACAGACCGACAGACAGACAGACCGACAGACCGACAGACACACTTTTTCCCCATCTCAATACCCTACTTTCAAATTTTTTATTTTTCAATCTTTATTTAATTACTTCACTTATTTTTGACTTTTCTTGATTTTTAACGATATTTTCACGATACATTAAGCCTTCTTTCATGCTTTATTATTATTTTTTTTTACTTTTACGGGAAAGTAGGCTAAAAAACAAAAATAGCTTTCAGAGCGCTAGTTATAGGGAAGAAGCAGGGGCTGCGGTACTCGAGTGAATTTTTTCACTCATGTGGACGGAGCTAGAGCACTTGAGATACCTCGAGCCGCAACCATCAGCTGCTCCTGTGGATGTGATATTCCTAAAGAAATTACGGGACAGCGGGGGAAGTGCCGGTGCTTCTCGTCTGCAGCGAAAACGGGTCTGACTTTTTTACTAGCGCTTGATAATTGGTACGTAACTCTCAAAGTAACTGTTCTAAAACGCAGTTAATCATTACACATCCACTCTTTTGTTTGTTGTTGTTGCTTTATGCCACTTGGATGTCCAAGCTTCTGTCGCAGAGCGACCTGGAATTAAGAAGGCTGTGCCTTCCCTTTCCATAGGAGCACCACCGGTGCAAGTACGACTTGGCTCATAATGTACTTGGATGACACCAGATGGCTCCACTTCCTTTTTAGACCTATTGGGGAAGGGAAGGGAAAATCTCCACCTACCGGTACCCTCGGATCTGCCTCGGGACTTCAGGGTCCACGGATTTTACATGCACATATCCCCAAGTGTACATGGGAGGCTCGGTTATCGAACCCAAGATCCTCCGATCCGAAGCTCGATATCCTAACCACTAGGCTACCACGGCCCTTCCACTCTTTTAAAATGCCTAATATAATATATAATATAGCACCCATTTTTTTATCCCCCGCTTTAACCGTATTTTTACTTAACCGGCTTACCATCGGTCCCAGTTAAGCCGGTTAAAAGAGATTCTACAGTACTACCAGGGTACTACTCAGTATATTGCTGTGAAATTTGGGATTACCCAACAGGAAGGTGTGGAGAAGGTTTTCTATTTAAAAAAGAAAATAGAAAGAAAAAGAAAACGGAGCTAATTTGATGCTTTTGCGGAAAATATTATAATTATTGCTTAAACGTTGGGAAAACAAACGGTATTCTACGGTATATGCACGGCGAGCTGATGAAATAATGTAATGTAAAAGGTGAAGGAAAATCTTCTTTCACTTATTATAATTATGATTACTTTAAGGGCAATGAAACTTCTTAAGCTGCCTTTAGCAAACAAATGTAGCTTAATGTGCAAAAATTATGCATGCATTGACCTTATGATGAACTGTCTGATTTTTTTAAACGATCTCATTTTTCTTACTTTGCATTTTCTTGCAGCAGATGACACTATGCTATAAGTTAAATTGCGTTTTTTCCCCCTCCTCAATCATTTTAAATATATTTATGATAAAAATTACGTACAGATTCTAACCCTTCCTTAACTGCTTTTGTTTTATCTTCTGTTTTAAAATTATTCTGATATTTTCTATCGGCTCAAAGAAATTTGATCATTTAAGATCAATACTAAGCTCTTTAATCGCTTTTATGTTCTGCACATGCGATGGTTACGATAGAGATATAGTTGTTTACGGGGTTTCTGAGAAAATCGTGAGAGATGCAGGTTTGTGCAGGGCAGACCCGGACTGGCTCCGTCTGGGGCCCTCGGGCAGGTACTGAAAAGGGGGCCCCTAGAGGGGGGTTCTTCCCAGGAAATTTTTTGAAAATTATGTGTTAGGAAACCTTTTTTTTTGCCCTTTTTAGGATCTTATACAGTAGTTAAACTAAAGCGATATTTTTATATTAAATGAGGAAAAAAATCAAAACAGTGTTTTAAAGTTATGCTTGACAAACTGTTTAATACAACAAAATTTCATGCTATTTTTATTATGTCTCAATCACATAGAAACTGCAGAAATTATAGTATTAAACTATAAAATACAATGAGAAAGGAAAAAGTCATTAAGTAAGCCAAGAGCACATACTAAATAATAAACCTCTATTTATTAAATGAACAATGTTGCCGTATGCTTCAGTACTGTAGGAAATCATTTGAATATAATTTTCATTATATTATAAAACTAAAAATCTGCCCTTCTGAATGATTTTCGAGCTAAATAAAAAGTCAAAATTATGTTTGTTAAGAATTACTTTTTTGAAAATATATACATCTTCTTAAAAATCACAAATAGATTTGCTCCAAGTTAAAATTTAAAAACTATTATTAGCTTGTACCAAGAAAATAATAATAAAATAAACATTTATTTCATTTAAATCACAAGCATCATATTAGTCATCCCAAAGTGTCCTAAACTTATTCAAGTTCAAGCACCAGTACCGGATCTTGTAGTTTTGCGTAATGGGGCAAAACTTAAAAATGCCACCCCTCTCCCTCCAGCTAATTATTGCTCATATTTGGTAAATTTTTATGCTCTGGTCATTTTTTTAGGGAGTTTTCACCTTGTGAGGGCGAGGCACTGATACCCATAAAATTTTTCAGGCATAGAGAAACCTACCAGGTTCTTTCACATGAACATTAGGGGGATAGCACCATATAAAGGGGCTCCCCTTATCTGGAGATATGAAATTCAGACAGTTGAAGGGGGTCCAGGGGGATTCTCCCCCGGGAAAATTTTGAAAACTATATGCAAACTGGTGCATTTTGAGGCTTTAGGAAACGCATTTGGGACTGCAAAAATATCAGGGGAAAAAGAAGCAAATTAAAACTTTTTAAAGTTTAAACTCTTTCACTCATAAAAATGCAGAATAAAATGAGCATTTTTTTAATAATCCGCCCCCTCTCCGCCTTCTTGCTTACGTTCATATCGAAGAGACACGTGTCTGCCTTCTCAAACGACTCGTGCAAGGATCCCCCTCCCGCCTTTTCCCGAACGGATGCCTGGAAAATTTGTAAAAGAAAAATTATTACATTTTTTGAGCATAGCATGATTTATATTTCACTATTACAAGGGGAGAAACCCTTGACTTTTTAAAAATATAAATTTTTAAATTTTGGCATTGCGAAATTTGCCAGCCCCTAAACTTGCCTTCCCTTGTCTGCCACGGGAGCCGGCTGACTCATCAATGACGCAACATATTCGGACCGCTGAACTAGGAATTTAATTCTCTCTTTGCAAAAGTTAAATTTTCAAAAATAAATATATATTTTTTTTTTATCTTTCATCTTCTTCTTCTTTTCTTTTCTTTTTTTTTTTTTTTTTTTTGTGCATCACAGTTGAATATGCCCCCTCCCTCCAGATCTAGCACTGCCTGGTATCCTTGGAAAATTATTTTATCAATGTACCTTAGTCAACTTGTTATATAACCTGCATCTAAAAATCTAAAAATACGATAAGCCAGATAATGGCAGGCGCGGGGGTCTTCGGGTGCGCATGTAGTAAACCTGTCCTGTCCATGATATTGTCTACCTATTCATACATAAATACCGTATTTTACTAAGTAATATAAAAAATAAGATTCACCTTTTATTTTTAAGCAATTTTAAAGAAAAATGTAATTTTTATACTTTTGCTTATTAATATAGTATATTGCAAAAAGGCAAAAACTAGAAAAAGAATTTTTACTACTTTATGAAACCAAATTGGCCTTCAAAATAGAAGTCATGCAATGAGTTTATGAGTAGAAGTAAAATCTTCGTCAAGAACACAATGAGAAGTTTGGGGAAAGGCCGTATCCAGAGGGGGGGGGGGCGTCGGCTCTCCCCCCCCCCCGAAATCCCGAAAATTTTCGCAATGTAGCATATATTCCTCCCTGAAACTTTCCTCAACACTAGTGCTTCAAAGTTAGGGACCCCCCCCGAAAAAAATTCTGGCTACGGTCTTGATCCCTGGCGGTAAAATAAATATGGGGCCCCCTTAAAATATCATTGGAAACATTAATGTGAGTGCCCAGTATTTGAATTGCTCATTTTTTTCACCATTCCTATTCTGTACAATTTGCATGAAGCATCATTTATTGCGAGGCCCTACCTGTATCCATGTGGTCTACAGTAGGGGGGAAGGAAATTTGAAATAATGAAGGGGCCCCTTTTCAATTCGGGGCCCCCTTGGTTGGTGGCCGCCAGGTCCGCCCACTGGTTTTTGTTTATCTTCTTGAAGTTGACTTATAGGCTGTTATCAAATCCGTTCACATGAGCAGCTCCGACAAATGAGCAAGCAATAATATTTTATGTTGAAGTGCCCCATCTAGCTAGTTTTGATTTTACAAGCTCATACAAAGCAAAAGCAAGTCCAATTGGGCCATCGACCACTGTTATGTGTAAAAGTCTTTAATCTTTGTCAGATTGCGATAGCAAAAGCATCCTGGGAAAAAGCGTAATAAAGCAGAGGCAAACAGTTATAAAGAAATTAAAGATCTGTAAAAAGAAGTTCGGATAGAAAACTATTTTGTTCCCCTCCCCGTTTGGGGGCCCCCTAGTACTGGGACCCTCGGCGATCGCCGACCAGCCGACCTGGCCAGTCCGGGCCTGGTGCAGGGGCGTAGCGAGTCGGTGGGTTATGGGGGGTGATCCCGTCCAGAACCCATGATGTTAAGCCAAGTTGCTAATTCAAATTAAAAAATAATTTTTATTTTTTAAAATTTTCATAAAAATTATTTTAATGGTTTTTTTTTTAAACAATTGCAATTTAACGCGGAAGACCACTGTATGTTTATTTAATTATTACAAAATAAAACAATTTATCAAGTCAAAATAAATAAGAATATAATAATTGACAAATTATTTATTACAATTAATAATACTAATTTCGTGGAAAATTTTCTTTCTTTCTTAAAAAAAATTCATGAGCGTAACATTTACCACCATAAAACCAATATTATTCTAATAAGTACGACAGTAACTATGAATCAAATTCTAGAACTAAACAAAAATTAGAGCCTACAGACCTTTGATCAAGCAAAGTTGATATCGTAACGCTATCAAATTGCAAAATTTCCTTTACCTTCACTAAAGATTACACTGATTTTTAGATACCCTCTAGAACAGTGGTTTCCTACCTTATTCCCCCTTGCGAACCCCTTTGGTGGCTGTTACTAACGGGTAAGAAAACCCTAAAATTTGTTAGCACATTTTTTTTTTCTAGATTGTACAACATTTCATAACAAGAAATGAAAACCCAAGTGTGTAAAACATCAAGGTTGAAATAAATAAAATAATAGGTACAAGAAAAGTGGATACATTTTATTAATTACTAGCTGACATGCCCGGCGTTGCGCGGGATAAAATTGCATCATTCGCCCGCCAAGTGACGCATGTCCAAAATTCTGTTGTAAATGTATAGGGAAAAATTTTCTTAAAAAATCCAAGTAGGAGATGGGCAACGCAACAGGCTATAAAAATCCTATTTAGACAGTAAAATTCATTAAAAACCCCGATTGCATTAAAACGAACAGCCTAGAAAAAATTCTTTTAGACCAAAAATTAGTCCATAAAAATCCACATTAAAATGCCAACAAAAGTTCATAGAAATTGCCATTAGAGTAAGGGAAACAGTAACTCAAATGCACATATGCAGAGGGATAATTGTACCAATATGATATCTAGAGCCCGTAAAAATCGAAATTAAAATATCGACCACAATACATCTAAAATTTCCCATCAGAAAAAGTGCAGTATTCTCTGTAAAAATGTCCATCAGATCAAGAACAACTCTCACTGAATATTTCTGCTACAATAAGGAAAACATTCTTTAAAGCCCTCCCCATTTCAATAAAGACAACTATTCCTAAACATTCCTAATATAATAATGACATTAGTCCCAAAAAAATATCCATTAGAATAAAGACGTCAGTGACTAAAAGTGTAATACTGACCATCAAGAGCTACACTGTTCTTAAAATTACCTAGCAGTCCATCTTAAATTACCCATCAAAATAAGGACACCCGTTCCTAAAAATCCCACTTGCAAAATCGTCAAAACATTTCCTGAAAATTCAATTGAATAGCACTTTCATAAAATTCGGATAAAAACGAAAGAAAGGAAAGCATTATTTCAAAAGGCAAGTGCTCATATAAATTACAAAATGTTTAGTACTGAACAAATTCTGGCGTGTGAAATTTAAGTTGATAGAAAGAAATAACTAAATTCTTCCCAAATGGCGCCAAATAGACAGTACAAAAATTAAATAAATGTTAGAAAATAAATCACTTGTGTAAAATATGGAATCAATAATCGCTACCTAAAAAAGTTAAAATGAAGCAGAAGATCGCCAAATTGCACTATAGTAATGGAAGCATTTCGCAAATACACCATGAGCCTACAGTGTAAATCACGTATTGAATTAAATGAGAACAATATTACTGATAAGGATTATTGGGCGCGGCTTGGAAAATTTATGAAGCGCAAAATAACATATTGAGAACAATTAACTGGAAGGAGGCGAGTAAAAAGTTGTCACCACTTGGCGAAATTTTAAATTTCATCAAAAAAAAGTGATATCGAAGACTTTCCAACCTAGCTTTTATCGAAGAAATAAATATTAAATCGTCAAAAAAGAAAGAAAAAATAACATTAAAATCGCATGCAGTTAATAATCCACAAAAGATCCATAAAAATGAAATGAATTTTCAGAATTTCTTTCGCTGATAAAGCGGACACTACCATAAGATTTCATGCAATTGTTGAACTGTTACTATACTATTAAATCGCCAAAAAAGGAAGTAGAATCAACCTCAAGGTAAAGTAATTAAAATTCGTCTGCAGTTCCACAAAATATGTATAAAAATGAAATAAATTTTTAGAATTTGTTTCGCTCATAAAACGACACGAATAAAGATAAAATAGCATTTTTTCAATCTTACGTTAACAGAAGTCATCTAGTTGGCGACAAAAGTACTATTTATTTTGGCGAAATCACGCAAATTTAGCAGATAAATTCACAGGTAAGCCTTGCTTTTTAAGTTCGAAAACTACTTCAAGCGAATACTGCGCGTGTTCTATTTGTTCTACGAACTGCAGAAAGAGATCATCTTGTGCAGTTTTTTACGGGCATTCAAATGCTGAAAAAAACTAATACGTGGGACGTTTCTTCGCTCAGATAAACCCAAATCAACAGTTTTGCTTAAAATTGGAATAAAAGAAGAACAAATTCGAATTTTCGGAAAAACGCTTCGAGGTGCACGAGGACCTGGTCCAAGGTATCTGTAACCAAAATTTCGTACTCCTAGACCGTTCCATCTCGCCAGGAGGCGATCGACAGACAGACACACACACACACACACACACACAAACTTTTGGTTTTATTTATATAGACTAGTGGTAGCCGCACCGTGCTGAATTTTAAAAACGTCACCTACGGCGCTGTTTTTGCTAAGAGTATAAAGAGCGTCGCCTGCCGCAATGTCCTTGATAAGAATAAAAAACGTCGCCTGATGCGCTGTGTTTTGGCCAAACGAAAAAAAAAAACATCAAAAATAACTTGCGAACAATTCCCTCATTAGGGTCAGACTTGTCACCCCAAGGGTAATTAAAACTGCCAAATTGTGGAACAGAAAAACAGAATAACTAATTCAGAAAAGCAGAACAGTACAATTGCAAACAGAAAAATAAGTTTCATAATGAAATACAGCGCCGCATGGCGATGAACGTGCTAAGCGTTTAGTAAACGTCGACGGCGACGTAGCCTATGCAAAGAGTTTAAAAAACACCAGCATTGCCCGTATTAAGAGATTAAAAAAGTGTCGTCTGGCCTATAATTAAATGATACTGTAAACCATACCTAAAAAACGTAAGCACAATTTCGTTAATGTGTTCTGATTTATCGCCAACGACTAATTAAAAAAATCAAACTGTAGCGTGTCGTACTCGCCACGTTATTTGAAATCTATTGGGTTGGAGGGAAAGTTCTGTCGTACTTTAAAGAAAATATAATTTATGTGGAACCCAAACACTTTGCTTTCTAAACACAAACCCAAGACATTTAATGTGATATGCAACAGTTGTATGATGAATGCCAAACTCTTCTGCAATTTCTCGACTTGTTAAATGTGGATTATTTTCCAACATGGATCGCAAAACATCATTATCGATCTTGGATGGTCATCCAGATCGATCACTTTCTTGTGGGCTCAGATCCTCGGAACGAAATTTGCTAAACCATCTTTGACAAGTACATTTACAATATATTTTCCAAATACCGCACATAAATTTTTACAGGCAACCGATGCGTTGCTTCCTTTTTGGAATTCATACAAAATGCAGTGTCGTAAATACACTTTACCTACTGACATGTTTTTCACTTTAAACATCACAAGTAAATAATGAACGGTAAAAAAGGACTCATTTCATATTATACAGCAGCTAAAAAACAAAAACAAAAAAAAAATCCGAATGACTCACTAGCCAGATGTTTTTTATTTACAAGAAAAATCACCTGCCTATTTAAAGTACGACAGAACTTTCCTTCCAATCGTGGCCACCAGATTCTCGGTGGCCACGTTCCAACAGAATAGAATAAACCATAGGAATTCCTTTTCTGGCGATATTTATTTAAATGCTATTGCTAAACCAAGGAATCGTTAAATCGGGGAGACAATACTTTTATCAAGTTCAATCACGAATTTAAAACCTATTGCTAATTTGAGAAAAACGTTAAATCGAAGGTATGCTTTATTATTGTTTTTCCGTTGATAACTAAACTGATGTCCCTCTATTTTTAAAAATACGTTTTATATCGAAAACTGCTAACTATTATTTTTGGATCAAGGTAAACCTTAAGAAAGCGAACTAAAAAGCTTATAAGTAGCGTTCTATATTATATTGATATGGTGCAATTTTTTTTATCACCCCCATATTGGAGAATTTCTGTAGAAATTTGCGTAAAATTGGAATAAATAAAGGAATTACCTGTCGGATTTTTTTTCTAACGGGTCTAGAAACCTTCGCAGGAGTGTACTCAACAACTTCCCAAGGTTTCATGGCGATCGGATGAATGGTGTAGTAATGCATAAAGGACAGACAGACCAGGGTTCGCGCTAGGCAGCGCGATTGCGCGATTCCCGCAGTATTTTTTGAAATCCCACTCAAAAAAAGTTCGTTTGCGCGCTGTTCCCACAACTAGAGGACACGCTTTCAAAACATCGCAAAACGAAACTACTATCCTAAACTGATAATTCAATACAAACTAAATGGAGTATGTTAATTTTCACCTGCCATCTTATCCTCATTAATAACAAGAAGTTCCGTCTAGAACTATACGAGCCTACTTTCCCGTATACACCAAATTCAAATTTATAATCTAGCTATCTCTTTCTCTCTCTTTCTTATTTATCTTTAGTTCTAATTATTGAAAATATACCTTTTTCAACGGATAATACATATTCATTCACTCACTCATTCATTCTTTCATTTATTCAGCCATGCATTTATTCATTCATTCGTTACCTCATTCAAGTGTTTATTCATTCATTTACGCATTCATGTATTTATTCACTCATTTATTTATATTTTCATTTATTCAATAATTTATTCATTCATTCTTTTCCTCATTCATTTATTCATTGATTTATTCTTTCACTCTTTCATTTATTCATTCATTCATTATTTCACTCATTGAGTCACTGAGAAATATTCTTGAAAATCCCGATCAAAAAATTTCATAGCAAAATAGGCTCGTAAGTTCTGGATAAACTTTCTATTTCTACATGTTCTACGTTATAAGAGCTTTCCGATAAAGTTTGTTCCAAGCAAATCGGTCCGTTAGATCAGGATTTATATAGGGTTGAAATTTCCCCATAAGCTCTGTGTTAATTTTTTGAACTGTTCAAAAATGAACAAAAACTGTTCAAATCAATATTTCACGCCAAGAACTCCTTTCAATAAGCTTGCAATAGGAACTTGGCTCTTGTGCCCAGAGTTTACAGAATTTGCTTCAATTTTGTCCATAGGCGCTAATGTTAAAATTTTTTGAACTGTTCAAAATTGAACAAAAAATTGTTCAAATCAAAAAGTAAAATATAGAAATGAGATGTCCTCGCCGAGATCTTTCGAATGCAAAAAGAATTTTTCCAATCGGACAATTCGTCCAAAAGTTATTAGGGGGGGACAGACCGACAGACAGACAGACAGACCGACAGACAGACAGACCGACAGACACACTTTTTCCCCATCTCAATACCCTACTTTCAAATTTTTTATTTTTCAATCTTTATTTAATTACTTCATTTATTTTTGATTTTTCTTGATTTTTAACGATATTTTCACGATACATTAAGCCTTCTTTCATGCTTTATTATTATTTTTTTTTACTTTTACGGGAAAGTAGGCTAAAAGAAGAATCTATTTACCCTATTTATCATATATAATAACATGGGGAAAAGATTGATAACTTCTTCATTCCTTGGGATTATTGAACAATTTGAGCCCTTTGTGAATGCAGACTTATCTTCAGTCATTCTATTCACAGAGGACAAAATCAAAAAAAAGGAGTGGAAAAGTTAATCTTCCTTGGTCACAAGGTCACAAAAGAATGCTGGTTTCTAAAATATGCTGATTTCATTGAAAAACATTAATAGATAAAATGACATATGATCAGAAAAAATAGAGGAAATATTAAACTAATTTTTAGGATTTTTTTTTTTTAAATCGCACATCAAAGAATTTTGCTTAAATAGCCAAAATACCAGAGGATCTTTTTCATGCTTAACATTTTATAAAGCACCCATTTTTGCGATCGCGAATTTTGTGAAGGATCCGTTTTGTGTGAACCTTGTTGATGTCTATTCTTTCTTTGCTGAGCATAGCTTAGATACTCATCTTTTATTACATAGTTTCTATTGGATCATGATCGGACAATTTAGTAATATTTTTAAAGACAAAAACAAAAAATTAAATTCCCCACTCAAATTTTAAAAATCCCACTTAAAATTTTGGTTAAGGTGGGAAATCCCACCTTGTATTTTTCCCCAGTGTGAACCCTGAAGACATACATTAATTTATATATATATAGATATACGCCACGTTATTTGAAATCTAGTATAAACCATACGTATTCCTTTTCTGGCGATATTTATTTAAATGCTATTACTAATGATTTTCTTATAAGGAAATCGTTAAATCGGGGAGACATGATCAAGTTCAATCTTGAATTTAAAACCTATTGCTAATTTGAGAAAAACGTTAAATCGAAGGTATGCTTTATTATTGTTTTTCCGTTGATAACTAAACTGATGTCTCTCTATTTTGAAAAATAAGTTTCATATCGAAATTAAGCTAACACTATTCACCCAGAGTTGAGGAAACTGCTAATTATTATTTTTGGATCAAGGTAAGCCTTAAAAAATTGCACTAAAAAGTTTATAACTGGCGTCCTTATTGACTTAGAAACTTATGCAAAAAGCAAGCAAAGAAAGCAAATGTCACAGAGCAGAAAAATCGCAAAAACAAAAAAAAAAGTATGTTGACGCTCTAAAACAATGAAAGCTCACGACTATTCAACTATATGAAACAGCACTTGCTATTGTTAATTTTAACTTCAATTTGGGCAGAAATGTTGATTGCCTTTTTTCTTAGCAAATTTTTTTAGACAAGGGAAACTCACATTAGACTTCAATGAAAAGCTGTAGTTTAAATGAGGAAGAAAAAAAACTGCATGTTTCCAAATTATTATCTATTATTATTTTTATAGATTTCTTCCTTTTTTACTTTATTTCAGAAATTAACTTTAGAAATCATATAATTACTTAGAACTGGCGATTGGGAGCAACATAATAGTAACTGACTAACGAAAGTTTATATTACGCCAACCCTTCTATTTGAAGTCAATCACAGGGATCATTCATAAATGATGTCACGCTTCGAGGGGGGAAGGGGGGTTCGTGAAATTGTGACAAAGGGAGGGGCGGGGGTAACAAGAAGTGTGACATCATGCATTATGCAAAATAGCGTGACGCGTGACAAAGGGGGGAGGGGGGTCAAAAATCTAAGAAAAAAGCGTGACGTCATTTATGAACGACCCCACATTCAACAGAGGTATAATGGGAGCTAAGTGGCTAAGGACCCCCGTGGTTGAGGGGGAAAAAATTCTGCAGTTTTGCCGTTCTACGGATGGGGAGCTCCCAGCGCCGTAATCTAAAGGTTAACAGCTCAATAATCACTAAGAGCATATATGAAGTGCATCTATTCATAACTAAAGATGTGCTACTTAGACCTTGAGTTTTTATTTGGCTTAATCCTTTCGCAACGAGTTTTTTTTTTTTTTTTTTTTACAACAGAACAATTTTGGTAGCATAAACTATGATTAGGGCACACTGGAATGCTAAAACTAAGATGTTATATTTTTAGGAAGATTTTAAACACTGGTTTAGGACCGGGACATATATGTCCCATCAGTCCTGACTACTGGGACATATATGTGTCCCAGTAGTTTTAAATGAGTAATTTTGTAAAGAAAACCAACGATTTTCTAGTCATAAAAATTTAATTATGAATGGTATGGTTTGAAACAATCAATGCACAATGGGACATTACACATCGTGCACATTATTTTACTGCGCGATTCCTTCTTTTGTGTGCATATTTACGGCACCGCCGCCGTGTTTTTGTTGTTGCTGGCAAATGGTCACCAACATTGAGTAAGCTTTGTGATGTTTTGGATGTCCAAAAAGACTTTTTTCGAAATTTCTTCGGACGTATGTGTCCCATTAGGTGCGAAAGGGTTAAAGGTAAAGCATGTTGCTGACCGTCTCCGTTACATTAACTATAGCGCCTTTCCATGATTGACGCACTATCATGAGAAGTTTTGTCTGTGGGGCCTCAGTACGAAGGACTGAATCCTTAAATTTCCCCAGTCTATGCGCATGCGCCTTGGCGCACATTCAGAAACCAAAAAGCGATAAATGATTGCCAATGGCTGCACTTGGTTTGGTACTTTAATAACGCTGTAGATCGCAATGCTGCGCAATTATTTACCGTTACGGCTGTGTTGCAGAATATTGAAAAGACATATTATTTGGAGAAAACTGTTTTAGATATATTTATTTTTGAACGTGATTAATAAAAGCAAAACACAATTAGAATTTTCAAACAAGTTGATTAAGCAAACTGATTTTGTAAAGAACTGAAAAATAACGTTAAGCGCTTTAAACGATAAGAATTGCAGACACGTGTTTCAGAGCTTAAGGGGACTTTTTTTTCCAATGCAGCAATAATAATAATTGTAATAAAAAAATAAACGTATAGATAAAACGATGAAAAAAATTAGATTTGAGGTAACTGCATGTTATTATTTTGACCAAGATTAGCCTAGCTGGGCCCAGAGCCTGTTTTTCTGTTTGCTGATTCTCGTTTTTGTATTTGTATAAGCTGCATTTTAAAAATCTTCATTTTCATCACTTTAAAAAAAATTCCATTTAAAAGCATCAAATTAATGAGGAATAGGAACCACACTTTCTAGCTTCCCAAAAGAGCCATACACATACATGAAAGAACCAAAAGACCCATAGTCAAAGAACACACAACGTCCTAAATTTTTCTTTTTTTTTGCCCCCAATTACCTCTTTATTTTAATGAGTATTAAAAGTTGATTGCTACCCTAAAAAATATGGTTGCGGGAGTGTGCAATCGGGGTGAGAAAAAAAAGGTAAAGGATTAAGTTAAAATAAAGAGCAACAGAAGACATTCTGCCAAAAAATCAAGTCTGTATGTACAGTTTTTCAATAGAGGTTGCAACTATATGAGCAAATATAGTCATGCGCTCCCATATGGGAGGGGGGGGCGGACTCTTGCCGGATACAATGGCAGCTTTTTGGCTCAATATATAGCTCAAATGTTAAACGCAAGAAAAGTGACACAATTCAAAAATGAAACAACTTGGCAAAACGAAATTTATTGTTTTCCTCAATACCATACATTCTTCATTCAAAAGAGTGAGATATTGAACTGTAATTCAAATAGTTTGCATTTATATACAGAGAAACCTGTGTATCATGTCCAGTTGCAGTGCAGCACTTTAGTTGTCAACTTAGTTAGGGGGTCAACTTTATAAAGTGTTTAGAGGATTTTTTTTTTGTCATTTATGCATTTATTCATTTGTAACTACTTAAAATAATTAAAATATAGCTTCATGTATTAACGTTACTTTAAAATAGTAATTAGCTATTTCTTTCAATTATCTAAAAAATTCTTAGAAAAATTTTACCTGAATGACTTACAAACATATGTATCCTATACAACTTTAAAAGTAAGTACTTAGAAAATAAAGATATATATCTCATTAAATATGTAAGTTACTTATACGATGGTAAAGATTTCCTAAAAATATATAATTTTTCAAAATGGCTATATCAGATAGAAGAGGAAGAAACTTATTTAAGTAGTTTTCCCATATGGGTGTCTTACAAAGAGCTTTAGGTAAACTTTATATTGATGTTTCCTCCATCCAGATAAATACTGGTCAATGGCATAAAAAATATTCTGGAGAAGTTATTTTAGTTTTATTAAAAATCTTTTGCAAAAATAGATAAAAATATATATGTATAGTTATAACTAGGTGGTCAACTTACAAAAGGTTTTCCATAATACTCCCACCCAAATTTGGCTTACATAAGTGATCAATATAGACAGGTGGTCAAGTTACAAAGGTTTCCCAACATTATATAATATAGATCTAATTCCATTCCTGAGAAAATTGGTCAATTTGGACAGGTGGTCAGCTTACAAAAGTGGCCAATTTTACATGTTTTACTGTATAAATTTAATACATATATGAATTTATGAAGCACATATATTTAATACCTTTGCACCATGAGCTACTGCATATTGAAAAATATCTTAGGGGGAACTAATGTTAGTACATGTATGTTGATTCTAGCCAGTGGCGTACACAAGGGGGGGGGGGTTTAGGGGTTTAAACCCCTCCCCTTGAGCCCTAAATAATAGTGCTTTATTACATACTCGAATTTCTTTTAGTAGATTCAGAACATTATGAGCCCCCCCCCCCCCCCCTTGAAGAAATTCTGCGTACGCCATTGATTCTGGCTATTTGCAGATGGGGGATTTAAACCTGCAAGCTTTCCCTTAAATATGCTCATTTTCTGCACAATGTACAAACGTGCAGAAAAAAATTGATGGCAAAAAATGTAAATTTATAAAATATACAAATCTGACACTGTTGCACTACAGGGGAGACCAGGGCAGTGGAGCCCTTGCCCTTATTTTTTTAAAAAACAGGAAAAAGCTATGTGCTTGAAAAAATTACAGATATTTTTCAAACTTTTGTTGTAATGACCTTATTTTTTTGCAACAATATTGGAATGCATTATGAGTAAAATTATAAGTTGTGTGGATTCAACAAAATAGTCCACTGTGCCCCCATTCCTGAGATACAGTGGACCATAGACCATCCTAGATTAACTTGATATAAATTACATTTTCTCCTGAGATTACATTCTAATGTGTTTTGGTCTAAGAAACATAATGCAAACAATATCACGAAATAAAATTACCAAATTTTAAAGGAAATCAAAATAAAAGAGAAACCATTGAAACTGAGAAATTTTATTAAGTGATTATTGTAAGTTTTAAAATTTAATGATGAAATACTGTAAGCCACATTTGAAAGCACATCCATGAATTTCCTGAGGACACATATAGGTCAGGAAGAAGCATAACAATGTCCTCCAATGAATGTGATGTCCTTTATATTAAAAATTTTCGCAACAACATAACGAATGACTTTAGTGTTTCTATATTATTCAAATATTTATTTTATTATTGAGAAATTTACTATTTTCATTACCATTATTTTCATTTTAACACTTTGGAAGTTATGTGTACATGTCAATTTCAGTAAACTAATTAAGCTGCATTTTTAAACAGATTGATGTTCCACTATGCCTCATGTTGAAATGAAACAAATAAAGGCACTAAAATTATATATGAACTATAAATGTGTAAATCATTTCTAGAAACTTAAATACAGCATGATTTCACCTTTCTGGAAGGACTTTTTAATACTCAGACATTTCAGGCATGATAAAATTAAAAAAAACTTTAAGATGGAGAAATTATTTTTAGCAGCTCTAAATATAAAATTTTCTCATAACGGGTACCCAAGTATTTCCCATATATTTTTGGCATTTTAGTTGCAAACAACCATAACTACGCTACCGTCTATGAGACTTCATATGAATGGATAGTAACATATTTAAAGAGAAAATCCATTATGTACCGGACCCCCCATATATAGGAAATAATATAAATACACTTCAGTTTTAACGGTAGATATATCTGGCATGTTGAGCAGTAATTCAAACAGCTTGTAATCCGTAAATCTGAAAGCTTGCGTTTAGTGCATCACAAAATTTGAGAATGTTTGCATTTTAAATTATATTATTATGACGCAGTATTAATATTTTTAAACTAAATAGCATTTTAAATTTCATTTTCATTGATAAACATAGTATTTGATGAGAAGATGCTTACTTTCATATAATCAATGAAACCTAAAATAACAGCTTTTACTGTCAAATGCAGTCATTCAATATTAATTAAAATTCAAGTACATCTAACTTCTGACATTGCATGATAACTTTCGAAAATACACATCAATATCATTAATGAAAAATATTACTTTAAGAAACACAACATAAACCTTAAAAATCAGGAATTGAATTTAATTAGATCACTACAAAACCTGTAAAAGGATTGCCCAAGTCCTGAAAAAAAAAAAAAAAAAAGCAAAGAATATTAATATAATAACAAAACAATCACTGAATCCAAACTAATAAGTGCAATATATGTGTAAATATATACACATATATACGAATATAAATTCTATATATATATATATATATATACAGAAGAATTATTACTTGGAAATATATGTATAGTGCTTGTGTACCAACACATGAATTCATTTTCTTTATTAGAATAAATTAGGGACAAGAATAATCATTTGCAATTTATTAGCTGATGTAAATAATATGCATTAGAGGGTACGATAAGCTATAAAATAGTTCTACTAGATAAAATATTCTAATGCATTTTTTCTGCCCACACACAGAAATGACATATTACCAAACACATAAAAACACTTTATTTCTACCAACACTTTTTAAAAATATTCACCAGTGAAATTAAACCCTTGTTGCAGTTTGGAATATCTTCTACTGTCTAAAGGGCTAAAATTCTCCAAGTAGTAAGGATATTTTTTCAGTTGCACTCTCTAAAAGCATAAACAGATTAAGAGCAAATAAAGTATAAAAACAGAAAAGTGCAAGCTGAACTGCAGGGGAATAACAATGAAATTTACTGGATGAAATTTTAACTTCAATGACTTTTTTTTTTTCATGTATGCACACATTAGAACATTATCAAGAGAAAATTCCTAATTTGTTTGTCAGCTTCAGATCACCAGTAAAATTAAAACCATGATGCAGAATTTTAAAACATCTGCACCAGGGCTAAAATTCAACTAGAACTTCACATTTCTTAGTTCGCAATGACTCTCTAAAAAAAAAAAAATAATAATAAAATCCATGAGAAGCGAATAAAGTATAAACATTTGATTCAAACTATTGGACAAATTTAGAGCTCTAAAACATCAATTTTGTTAAAAATTCAACATATACCTATTGCCTAGGAATTAAAGAATAAATGAAAAATATTGTTCACTACGAACGTTATATTGAGCTGAAATTAGATTGATACATTTTGAAATTACCTTGGTTCTAAGTATTAAGGCATCGTTGCAAAAAGATACCTATCTAATTTTAAGCTTTAGTCATTCTCTGATTAAAGTTTACACCACATAATAGGGTGCAAAGTATTCAAATCGCAGCTAATATGCTTTATTCAGCAGGATATTTGAAATTGCATTACACTTAAAACACTACGGAAGAAACTGCACTTATATTCAAGAGAACATTCTATATGTACAGGATTTAGCAGAAAAGTTACATTTCTATGATATTTACGATTTGAATACAATTCCTGGTTATACAAACAATAAAATCCTGAAATATATACCAGAACAAGAAACAAACTTGAACAATAAAATGGAAAAGAAAAGAATCATCTTTAAAACTGGATCGCCTGATTGATTAAATACACATTAATTGAAGAAAAGATTTTAACAACAAAACCTACTTCAGATATCTTAATTACACAAATGAACACGTGCAGAGGAATAAATCCTTTTTCCATGATTGAAGCAAGAAAAAGGTTAATATAAGATAGCAGTAAGTTTGGCGATAATTGATTTGGCGAGTTTGTTCCTAGCGCATGCGCATAGCATAGGGGAAATTTAAGAATTCAGACGCTCGTGGCCTCAGTGGCTGAGCGGTCAAATCGACTGGCTCCGGTGCCTCCCTGCGCGGAGAGAAAGAGGCGTGGGTTCGATTCCCACCTTTGCCCTGGGTGTATTTCCTTCTTTGTATATTAAAATCTGTTGTGCTGTCTTGTTCTATCTGTCATATTAGACGAGAGTTTGAGGCATATCCTTGAGAATAGCAAATAAACTCGAATATTTATGTGACCTGAAATGGTTGTAAAGAAAGAAAGAAAGAAAGTTTTGTCTGACTGATTCTGACCACTGACCTCTATAGGTCAGTGATTCTGACACGGAAAATTGATTTGTTTTTATGGGAATAGTTCAAGAAAAACTTAGGAAATAGTTAGAGAATCTGAACGTTGAAATATTTTGTTATTTAGAACATAACGCAAAAAAATAATATAGTTTTCTTATTATAACTGTTGACAAGATTGAAAATCCACGCAATGTATTTGTTTCGTCAAACCTTAGTCGAGTTGGGACGCATCTTAACTTTGTCCAAACTAAATAAACCAAAAAACCAACCAAAAAAAATTTTTTCACTCCACCCTAATGACCACTGTGTATGACGAACTCCGAATTATGCGGCACTGCTCTGTACCAGGAACATAGAGAATGCCATCTCCTTCTTGCTGCTTTACTCCACGGAATGAATTTCTGTAGTTTTTATTTCGCAGTTGGCATTTGTTAAAAAAAATTTTCGTATTAATCGTTAAAATATGTTTTTTTAAATATTTTTTTTGTTTTAATTTAAAACACTTTATCATTCGTGTAAAAATTGATGCATGACACGTTGAATAGTTATGGCAGACAATAAAGAGGATGTAGAAAATAATGTATGTTATGAATCAGAACACTTTGAACCTGGCGCTGCAATATCTGGAAATTTTATTAATTACTACTCTTTTAATTCCGTTTCTAAACGATTAAGAGTTATCCCATCTGATCTGCTTTTGCAACTTAATCTTACTCATGAACCAGCTTTATTCTGGGATATTGGATGTAATTCTGGGGTAAGAACAATTTCTGTTATTCTCATGCAAACTCATTCTCTTGTCCCCATCGTACTTAATGAGCTTTTAATCGATACCAATGCACCAATGATACATCTTATGTCAAATTTTATTCCAAAAATCTAAAAAATATGGTCCTATTGAGATTCCATTATTTTTTTAAATAAAATACTTGATATCTTAAAACTTGGATAATTAGTTGTCCTTATATCCTACATTAGATGAGCTAAATTTGAAAGAAATGGAGAAATGTGTTACCCATCTTAGATCACTTGCAATAGAATGACTATAAAATAAATTTTTCGTAATTATAATGACTATAATAATATCAACAATTTTACAAAATCAAGACATAAATTTCAACATTCTCAAGGAAATTTTACATATCCTCCAGGGGCAGAAGTCTCCCAAGGGGTCTATTTTTAAGGGGGAGGTTATGAGAAATCTGGGTGGAAATCCTGCCCTGAATTTTATCCCATTTGTCTAAGGTTTTAGGGGGTCACTATCTTTTCTTTATATTTCCTCTCTCTTTATAGCAACCCAATATGATAATAGCCGCTCGTTATAGCAACCCAACTCAAACACAGAATCCCGATTAATTAAGTTGATGGGACCAAGTTCCCCTCAGATAAGCTAAAAGCTTGGATAATCGAGATTTACCACATTCATCACTAATTAAGGAGATAAAATGTACAATTTCATTCATTTTATTAATTTTTATACTTGGCATACTTTTCTCCATCGGACACCCTTGCACCTTTTAGTCGAAGCCTTAGGTAGAGAGCCGATGGCCATCGGTCGACTACGGTGGCCCCAGTTGCGCCGAAGTAGTTCTTCTGGACTGATATACGTACATCAACCCTGCCAGCCCAGCTTCCCGGAACTACTGTGATATAACCCCCCCTTGGCGGCTTTTTCGTTGGTGCCAAGAAACTGTTGCCAACAAGATTTTTATGTCGCCAACTTCAAACACAATACAACACTCTTGGCGATGATAATATCGCCAACTATGTTACATCATACACATATGTTTCTATGAGAGAGATTTTTTACAGTTTATTTTTCTTTTTGGTGGGGGGGGGGGGGAGGAAAGCTTCAGCTTTTTTTCTGTAAGCTTCTAGCATGTCTGAAATTTACCAAGATGAAGAAAAAATTTTTATTAAAAATATTTAATAAAAATTCTGTAAATTACAGAAAAGTATTTTAATTAAGCATTGGATATAGTTTTCTATTTTGATTTTTAAACATTTTAAAAATACTCTATTGGTTCATATATTAAACTGCACTACCATATTATAACAAAAATTTTATCCATTACATTACCAGGGTTTACACTCAAATAGCCAAAACAATTTCCATGACTTTTCCAAGTAGATCAAAGCAGAATTCCAGGTTAACGTTTTACGAAAAAGTATCAAAATCCAAACGGAGATGTCGAGCCGAACAGTTTTTTAACAATTTTTTATTTTTTTGGTAATCTGACATGGCAATGAGTGTAGGTTTCCTCCAGGGGTCCTTGGTAGGGAAAAAAATCCCTGTCTTTTTTAGGTTTTTGTCAAAAATTTACGTTTTCCCCTGACTTTTGCAAAGGATAACAAATTCCATGACTTTTCCAGGTTGAGTATGAACCCTAATTATTAATTTTTCTAACAAATTTATTTATTTTTTAATTAAAACTATCCACAATATTTTATATGTTATTTATTCTGAATAAAATGTATTTCGAGAATTTAATACTACTAAAAAAGTCTCAGATATTGTCACAAAATGTGTTTATGCCAGTTTCTGCCGGTTATAACCACTTTCTGCCACTGGCACGGCAGAAACCTAGCCCTGCTTCAAATACATTTTACATTCATTAAACTAACGGAAACCCACTTTATCAAAACAGCAACGCCCCTAATTACTACAGCTAATATTTTAGAACAATTGAAAATTCATTGTTTTATAACCTTACAAACACATAACACATCCCACGGCTGCGCCAATTGCGCCAAAGCGATTTTCCTGCTACATTCTGCTACAAAATGCGTTTTTTCGGCAAATTTGCTCCAAATCGCGATTTTTGGAAAAAAATCGAAAAAATTTTAGATATTATTTTTTTTAACATTAAAATCGACAGAATTTGTTGCATTTTTTATTTAGTCAACTAATTTTTTACCTTTGAAGCAGTTTATTAATGAATATTATCTCTACTCTCTCTTAAGAACATCAAATATGAATGAGAAAATTGAGCAGAATGAGTTATGGTATCCCACGCTTGTAGAAGAAACAGTGAGACGATTTCTAATATTTTGTAGTATTATAGAGAAAAATCATTCCTCTTATCACTATTTCTGTTGAACATTTTATTTAGTAAGTTTTTCTTGAAATAGATAAAAAAGTTTACAATTTCATGAAACGCGGGAAAAAAAAAATCTTAGCATTTTTCCTCAGTGCTCTTTGTGTTTTCTAATGTTTAGGAAATATTAATCAATGTGAAAAATCAATAACAGAACAGATGTTAAAAAGATTGCTGCTCCATTATAACAATTCTTTAAAATTCCTTAAGCTTACTTTCCACGTGTAAGCAAAGGAGCACATACGTTCTACAATCTTTTTGCATCCGCTACAAAAATCGCATTTTTTTTCATTTTAACTGTTTATAATGATTCTTCTCAAAGTAAATAAAGAAAATGTATTTTTATTTTAAATGAAGACATTGTTTGAAAATATATATTTGTTCCCGAAATGTGTTTGGAGGTAGACTTTCAAACGCTGTAAAATTAAACATTGAATTGCAGCTTTTTTTCTTTTCTCATTACTCTTTAAGATCTGTAATCTATATCATATGGCCACAAGAAATTTACAAAACATAAATATGTAGAACAAAATACATAAAAAATTACAGCTAAGTTAGAAAATCATTAAAAAAGCATGTACGTATATCTTAATGAATTGATGATCTTTGGCAAATATGTTAAGCAATATTATTAGAAGAAATAGAAATTTTGGTGTGGATGAATGACCTCATAAAAGTACTCTTTTTAAAGTTTCAATTTTTAAACTAGATTTGAAAGTTATGAAATTACCATGCATTCCCTTTTTCTTTTAATGCAATTTAGTTTCTTTCGGCATCCAATTGCTGTAACCCTAGGACTCTTTAAAATTTAATTGTAATTATTACACAATTTTTCAAAGATGTAAAGATAAATTGTTGGGGAAAAATCATTAGATATTAAATTATCAACATATAATAAAAAATACATTTTGCCTTTCTATTATAGAACTGAGAAATATAATTTGATTCTTGAATTTTCTTGCTGCAAAATTATGAAACTCAGCAATTTACTTTTAGTTTTATTAATTACTTCCAGAGCATCTAAGTGAGTATTTAGGATTGAAATTTAAAGAAATATTTCTTAATCGGAAAAATAATGGATATTACTGCAGGTAGAAAATAGGATCGACTTCAAATATATTTTTTTGATAAAATATGAAATTATATTTAATTTATTCAAAATTTTACTGTTACTGTAATCACAATGGCTATACCTAAATAAGTACCATTTAAAAAAACAAATTTTAATTGATGATAAATAGTTTAAAATAGTTGAACCTTTCATATTAGTTAGTTTTTGCTTATTTTCTTGAAAGAATAGTGTTTTAGCTATTAAACAAAAAAAAAAAGAGAGAATGCAATGATTTTTCAAAAGAAGAAAGATTTAAGCTTTCTTCCAGCTGCTCTTAACTATTAGAAGAAGAAAAAAAACAACAAAACATTTTTCAAAATAATCCGTTATGAGAAAAGTATTGAAAAACCATTATAAGGGTTATAATTTTAGTCTTACTTTTTGAATAGGTTTTGAAAAATTTCTTAAGAAATATAAAAGCAATCCAGTTTTTGAAATAATCTAATCCAGTTTTTGAAGGATGCCTGACGTTTACATTTCCTATCATTTTGAAGACTTGAAACTGCTCTTACCCTTGATGTATGAAAATAAGCAGATAATAAACTAACAAAAATAAAGAACTTGCTTTAAATCAGTTGGCTTTTCAATGTTAATCCCAAATAGCATCAAACTTACAATCCAATACGACGAAATGGTCCGAAAATTACCACTTTATTTTTCTTTGCTTTTAGTCACAATTAACCAAACTTATCAACCAAAACAATTTCGTACTTCAGATAGCAAACTACAAAACACGTTTCCGTCAGATTCGAAAAATGGCGCCTTAACAAACTAATATGAATTCATTTATCTCACCATAATACAAAACAATTGAACCAAATTATTCCCTTTAACACTTTACATTCTTCCTTTATCAACAGGAAATATCTCCACAAACTTTAACGATGAAATTAACTACTAAAAAGCTACCTATTATTTAAAGAGAACTTTCTAAAAGTCCAACCATCACACTCTAAAAACACCCCAGGGCTGGTACTTTTCCGGCCGTAGGCCGAAACTCCGGATATTTTAAGGCTTTTAAGTCCGGAATTCCGGATCTTAAAAAAATATTTCTAACTTTTTTTAGCGCTATCCTTATGTTTTTTGAAAATTTTGTGAAATATGTTAAATTAATTTTCAAAATGTGATGAAGAATTTTTCATAGGTTTTATCTGTATTTTGTTTGGAACTGTAAGATGGAAGTTATGCAGTTAACAATGCATTCAGAATGTTCTTCAAAGATTAATAGATCTGTGAATACATAAAAATTTATTCAATTCTTACAAAAGATGTACCTGCATTTTTATGTGACAAATGACGATTCAGAATATAACTTTTCTTTACAAATAGTAATAATACCGTATATATACATATAATAGCTTAAAACCTTGTTTCAACCTTAAAGATTCCGCAAATTAGTTTCGGGATTTTTTGTGGAGGGCCAGTACCACCCCTGACACCCATTGCATAATCAGGGTTGCCACACATTACCTCAGCCAACATCGATGGCGCTGGGTAAACGAAAAGATATCGCCAACCGAAAATCATTACAAATTGGCGCGCTAGATTGAATGTAAAGAGGCTATAAGGAAAGAGATGACATTGGGTGCATTTTCTCCTCTCGGCGGTAAAAGAATTGCCTTTCTTGCATGGGGGGGGTCCTTCTTCCGGGGGTCTCAGTCAGTCCCTGCCATTAAGCTAATTATCCCCTCTAGTAAAAAAAGGTTACTAGACAGGAGCCAGGACTCTGCGTTTAAAGTTAAATCGCCGTTTCAGATCTTTTTTTTTACTTGATTTTCTTTTGTGCTTACATGATCGCAAACTGTGCGTGCTATAAAATTTATTTCTACCCTATAAAATGTATATGGCTCGTGAAAAGTGAAATAACGTTTCTTCTTTGCACTAAATATATAGATGTAATATATATTCAGATAGACAGCTATATTTATAGTCCCCAATTAAGTTTGTTGATTTTATATACTTATAATTATTTTTAAATATATAAATATTTTTCTTATATATATATATAAGTGGCGCAGGAAGGGGAGAGTTCTGAAACTTCCCGTTTCCTGAAGGAGTTATTGAGAGGGCTCGGTCAGGCGCGTAGGAAAGGAAGGAGGGATTCTCAGGGGACTTGAGCCCCTCCCATTAGAAATCATACTACATAGACTTTCGGTTATTTTGTGAAAACTATTAATTTATTTTAATGATCTATAAAAATATTCATTTATTAGTGATTTTTTGTGATTAATATTAATGATAATGAGTAAATACTAATTACTTTTTAATTGTTAATTGGTTTTTCTTGGAAATAATTGAGCAATTGGCAGACCTTCCCCCAGGATTGAAAAAGGGCAGGGTGCTACTGTAAAAAAAAAGGGCACTTTTCCAAATTTAGGGCATCTTACCGAAATAAAGGGCACATGTAATTTGAAGTAGGGACGGTTCATAAATGTCCCACTTTTTTCATTGTTGGACCGCCCTCCCCCATTGTCACATATTACACTATGTTGCACAAGTAGAATGTCACACTTCCTGTTACCCCTCCCCTTGTCACACTTTGTCACAATTTCACGAACCCCCCTTCCCCCTAGAAGCGTGACGTCATTTATGAATCCTCCCCTATAATACTTTATTATTGCCATAATTTAACATTTTAGTCAAACATCAACATCATCACAGTGAAACTGAACATTGAAAAATATATATAAACTAATTTGACAATATTCAGTTTTAAGATCAATTTCAATATTTGAAGTAAAGCATGAAAAAATTCTGCTTGTATATAGGCAACATCAACCAATAATGATTTTAAATTCAATAAAATATCCAGCAAGGATTTTCTGAGTTATACATTTTTACTAATTTATGAGAGTGTTTCTGTTCATTCCAGTACTTCGGAAGATCTGATCACCTCTGAGGAATAATAAAAAATAAGAATATATTTATTCTTAATACAATAAAGCTTCAGTAATAGTAATTAGAGCCCGGATTTTGATGACCTAAACAAACACTGAAAACGCCCTTTAAAATTTTTAACATGTTTTAAAAACAGCAAAATTTCAAAAAAATGCCATTATAATTAATCAAGAATACCAATTGAAAGCAATAGTTTAGCTTAAAATGACAATAGTATTTTTTTTTAATTAAAAGGAAGGGTTTTTTTAAAGGAAGGTTTTTTTAAAGGAAGTAAAATTAATACAATACATTTTCATTAAAGATTGAAATAAATGTTTATTAAAATAAGGAGAGAAAAAGGAAATGTCATATATGCATTCCTCACACGTTGCCATCTTTTCTCCTGCAAGTTTTATTAAATTTTAAAACTTTTCTTTCTTGAAATAACTAGAAAGCACCATTAGATTCGGACTATTAAACGCTTTTTCATATTTTGAATAGTAAGTAGTTTCTTGTTTGAAAGAGCATCCTTATATTTTGGTTAGTTTTCTCAACGTCTACAGTTGTAATAAATGCATATTTGACCCAAATGGGTCCCTTATAAAGATGAAAAAAAGAATTTCCTTATTGGTCTTTGGGAACCGACTGTTCTAAATTTTATGAGATAAAGAGTTTTTAAGAGTTGCAATATAATCAAGCACAGAATCATTTGAAGAGTTTCAGGCTACACACAAAAAATTACCCAAAGCCAAAAAAGAGAAAATGATTTGAAAAAAAAGAATCCCCAAAATCTCAAAAAGTGCCCCAAAAATCTCGCAACTGTCGGCCCTAAAAGAGATCATTATTATCATTATTAATTTTGTAAAATGTTTAAACTAAAAAAAAATTTCTTATTTATTTTATGATTTGTGATAATACTACTTCTTTTCTCTAATTGTTTATTGGTTTTTATAGAAGTTGAATTCGGGTAAATTAACAATTTTCTAAAAATTTCGTATTTATCCACAATTTAGTATTTTCTAAAAAGTAAATAGCTGTCAATACTAAAATCAAATTTAAAGTAAATAAATAAATGAAACAATAATAGTAATTTAGTAATGGTGAATAATTAGTGATAAACGCAATTTTCGGCAAACACGTGTTCAATATTGGCACAGTTCAAAAAAAAAAAAGAAAGAAAAAAGCGAGAAACTATTAAAATAAAGTGCAAAATAAGCAGATTTAGGGTAGCATGTGTGAAAAATATCTTCTAATTTTCGGCGAAGCACGTGCACGATTTTGGATGTTTCTATCTTTATACTTTTTTTTCTTTTTTAACTGTTAAAATGAAACGACAAATAAAGAGATTTAAGGTAGTGCATGCAAAAAATATCTTACAACTTTCAAGATAATTGAAATAATTCCAGGATGGAAAAAGATTGAAATTTCAAACACGGTAAGCAATTTCCGGTAAAAATCGGAGGAAAAACTAGTTCCTGTGTGGCCCAAAAATTAACTCCTATTTCTTTCTTCTTTATTTAATTATTTAATTTTTAGTGGACAAGAGAATTTGGGAAAAGGTCACGTGTCAAGATAAAAGTTCGGGAAAGGGTTTTAGCATTAGCAAATGAGGTAGCCACATTGGCGACTTTAATGAAAACAATGGTTGCCAAAACGTGAAAATTGGTGGCCTAGAACTTTGAACGCTACAAGAAGGGCGCAATTTCACTAACAAAAGGGCAAGATGGGCGCGTTTCCCGAATCCAAGGGCGGGCAGGGCGCAGCGCCCTCCCGCCCAAGCCTGGGGGAAGCACTGCAATTGGAAAGAAAATTGTTTGAGCCACTCCCATGATTTTTTAAACTGCTATGCTCTTGGGCTCGGTCAAATTTCAAGTATGCTATGCTTGTGCATAGCATACTTGATATAAGTCAAGTTACGCCACTGGGGGCACCAAAGGGGGTAGCTTTTTCTATTGTTTTGTATTTTTATAATTATATATATACATATATATCTATATCTATATATATATATGTATATATATATATATAGAGAGAGAGAGAGAGAGGAAGAGACGTACACACACATAACTAACTCTTCGTCTGCTTTCATAACTTGAATGACTCAAAAACTAAAGATAACTTTTGTCGATACTCGACAGAAAAAAAAATCAATAGTTAAACAAATCAGGGCTCGAAAATTGTATTGCCCGACATGCCCAGGCATGTAAAAATTCTGATAGGGCCTGAATCTTCTACTCTTACTTACCCGGCAGGGCATGCAATTTTTTAATGAAATATTTCTTTCCAATACTTTATTGTTTCGTATTTTATTGAAAAATCAACATCTCCTTCTGGAGATCACATTGACATGTTTTCGGACATTCATGTCGACAATGAAATTGGTAATACAAATAAAATTTTGCAAATTTTGACTTGTAACGGCTTATTATATAATATTTATATGTAATGCAATTTTTTAATGATTTAGATTAACGTTAAAATAATTCTTGATTCAGATATAAATCTGTTAATTTATTTATTTATTCATTTATTTTTTTGGTCTGATTAATGCTATACCACAAATTCAAATGTGTTCATTAATATCCAATAAAACAACTTTTCGGCATGTAAAAATTTTGTTCGGGCATGTATTTTTTAGACAAATATGCCCGACAGGGCATGCACAAATTGAAAGAATTTTCGAGCCCTGAAACAAATATAATACATACATAAGTTTCGAATCGGAGTTTTTGGGTTAGGGGCCGTTCATAAATGATGTCACGCTTTTTCTCCATATATTTGACCCCCCTCCCCCCTTTATCACAATATGTCACACTTCAGCGGACCTCCTTCCCCCCTTTGTCACACGTCACGCTATGTTGCACAATGCATGATGTCACACTTCTTATTACCCCTCCCCTCCCCTTGTGACATCATTTATGAATGATCCCTTATGGTGCAACATGAGGTATGTTATATTATTCGCTTCACTATCAAGTTTAATATTTTTATGTAATAGTAGTAGAAAGTAATTGACTTTCAGTTGATTGTGATTCAGTAATACACTGACTAAACTAATGGAGTGAAGTCATTTTCTCTAAATTAATTTTCAGTATTAAACATGACGTTAATCCACCTATACAAAAGTTTTCTACTATTCCTACAGTTATTGTACATCAAAACCAGATGTACTTTGTTGAATAATTGATATCTGTTCATATCCAGCAAATATATATGAATTACATAAGATGCAATCGCTAAAAAATTGCCTAAGACGGGTACACCTTTATTTAACATAATTTTATGTTATGAGCGAAAACTCCAATGAGAAATTTCTTTTGTATTGACATATTTTATAAATACAAGTAGATTTGGAACGACTAAGTAAAGCTTAATTAATAATTAACTCATTTAATAATCACACATTTACACGAACATAATCCTTCACTAATTTGAGTGAGAACGATTGTGATCGATATGCATATTACGTCTATCATATTTTTGTATTATTATGAATTGTTAAAACTGCGAATAGCGTTGTATGAACAACTGTTTAATAATAACGACGTCTGGTAATTCACACAGGTTTCTCATGCTAGTTTAAAAAAGAAAAGGACCTCAAAAATCGTTCATCAGATTGTTTGGACATTCACTCTCTAGCCCGCATCATGTCTACGCGTTTAGCTGGAGCGCCAACTACTTCCGCCAAAAAACCGCCAAGGAACTTCTCTTTTTCGCCCATCAGAAGTTTGGAAAGAAGATGGGAGATTCCGAACAGTAAAACTTTAATTAATACAACTAATATGCGTTTTCGACACATAAAAATGGTATGAAATTGAAGCCTATGTTTTCCTCCTTTGGAATATGGCATTAAAATTTTGCTGAAGAACTTTGCTTCCGTGAAATACGCGTTTTTGTAAACGCATCTCGTTTCTCCTGTGTTAAGTCTACGAGAAGTTCCCCAACAAGCCCCGAGGTGGTTAAAAAGCGGCTTTCCTTTATCCCTGCATATGTCGCGTCTCTCCTTATAGCGTCTCTAATTGAATGTCGCCAAGGGGGGATTATATCACAGTAGTACCCCGTAGTTCTTCTGGACTGATATGCGTACATCAACCCCGCCAGCCCAGCTTCCCTACCTCTTAATGTGTGGACCTGGCCCTCCTTGATATCCTTATACTAAAGGAATAACATTGGAGGGTTATGGTTCCCTATACTTGGCATACTGATGAGGTACACGTCCAGTGATTGTAGGGGGTTTTAACTTGTTCATTAGTTCACTTGAAAAAGTCTTGGATAATTCTTTTTTGTGGTATGATTGTTCCTTTGCTGCAAAACTGACGCATTTTGTTAATGTATCAGAAAGAGGTGTTTGTAAAAATTTGCTCTTAGAATTCTGATTTTCTTTTCAGAAGGCAAAATGATTTTTTCCGATCGCTCGGTTAAAGCAGAACTCCAATAATCAGGACTCGACTGTATTCATTTTTTCCTGAAATGCTTCATTTTTAGAGATTTAGCTGAAAATTAGTTACTTTAAAACAGGGTTGGCAGGTTTTTGACATGCGACAGCTTTCACCATGGTTAAAACTGATTTGTAAAAAGCCTCCCTGTTAAAAAGTGTCAAAAACCTAATTTGTAAAAAACCAGCCACACAATGAAACTGGAAAAAAGAATGTTGCACCTTTTCATTTCTTAGTATATCTTCTTCATCCTAAATATCAAGGTAATGGATTAAACAGTGTACAAATTTAGTCTGCTCTTTTATGGGCAACAGAAAAATTTCCTAATTATCTTTCTTTCTTAATTGCATTTGAAACGTGTGATTTACCATTTCCTGCATCTTATTTTAGCTGAAGACTAACTAATCCAGTGACTTGGTGGAAAGGAATTCGTAATGGAATTACAGAAAAGGATAGTCCATTTTTTTTTTTTTAAATTTTTGAAAATGGTGATTCTTCTTCACTGTCCACCCAGTTCCGCCTGCATTAAGAGAATGTTTTCAAACTTTGGACATATACATAAGTACAAATTTCAAAATTTGCATGTTTTAAAGTTTCCATAATTTAAATTAAACACGAAGACTCATTTCATCATATGGAAAGCTAAGCAATTATTTCTTTTCTAGTGATATGGTGAATTATTCATTTGTCCTTAATTTCAGGAGACTCCATAAATTTATGCCAGTAAGAAATGATTATTAGTCAATACAAAAGTTAAATTGGTATAAAAAGATTAAATTATTTATATTTTAGACTTTTTATACCAGTATTTCACTCTTTTCAAATTTATAAAAAAAATTTTATTCTTATTTTACATTTTATTGTTTTGAATTTGCTCCAAGTATAAAAATCAATAACTAAGCTTGTTAACCAAGGTAAAATCCTAGGAGAGCCCACCCCGTTTGAAAATCGCCAATTTGGCACCCATCTCACAGAACGATACAAGCAGGGTTACCAAGATGGTGTACTCATCGCCAAGGGGGTGGTCTGTCCTAGGATCTAACCTCAAATAAGTTTCAAAGTAAAGATGAAAAAAAGCAGTTTTTTGAATAGCATTTAAAAAAAAAAAAATCCTCTCTATGTTTTCATCATATTGTAAGGATTTTTATTTTGACATTTTTCATAATGTACCCACTTCCATTTTAAGTTAAATGAATAATCTTAATCTCTGTATCATTTTTAAAAGATAACTTTTCAGCCCAATTCATTCAGATAAAATAAAGTACAAGTGCAAGCTTGAAAATAAAGTTCATCACATAGGTGCGGGCAAATTAAAGTAGGAAATCAATACTAGATAACAAGTGTCTTGTGAGCTTCACATGTATTTCTTTGCTTATTGTCTGTAGCAGATGGAGTTAAGTTTTCTCCTCTCGTTTCCCTCTGACTACTTTTTAAAACATCGTTTAAATGAAAAACGAGATTAAAATAGGTGAAGGTGAAAATTTTACTGACATTACAAAAGATACTGCTGAACTTATGAAGTGTTATAAAGAGTGGCGTAATACCATCCGAGGCTCGTGGCAAATTCATTGAGGGGGCCCCAAAAAAAAATTATCACGTTGTACTGTAATTTTAATAAATCACTGAAGTTGTTATCCAACAGTATTACTAATACACAAGTTTTCTAATACACAAAGACCCTTTTTTTTATCTCTGAAGGTGGACCAAAAACTGAGAATTTCTCTGGCAGATGTCTTTCTTATATACATATTTCAACAAATCTTGAGCTTTTTTTAGTAGATCAGTACTTTCTCTGTCTTGGTTCATAAATTGCGGGAATTCAACTATAGTTTGTGTTGAGAGCAGTGGAGGACCCCGAGACTCGATTTAGGGGAATGAAAAGGGAAAATCCCTCCCCGCTTCCAACTTGAGAAATATATTATATTTATAACAATGTGTAGTACAGTCATTCAGGGTAACTTTGAACCACGTTATATTTTTAGTACTGTAATTATCTGTGTATAGCCTGCGGGTTATCTACGAAAAACTCCTTTTTTTGCTATCTGCGAGCAATATAACAATGTGGGCAATACATAAAATTAAAATTTCTTTATTATTATTAAAAAGGCAACTACTATTCAAAATATCGAAATCTCTTTTCCTTCAAAACAAAATGCAGAGAAATAAATCGTAGATTTCAAAATGATATGATCCAAAGCAGATTGGGACTCGGGGGCTATAAATGAAAGAACTTTATGGACGAACACAGTTAGGTTGCAGGCGAATGTATTATTTCCTAGGGATGTATCCCATGAATCATGAAAAAGGGTGGGAAAACTTCGTGGGAGACCATTCCTTATCAGCGAAGTTGTATGACGCTACAGAATTAGAATGCTGATCTATTACTATGAGAGTTTTGTACGTGGTTCCTAAAAAGACGGTTAATCTTAAGTGCTTTCTTATATTGCTCTTAAACAGGGATGCACAAACTTTTTTGGGTGAAGGGCCAAAAAATTAGAAAGCATCAGGTTGGGGGCCAAAGTCACGTAATGTTTTATTCATAAAAATACAGGGTGTATTTCAGTTTTTATTTAAAGGTAATATGTACAAATTACATGTATATGTAATTACTGTACTCGGGAAGATTATTAAATAAAAGTTTTAAAAAATTAATGTAAATGAATTCAAACAAAATAAGGTATTATATTTCTAAACAATTAATTGAACAACATTCATGTATATCAATGAAGTGATTGGTCAAATGGCAAAAAAGAGGAATACTAAAAATTTTTACAAAAATGTGTGCAAATTATGAAAATGAAACAAATGGAAAATGAAAAGGTAATTTAAACTTAGAAATACAGAGCATTATTCTCTAAAGTATAATAACTTTCTTTATAATTTAGATAATTTTTCTTTGACGTTTTATAATGTAAAATTTCAAATATATATTAAGAGTTAAAATGAGAAATTAATTAAAAGTGCGAATATAAATACAGAAGAAATAAACACACATATATTAATAAGCAAAATATAAATGCCGGAGTCTGTACATCACGTTAAACCCTTGCGATTCAAAATTACTACTAGTCAATTTGGCTGGTAGAATTGTTTTTTTAACTAACCATTTACAAAATCTTATTAGTTAAATTAGCATAGTAATATTAAATTCATACATTGCTACATGGACAATAAAAAAAAGTTAAACTGATTCATTTATCAAAAATCAACACATCATTATTTTGTTCCATGGCATATAATTAAATTTAAATCCTTTAATCACTAGTTTTTCTGCAGATTAGAAATTGATCTTTGTGAATTAATGTAAAAAATCGTTATTTATTTATTCATTTCCTAAATACATATCAACAATAAAATTTTCCTAAATATATATTAACAAAAATTTTTTTACATTTTGATGGTGAATTACATTTTCCTTAATTAAAAAAAATTTTTTCCCAAAAAATGTTTATTAGTCAATTCAAAATTAAAATTGGTAAAAAAGTTAAAATTAAATTTTTTGCTTTTAAACCTACCTTTTTTAAAATTTAAAAAAAAAAATTTTTTTTAATTTTACAAATTTATTGTTTTAATTTGCTAAGAAATACAGTACAATAACTAGTTTTTAACCGGAAAACCAGGAGAGCCCCCCCTTTTAAAATTTCCCGGGCCCATTTTTAAAAGGTTCCCCCCGGGGTTTTTTCTACCCAAAATTTTAAAGTAAAATAAAAAAGATTTTTTAAAAAAAAACCTCCTTTTTTCATCAAGTAAGGATTTTTTTTTCAGTTTTAATAAGTCCGCACTTTTTTTAAGTTAAAAAAACTTTTTTGTTTTTTTAAAGGGGATAACTTTTCCCCCCAATTCTTCAGATAAAAAAAAAGAAAGGAAAAAAAAATTATCCAAGGGGGGATACTTGGGGAAAAATCAGAAAAAATTTTTTTTCCTTATTTCTTTCAAAAAATTAAACTAAAAAGAATGGATTTAATTTTCTCTTCTTTCACATTTTTTTTTAAAATGTTTAAATAAAAAGAATTAATTGAAGACAAAAATTTTGCAACAAAAGTCGCAATTATGAAGTGTTATGAAAAGTGGCTAATACCAGAGGTCGGGGAAATTTTCCCGCAATAAAAATTACCCGTTTTTGAAAATTTAAACCTGTTTTTTTGTTATAACATATTAAAATATTTTAATTTAAGAGCTGAAATAAGGTAAAAAATTTAATTTTTAAAAGTTTTCCCATTTAAGGCAAAAAAATTGCAACTTAAAAGAATTTAAAAATTAAAATTTTCCCGGGAGTTCGCAAAAACGAAACGTTTTCAAAGTTTTGGGCGTTTTAAATGAAACATGTTTCTTACCTTTCTGTTTCCTATTTTTAAATATTTTTATTAATTATTTTGAAATGATGTTCAGAATTTGAAAAAATTTTAATTTGATAAACAAGAGTCCGATTCGGAAAGAAAATGAAAAAAATGGTGTTTTATTATTCCAAAACAAAATGTTCAAAGAAAAAGTTTTTTATCTCTAAAGGGAGAAAAAATGAAAATTTTTGGCATGTTTTTCTTTTTCTAAAAAAATCTTGGCTTTGAATTAACTAAAAAAAATTTTCTCTGCTTGGAAAATTGGGAACAACTATTTTTTTGGGGTGGGGGCCCCGAGACTAAGGGGAATAAAGGGGCCCTGTTCCCCGAAAAATATTAGCAATCAATTTTCGTCCATTTTCCCGATAAGTTTTAATTGTTGTGTATACCTTTACATGTAAACTCCGCACCAGAATAAAACAAGGGGCAAAAATTTAAACCATTTTTATTATTTTTAAAAGACATAGTTTCTTAAAAAGTATTTTCCCTTTAAAATAAAATGCAAAAAAAAATCGTTAATTTCAAAATTATGACCAAAATCAGTTGGGCCGGGGGGCAAAAATAAAGTATCTTTATGCGACGTTTTCAAGTTTTTTTTTTACAATGTATTATTTCCTAGGGATGTATCCCTTTAAAATTTTTTTAAATAATTAAATTCGGGGGTTTTATAAAGCTAATTTAGGGGGCCAAATTAGAATGTTGATCTATTCTAGGAGTTTTGTACCCGCGGTTCAATTTGTGCTTTTTTTTGCTCTTAAATAAAAGGAAAATGCACAAACGACATAAGACCAGGGAGAAGGACAGAGATAAGCAATCTAGCTCTCATAATAGGAGCCTTTTCCTCCCCACCAATTTAATCACAATAGAGGGGTAGGACTAGAGCAAAGTTTGCTGTCCAAGAAGGTATATGCATTTGCGTTTCGTGGGTAACCATGTACAGTAGAGCCTCGATTATCCGAGGTAATGTGGACCGAGGGTACCTCGAATAACCAAAGAACTGGGATAACACGGACTCTATCCAAATTGAGAGGGAAACATGGGTTGAAAGAATGAAAATGTCGTCAAAGATGTAGAAAAAGGCATTTACTGTATATTTTTATGAAATAAAGAAATGACGTTACATACATACAAATATCTAATTTTATATGTACACATCAGTAGAGTATATGTTCCAATTAAACTTGTCTCTTGAAGTCTATATGTATAGTATATATATATATTGTTTTCTGTTTAACGGTTGTTCTAGGTCTTTATATCACCAGAAAATAATTGGATGACTGACGTCAGTCGGTGACGCAGCCATCGGCCCCCAAAAAAAATTTTTTTTTTTCAAGTGCAAATGTACCTTGGTTAACCCGGAACTCGGTTAATCAGGACTCGGATAACCGAGGCTCTACTGTACTATAAAACAAAATATGATAAAATGTAAACTTTTTAAAAATTTTATTTTAAATGTTAAAAGAGTTTTGTAATTTAAACTTGTTTCCTTACAAACACTGTACCATACAGAGTGATTTGATTATTAAATTGGTTTTTGTTCTGGTTATACATCTAACTTAATTGTTTAGAATGAATTTTTTTATCTGCAGACTATACAGTGATGCGGGCTATTTTCCAATAATTACGGTATGTTTGAGATAATTTGTTTCTAATGCCACTTGGATATCCAAGCTGCCATTCGCAGCGGGGTCATTCCGTATCAAATCATCCAGCCACAAATGAAAATGAAACCCATGGTCTCAGATTCTTATGATTTTTTTTTATTTGTTCATTTTACTATAAACGATTACCCCCTGTAAATTTTTCTGTTGCTATCTTTTAATACTTTTTGAGATATCAATTTTCTAAAATGCAGTGCTCCCAGCGGTCCTATTTTTCCTATATTTTGAGAAATTCCTCCAAAATTGTCCTATTTTGTCCTATATTTACTGAAAGCTATAACATGTCCTATTTTTCTGACAATTGAGCACTGACGATGCAAGAAAAAGAAAAACCTATTTTTGGCAGTAAGCCAAGCACGCTCAACAAGACTAATAACCATTTACTGCCAGATTTGGCAAGACATCCCCAATGTAGGCCACTTTTTTGAACGAATCGACTGTTTGCTTAAGTATTATTTTTCTTATTTGTACTTCGTAAACAAATATTCATAGATTCTTTTAAAATAACGTTCAAGAAGAACTAAAGTTATACTATATATATTTATGTATTAAATAAAAGAAAAACATAGAGACAAAGAGTTGGATGCTTGCTTTCTGGAAAAGCTGGCAACCCTGCCCATCGTTGCGACTTCCCCACCTGCACGCGCTTCGTGCTCCGTTCCCCTCCCGATCTTCCGTTTAATCGTAATTTTACCCCGTTTTTAGTAATTTTCGCTTTTAAAATAAATAAGTAAAGCCTCATTTTTTTCTCAATTGATGGCGCGTGTGATCGTAATTACTTGCCGATGTTAGTAGCAGAAATGTGATTTTTCTTGTATTTTGGCGAAGTTCCGTATTTTTTAAAATTTTGAAAAGTCAAAATTTCGGTTCCGCGAAAATTCGTAATTTTGGAAGATTTTATTTTTTCTTTTTAATGACAAAATTTCGAAGCAGCATGCGTACATACTTGATTTGCAAAACTTTTACAAATTAGCAGTTAAATTTCCGCATTTTGTTTTTTATATGCTTTTAAGGGTCAGTCCCCCCCCCCCCCTTTTTTTAAAATTCGATAGCATCCGCTTCAGTAAAGCTTCCTAGTTCTTGTTTACTATCTAATTCTATCTCTTGGACATCAATAGCTTTTGGTTTACCATTATTTTTGATATTTTTTTCGATTCAGCCTCTTTAGTAGAGAATTTGCACTATACTAAATTGTTTAGTTTTAAATAAATTGTTTTTTTTTTTTTTTTTTTAATTGCAATGGCAAATTTTAGCCCTTTTTTAAAATTTTGGTGATCAAATGAGTTAATTATAATTATTAATATTGCATCCTTATTAATAACCTTGTTTAAAAAATTTTTTTTTCAAAAATGTTTTTTGCATGGAATTTCAAATGCATTCTCCTTCTCCACAGTCTTAGGGTTAGTGTCCCCCCCCCCCTGTTATTTACTCCTTATATGTTGCTGAAAAATAAATTGAAAAAGTTACTTCCTATTTTCATTCAATATATAATTAAAAAATGGCGAATTCTCTTTTTTTTTTTTTACTATTTTAGAATAATTTGTTTCTTAAGTGTACACTAGAAGTGGTCATTATATTCTGTTTCAGTTGTTGTGGTGTAGATGTAAGATAGTATTTGGGAGAATTGTGTTTTTTTTTTTTAAATTTCTGTAAAGTGAAACCGAGTTTCATCCAATGCTGTCGAATGAAAATCTAGAGAACATATATTTATCATAAAAAAATACTTTTCCAAGAAAATATTTTGTTCAAGCATTCAAAGATAAATTTTTATCAAATACTGCTGTAATGAACATTTAAAAAAAATTGTGTATGTCATTTTAGTTGTTCACTGTGCGTGTGGGTGGAGGTTGGAGTCATTGGAATTTTTTTTTTTTTTTCTCTCCTAGGTTAGCATGAATGTATATAAATGTATGTCTGTGCTGACATTTTAGAATTTCTTTATGTTTTCAATTGGTGAAATAAAAATATTTCATAGGGAAAAAAAGTAAAATAAACTTATATCTTCAGAGATTTTTTCCACTCCTTAATTATTAAGCAAATAGTCTCCAAAATACAATTTCTTATAAATAATGTGTATTTAATAATTTGAAAATTGGTAATGTACATTCATTGATGGGGAAAAAATCTATAATGACTGAAAGCACCAGTAATTTAGCATTACGTATGCAAAATCAAAACAAAGTAAGTTACTTATTTTTTACACATTTTTTTTTTTTTTTTTTTTTCTTTCAGCAGCAGGTAGCTAACTGTCTTTAACCTTTCTAGTAGGTTAAAGACACTCTGCTGTTTGTCTAAATTCGCATTTCTCCGTCTCAATTTTTAATTTTTTCATTTGAGTTTTCCATAAATATACTTAGCATGAATGCACTAAGTCTTACTTTAGTTTAATGGGCCTTTTTTTATGCATTAAAGTAGTTTTAAATTTGTCCTATATTTTTAATGATAATGTCATATATATTTTTTTGGCCTTGCTGCTGGCACTGAAAATGTGTTTAAAGGGACGTCTTCGCTTTGCGGACAAATTTTGTGCTAGCGACATAGTTCAAGCAAAAAATTCATAACTTTGCCAATTTTCATAATATCACAAACCTTTTTTTCACTAAAATGTTCAGAATAACTTACAGAATTAGAAAAAAAAGCATTTAAACAAATATCTATTAAATGGTGCAGTTAGGATTGTCCCAAACTTGGATTTTCTAAATATTTTGAAGAAAAAAGATGAAATTTTAAAACAGCAATAAAACTAAAAGGCGCTGCAGTAATCAAAATATTTTTTTAAAAATAATAAACCACTGAGTATAAATAAAAAGGTTCTGAAATAAAATTGGTGGCTTTTTTACTGAAAATATATTTAATTTCACAGTAAACAATTAAAAAGTATGTACACAATAGCTTTCACAACATTACAAGTTTTGCTTCTTATTATAAAATACTAATTGCTTTAAAATAATAAATTACAGACAATATAATGCAAAATAAGATTATTTTTACAAGAAATAAGTTCATAATTTAATGTTTATAAAGTTAAAAAAAAAGCATAAAATTGAGAAAGAAAAAAGAGGTTATTGAATCATGATTTTTTAAAGTATCTAAACATAATGCAGGCATTTCCTATTTACACCTGTGACATACCAAATGACCAAAGGTAATTTTTATTTTTTGACTATTTTAAATAAAATTTTGTGTGTGACAATACCTTTTTTATTGTCCCTGAGTCTGTTTTAAAATGTTTTTGCACTGGAGATCGATTGAAGTAATCTCCTTCTGCAGAAAATAATAAATTCTACCTGATGCTTTTGTAATTGGAGGATTGACACAAGAAATCACATTGCTTATGGGAATACAGCAAACATCTTCTTTTGCGGGCCAGTAAAAAGATGCAGCTGGTCCATGGGGATGCATGAATGAAACTTTAACGTCACCTTCATTTTCGTGTTTTGATATAACTAATGCAAAAAACCATTGGTTGTCATAAATGCAGGCAGTGTAATTGTGTACACCAATATCAAACATCTTCACTGATGTATTTTGTTCTGAAAAATTAAAGACTGTGCAAAGTGTTGGTCAAAACTTACATATTTTGTTGCAATTGAGTCTTCAGATATAGGCTGAAAATGGTGAAAACTACGTGTTCCAGGAACAGTTTTGGCTTTGGAGAAACGAGTCTGTAGTTCTTTACGTGCTTCTATAAGTGTTTTTTTTTTTACCAGTGTGGAATTTATGTTTTCAATTTTTGTCGAGCAAAAGTCGAAGAATTTTTGTGCATTGTTAATAGCATTACCAGGAGTCATTTGGAGACTAGCTTTTGTTACAGTACATTTGACGGTGCCGCCAATACCATCACAAGGAGACTTCCCATGGCTGGTGGCAAAGAAACACCATTGAGCTTTTAGTTTAAAATCACTTTCATGAAGACACAAATTGAGAAAATTTTTGTACTGCGCAGCACACCCATCGCTATAGTACGTCACACTTCTCACAGCTGGAAAATTATTTTTTAAGTGCTCCACGAGAATTTTTTGTGTTTCATGAACAAATGCTACATCATGTTCCAAGTCATCAGACACTATACACAAACTAGAAACTATTAACTCATTATTGTTTTCTTTATGTGTATATATTATTACTGGATGAAGAGAGCAGCTATCATTTGTCCAATGGTATCCTTGAGCTTCATTTTGCAAGACAAAAGAGTAACTTTCACTGAAATTCATTAGAACAATGGCTTCATCCAATTTGATATTACTTTTGATTTTTTTTAAATATCTAGCTTGAGATTTAGCTATAAAGGAGTGAGGCATTAGTTTTTCTAGACTTTCAATTAGAATTTCCAAATATTCTGCGAAGGTAACCGTGAACTGCACCTGTTGAGTTCTGTCAGTGGAAATCCAAGCAGAATAAGTTACTTCATCATCAGGATCCCGCTGTTCAAATTTCTGCATGATAAAAGATTTAAGATTGTCACATGAAGGGCAGAGTGAACATTGCCGTAACATACAATCTCTTCTTTCTTTTGAGCAAACTAACTTCTCCATGAGTTCATTGTAGTTTTCCTCAATTGAACAAGCATGCAACAACAGCGAAACATTTTCATGAATTGTACAAACACAAACAAAATGTGTCCCAGCTGTATCTGCTAATACACACCATTTAGGTCTAAGCATGCAGAACTTGGACAACCCAATTTTAATGTCCGGGTGATCTAACTTGAAAGCAGAGTACAGCTCATTTAGATTTCCAAGCAGTAACACTTTTTGCGTGTGTACATTTTTTGAAACACTTACTTCATCTTTAGTACCTGGCATGACTCTAGGATATTCTTCATTTTTTAAAAGTTTTTCACAAGCATAATTATGCTTTCAGAAAGTGGATGGCCTTTTCTTGGATCAGGCAGTGCAATTATGCCTTTATCTTTTAGGAGGTCTTTTGCTTTTCGGGCAGTGTATTCAGTGACATTGAATACTTCGCTTATTTTTTTTCTGCTCCATGAAGCAGGAGCTAAGGTTAAAATTTGTACTTTTTCTCTCTGTGAAGTTGTAACATCAAGCTTTTCTTTCATTAGTTCTATTAATCTGTCCAGATCATTTGCTTTTTGTTCAATATCTTTTGCTACTGTAAGTGGAAGTTCATCATCTGTCGGAATTTCCTTTTCTAAAACTTTGCTTACTTTAAATTTTAGTGTATTAGTAATAGATTCAACTTTTCTCTTTGCATAACTTGATTTCCTGTGTGGTGCTATCCCATGAAGTTTCAATGGTGATTCTCGTAAATTTTCCAGAGATGAATTTAGTTCTTCTAACATTTGTTGTTTGGAAGTAGATGCTTCTAAGATGTTCATTTCTTCACTATCACTGATCATTTCTTCCTCTTGCAATAAAGTACTATGTTTGTTTACTTTATCTCTACAGACATTGCATATTTTCTGCCCAGGTACCGATTTTACACAATTTTGTATGCTGTTAATTTTTTGGGAAAATTCCAAACTTATTACTCGTAAAGATTTTGATATTTTTTTCTTGTGAGATTTGAATGGGTCCACACAGAAATTTTGGTAGATTTCAAACTTTTTTAAGAAAAATGCTTTATGATGCTCACAGACAGTAATTAATTCATTTAAACACACTCCACTTCTCAGACTTAATAAATTAACTTCTGATTGGTCCAATGACATAACACTAATCAGATTCTTCTCTTGTGCGTAACTCAATGCATGACATTCAGTTTGGTTTCCTTTTCCAATACTACACAGTTCAGAAAGATTTGCAGACATTTTCAAGATATAAACTTATGTTCTAAATTTTGAGAAGAAACTTTTCAGAATAACAGTAACACAGAAACAACTTCCATATACTACAATAAAACGTCCTTTAGTTACCACTGTAAAGAACCAAAAATGAGGGTTCCGCACAATTGTAAAGAAAGCATCACAAGTAGTAGAATGAAATGTAAAAAATAACTAAAGAATCTTCTGAGGCTCTTTTAAATACTGAATCATATTCTTTCTGATTGTCCTGGAACTTTCCAGAATTCATTTTTGATTGGTTTGAAACCTTTCAAAACTATATTATGCCAGATGGTGTTTTTGTCTACACTAGTATAAACAACTCTTAAAGAGCAGGTGTTTCTGTTTCCATATGGCTCTGTTTTCTTATTCATTCATTTGCAGGCTGTCTCTCCCCTTCCTCCACATCTTCATGGGAGCTTTTATTTAAGATTCAAAATATTTAAAAAAAAAAGCAAAGATGATGATTTTTTTGTTTATTTTACATAGATTATGGACATCTACTTCTTTTTCTGCAGCAGCAGGGAATCTTTACTAGTAGTTTTTCTTCTAATTTTTTTTTTTAACTTTTAAAACATAAAATGAGTCAAAAAAGTACAAATTTTGTTTTCGTGCCTATTAATAAAAATTTTAAGGATTACTAAAAAAATAATAATATTTTGTCACATAGAAAAATTTATGGGTAAAAATGAAAATGTTTGATATTGGTGTACACATCTATATTGCCTGTATTTATGACAACTAGTGGGAAGATGAAGGTAAGGTTAAAGTTTCATTTATGCATCCCCATCAGCTGCATTTTTTTACTGCCCACAAAAGATGTTTGTTGTATTCCCATAAGCAATGTGATTTCTTGTGTCAATCCTCCAATTAAAAAAGCATCGGGTAGAATGTATTATTTTCTGCAGAAGGACATTACTTCAATCAATCTCCAGTGCAAAAACATTTTAAAACAGACACAAGGACAATAAAAAAGGTATTGTCACACACAAATTTTTATTCAAAAAATGAAAGTTACTTTTGATCATTTGGTATGTCACAGGTGTAAATAGGAAATGCCTGCATTATGTTTAGATACTTTGTAAAAAATCATGATTCGATGACCTCTTTTTTCTTTCTCAATTTTATGCTTTTTTTTAAACTTTATAAACATTAAATTATGAACTTATTTCTTGTAAAAATTATCTTATTTTGCATTATATTGTCTGTAATTTATTATTTTAAAGCAATTAGTATTTTGTAATAAGAAGCGAAACTTGTAATGTTGTGAAAGCTATTGTGTACATACTTTTTTAATTGTTTACTGTGAAATTAAATATATTGGCAGTAAAAAAGCCACCAATTTTATTTCAGAACCTTTTAATTTATACTCAGAGGATTATTATATTTAAAAAAATAATTTTGATTACTGCAGTGCCTTTTAGTTTTATTGCTGTTTTAAAATTTCATGTTTTTTCTTCAAAATATTTAGGAGATCCAAGTTTGGGCCAATCCTAATTGCACCATTTAATAGATATTTGCTTAAATGCATTTTTTTCTAATTCTGTAAGTTATTCTGAACATTTTAGTGCAAAAAGTTTTGTGATATCATGAAAATTGGCAAAGTTATGAATTTTTTGCTTGAACTACATCGCTAGCAAAAAATTTGTCCATAAAGCGAAGACGTCCCTTTGAACACATTTTAGAAAATTAATATCTCAAAAAGTATTAAAGTTAGCAACAAAAAAATGTACAGCGATAATCGCATTAGTGAAATGAACAAATAAAAAAAAAATCATAAAAATCTGAGACCATGGGTTTAATACCCTGGATGAATTGGTACGGATTGACCCAGAGCGACTAGGAATTAAGGCAGAAAGGAGCGCTTTCCGTTTATAGGTGAGCACCACCATGGTGGAAGTATGTTTTGGCTCATTATGTACTTGGATAACACCGGATGGCACCACCACAATCACGCCACCTTCCTTTTTTGACCTAATAGTGAACTGAAGGGAAATTCTCCACCCTCCGGTACCCTAGGAACTTTAGGGTCCACGGATTTTACATGCACATTTCCCAAGGTGTACATGGTGGGTCTTCAGCGGCTTGGGTATTGAATGTGAGATCCGAAGCTCGGTATCCTAACCACTGAGCTACCACGGCCCTTGACATAATTTTAAAATTAAGAGTAGAAAACTGATTTCATAACCTATTTAGCTTAGCTTAGCACAGCACTGGCCTTCTAGATCTTTTTCTTAGTCAAATATACTAAAAGATATAACATGGTTCAAAGTTACCCCTCCCCCTCCCATTGTTCAAAATTACTTTGAATGCATGTATATATTAAATTTTTTATGCAATATGCACTGAGTTTATGATACCTCCCCCCCCCTCTTCCAGAAAAAAAAGACAAGCTTGGGTGGTGGTTCTATTCGTACTCATTCGATGCACATTTTCAAGCATGTTCAAACGTAGAAGTTATTTAGTTTCAAAATTTATTTTTCATCACTTAAATTGTGATTTACAACTAAATAAAATAAATTTTATCATTTTCAGTATTTCTTTTCTATTCCGTTCATGGGATCGAAAATAAATATTATTCCAATATGACATTCTATTTCCACGTCGTATTGGAGGAAATTATTAATTATGCAAGCCGTTCAGTTTTAATTTGCAAAATAAAAGTTAAATGAAAGTACTCATATTAATATAAGAAACAGATCCTAATAAATAAATTAGAAAATAAAAACTTAATCATTGGAAATGATCAAACTAGGGGTCTGAGAGCAAAAATTTTTAGAATCCAAGAAAAATATTACCTATGTTGTGTGATAATCTGTTGATTTCTTTTTTTTTTTTGCATCACAACTTTCACCACTTCTTGAAATGGCAAAGCAAAGCAATTGGGAGAATCAATTACCTTTGCCTTGCAGGTTACCAGTTTTTCAATCACACTAGTTTAAAAATTTCCATCTCTCTTCCGAGGAACAATTAAAATTGTGTTTATGGGTAGATTTCAAGTAAGAATTCAATTTTCTTTGTTTTTGTAGATTTTTTTGTTTTTATTGGTTTTTCAGTCTATTAGTTTAGGGGTTATTGCTCCTCCCTTGGATTCATATTTTTGGGAGTCGGGGGGGGGGGGGGCAGTGGTGTAGTCAAGAGGAGACGCAGGGGCTGGCGTCCCCCTACCTTTTTATTTTAACATAAGTGTCCACCCATTAGTTTTGAATTTTAGCATAGGCGTACCTCCACTTTTTGATATTTGTGTGTAAGCCCCCCCCCCCCCCCCCCCCCACTTTTTTTTCCAGGACTACACCACTGGGGGGGAGCAGTTTCCCCTTCCCGTGAATTTGCCACTGGTTGAGAGTAAGTGCATGAAGTATTTTAAAATAAAGCTCCCAAAAGTTGAGAGGAACTTCATTTTCCTAGCTCTAAAATGGGAGGAAAACAGAAAGGGTAAATTGAATTGAATCCTTCAGAATTTTTTTTTTTTTTTCAACTCGTCACTTGAAAAGAATAGTGACGCAACTCAAAAAATACCGAAAATGAGATTTTTAATTGATAATGCTTTAAAAAAATTGATCTGTAATATGGAATAAAGACACAAGTCGAAGATAGCAAAATTGCCGGTAGATAGCATAATGGCGTTTTATTTTCAAATACAAAAGTGACCACCTGCAACAGGCTTAGGGCCCAGCTAGGCTGGTCCTAGTCAATTTAGCAGTCTCCAATGAACATCAAGAGCTTTCTTAAAAGTTTTTACCCCACTGCAATTAACAGTCGTTTCCGGTAAACTATTCCAACTGCCTACAAGCCTATTAAAGTAATAATTTTTCCTAATTTCAAGATTAGCCTGAAATTTGAAAAGCTTAAAACAATGACCTCTGGTTCTACTTTCAGCACATAGCTGTAGTTCATCAACATTTCCCATTTTAATGAATTTAAACAACTGAATCATGTCCCCTCTAACTCTCCTTTGCTCAAGACTATACATATTGAGCCTTTTAAGCCTAACCTCATAATCTAAGTCTGAAAGACCACTTACGAATCTTGTAGCTCTCCTTTGAACGCTTTCCAGTAAGGTAATATCCTTTTTTAGGTGTGGAGACCAAAACTGAACAGCATACTCCAAATGACGTCTTACCAAACTTCTGTATAATGGCAATACTACTTCCTTAGACTTGTTCGAAATAGCCTTATTGATAAACCCGAGCACCCTGTTAGCTTTGTTACTTACTATGCTACACTGCTGACTGAACTTGAAGTCATGACTAATCAATACTCCTAGATCAACAACTGCTTCTGCTTCACTAATGACGGAACCTTGTAAATAATAGGTTGCATGTTTATTCCCATGACCCAAATGAAGCACTTGACATTTCCCAATATTAAAAGACATACCCCACTTAATTGCCCACCTAGATATTTGATTTAAATCCTCTTGAAACTGATTGGCTTCTTCCTCCATGTCCACAATTCCCATGATTTTGACATCATCAGCAAAAATATTGATGTTCCCAGAAATACTATGAAAATAAAACAGCATTTTTTTTTTTTTTTTGTTGTTGTTGTTGAACAGAGGCATAACTCGTGTCTCATCAGTTGTGTTTGGACTGCTGCGTGGGTAAGTACTGCGAATTTTATTGAAAAAAAGGCCCAACTCCGATTAGGTCCTAAGTGATATAGTCCCAGAACAATAGAGACTCATTTTGTGTTGTGTCTGTATTGCTGTTAATGTAGTTCATTCGATATAGAAGCAACTAAAAATAAATTTAAAGAAAATTGTTGTTTTTATTCGAAAGAGACACAACCCAGTCTCCTAAATTTGATTAAAATGTCTAGGAACCTTAAAAGGATAGAACAAAAACTGCATGAAACAAACTAAAAGAATATTATTAACCATTATTAAGGGGAATTACAATAATTAGGAATTGTTATGAATGAAACAACAATAAATTACACATCGCAACAATTTAAAAACTAGTCTCCAGAAAAATTTGCTTTTTTGAGTTGTGTCACTATTCTTTTTAAGCGACGAACTATGAAACAGGGTTGGAAAGCTTCTTCCAAAGAAAAAAACCAGCCAGAAGAAAAAGGTTTTTTCCAAGTGGAAGAAACTTATTTATTAAGAATTTAACATGTAAGTTACAATTTTGTAACATATATATTTTTCAAGAAAACCTTAGGTATATGTACTTAAACCTATAAACATTTAATTACGCAGGCTAAATTAATACACTTTATAATACTTTTCCCTACCACACCCCTACCTGTTAGCCGAGGCCTTAGGATTGCTTGCGCACGGGGGAGAGGTAGTGGGTCCACAGATTTACCCTGCACGTATCCCCAAGTGTACATGGGTGGTCTTCAGTGGGTATCGAACGCGCGACCTTCCAGGTGGAAGTCCGACGCTCTGTCCACTAGGCTACCACGCAACCCAATTCTATAATACTATCAGCATAGCACAAGTTTCATATAATTTATAAACTTGAAGACTCATTAAATGCATAGGTGGTATTAAATAATGTAGATTCTAAGATATTCTTTATTTATTCCAAGTTTAAAACGTAACATAAAAGTTAGAAATAACAACCCTCTTTTTCCATTACAGGACTTAACACTTGGACTCTATTCACATCTGACATCAGCTTATCAAGAAAAACCTGATCTTTACATCTTGGGTATTGACGTAGATAAAGCTCTAATTGAAAGATGTAATGAATCCAATAAATTTGCCGATCATATTGTCTACAAAACTATCAATGTTATGGATGATTACTGTTTGATGTTACTTCAACCACACTTGCGAAAATTTAATCGTTCGAAATTTGATTTAATTACATGCTTCTCTACTACTATGTGGATACATTTGAATTATGGTGATAATGGCCTTAACAGTTTCTTACAAAAAATATCCACTATGTCAAAATATTTACTGTTGGAACCTCAAGAATGGAAATCTTACAAGGCTGTAGTGAGGAGGCTGACTCGACTGAACAAAAAACCATTTGCAATTGAGTATCTAAAAATCAAGGATGTAGCTCAGCATATATCCACGTTTTTACAGACGAAGTGCAATATGGAATTAGTTTCTTGCTTTGGAGAAACATCTTGGGGCAGAAAAATGTATTTTTATAAAAAACTAAATTCATAAATTGTAAACATTTGTAACAATTGCTGTGTATTTTTTAATAAAAGCCATGTTGCGCAAGAATATGTATCCAAGTGGTAAATTTTGCTACCACACTTTCCAGGTACCTTAAAAGAGATTTAGGAGCTCCTAAAAAGCCCTTAAATTTGCACAAAATTCGAAAAAGGTCCTTTCTTGTGATGCCTTGCCAACTCTAATAACTTTAGCTTCATTCATTTGTAGACAAATGCAGGGGAAAATGTTAATACAATAGCCCCTTGTTATATCGCACTTCTCAGAGGACAGCAAAAAAAAAAGCACAATATAACCAATGCTGTTAGAATTAACTCAAAAAGTACAAGTAAATTGAGTGTCAACATAAAAACTTTAATTTAATCTTACATACAGAAGTTAGGTGGGGGCAAGGAGGGACAGCGTCAAGAGCGACAAATTAATAACTTATTTTACTTTTAAATGCAAAAAGAAAATTATTTGAACTGAAGAGGCATACATTTGTTCAACAAAAATGTCGGAGCACCGTAAATCATATCGGGAATGACCAATATAGCACGAGTGCGTAGGAAATCAGACAAATAATTTTGCAAAGGCAAAGTGTCCCATTTCTCCTTTAAAAGTGAATGGTCGCTAATAAAAATGAAAGTTAAAAGGGCTGCTTTTTAGAGCTATTTATCAATTGGGAAGCATAAAAGTTCTTAAATTCCCTGTAGGGGCGCCCTTAGTCCTCCAGGGGCACGAAAATCTTCAGTTGTCCCCAGGCGCTAAAACCCTAGCTACGCCTCTGCTTACATAGTAACTAAAAATAGCTTAATAATAAATCCTTATGCAATAGACGTTTCTTTCATGCTATGGGTGTTAAAATCAATACAAACAGAAATGTCAAGTAAAACGTCAACTCGTTTGCGTAAAATCATTCTGCAAGTATGTAAGGTGGGGAGTCGGAGGTAATTGTTGCAGCTTTTAACTGCAGCAAATTCAGAAGAAAGGAAAGCATTCTTGTTCGATGGCTTTTCTGAGAAATGCAATACTTTTAGTTTACTGAGAGCTAAAAGGGTGATATAACAAGGGGTTACTCTACTAAATAAAAAACTTATTATTTTAAAATATGTGTTTAAATTTTATGAAAATAAGGCACGCGACAACAGGGTGTCTACAGAACCGGAAAAGTCAGGGAATTTCGAAAAAAATAGCAAAAATTCAGGGAAAAGTTATCAAATGAAAAAAAAAAAAAGGTTTTTGCCTTGCAAATCTGAGTAATTTTCGCCAAAAAGGCTAATAAGGAATAAGAAAAAAAAATCGGGCAATTGCCGCCGTCATTTTTTAAACTGAAATTCAGCGATTTTTTGTTCTGCTATTGTTTTTTAATTTACTCCAACTTTCCGACGATAATGCCAGTAGTTATTACTGTTGATTATTATAGCCCTATTAAAATGCAATCTCGAAGTTATTCTACTTACAGGAAATCTTTTATTTTCCGTCTTTGCATTTGATGCTTTCATTTAAAAAAAATGCAATCTTTTTGCATCTGCTGTTAGAATTGGAATTTTTCCACAATTGATATTTATTAAGCTTTGTTAAAAGGCAAATGGAATAAATTCCTTTTTATTTTTTGTAAAATTTTGATTTGAAATTTTGGAAACGAAAGTCGTGCTTGTTGGAGAGTGGAGCTCTCACATGTCAAAAAGTTAAATGCTGAATTCAGATTTATTTTTATTTTTGTGTCATTTATTTCGGCTTTTGTAATGCATATATATGCTACCAAATCATACTTTTCGCAAAATTATTTATTAAATAATAATAAAAAAAATTTTATCACTTTGTTTAAATTTTGAATTTTCACAAAAATGTTTTAAAACCACAAAAAAAAAAAAAAAAAAAAAAGACCTTGTTTTAAAAAAAATTGGATCGACACCTGCACATCTTTATTAATAAGAATGTTAAATCTTAGAATCAGTTGTCTTTGTATAGATTAGGAGATTTGCTTATTACAGCCCATTAAATTCTTTTCCATATTTAACAGCATACACAATTTTCATTAATTTCACAATACTGAGTTTTTAACAGCATAAGTCTTTTTTTTTTTTTTTTTCAAAATTACCTAAATCAGATTTGGAAATTTGGTCCCTGCTATTATAAAAGTTAGAGAGATTTTAGGACTGTATTAAGTGTTAATAAATATATAACACCTGTTCATAAAAGTAATGAAAATGACAAGCCCAATTTTAATCTTAAAAGGTTCGGGCATCTTTTCATGAACTTACTTAAAATCACTCTTAAATATATTTTGAACAGTATTATGCTGCTTTACTTGTATTTGAAATTTAAATTAGTTAAGTATATTAATAACAATTGCATTGAAAAGTGTAAAATCTTAATTTTTTATTGCCCTCCTGAATTCTTGATCAGAAACCTCCTAGTGACCCATTGTTACCGGCAAAGTTAGCATTTTTTTTTATTCGGTGGCTCAGGAGTTTGAAAGTTTTTTAAGAGTATATCAAGATGACATGCTCCTTGTTCCATTACTTCATGAAGATTTATCCAGTCTTGTATTAAGAATTATAAGGCGATACACTGTCAAAGAAGTACTGATGGAAGGGAATATTTTGAATGTGGACTTTCAAGATGCGAAAACATTTCTTTCCTTTAAAAAAGTCGATGTTGGAATTTCGGCATTATGCCACATATAAAGAAAGCTAAAGCTTCTGAAGGGCAGGTGTGCATTTTTTAAAAAGATTGTAGAAAGTTTTTCAGTGTGTGTTAAGAAGCTGCAAGAGAGATCCCCGTTGAAATATGCTCTAAGAAAAGCAGTTTCATGTTTTAATCCCACTATTTCTATTACTGAAGCATTGTTTGATAAGAGACTCACAAAATTGTTACTAATTTTATGCAAAAAAAAAAAAAAATTGGCTGAATTCAATCATAGGCGTAACTAGGATTGGGGAAAGGGGGGGGGGGGTCACCCTAAAAATGTACAGACTAAACACCAATAAGCAGTGCAAAAGAGTTCAAAATTTACTAGTCATAAATACTTGTCATTACAGATATACTCCGTGTTTATTTCAGGCATCTCTAGGGGGGTACCCCCTCGGAGCAAGTCAACTCCGCCCCCCCCCCCCCGGCGAAAAAAATCGGATCACAGTTTTTAAAAAAAGAAAGAAAAGATAAATTACGCTTTTAAGACACTTTACTTTCAGAAGCACTTTCGGGGAAGGGACATCGAATAATATCACGAGCGACACCAAAAGTAACCTAAAAGGTATTAAGACATTATTTTGAAAAAAATTATGGGGGGCAGAGTAACCTTTCTGTTTCCTCTAATATCACCAAAGAATCCCGAAATTGCATTGACAAGAAAGATTTCAAAAAGTTTCCAGGGGAGAGCCCTTGAATCCTTGCCAATGGTTTTGGACCTACCTCCTGTCCGGATACCTTACTGAATACGCTGCCCTTCCTTAACATGTCCCCCTTCCCCTGGAGCCAAGGCCGTATCCAGAAATCTTTTTCGGGGGAGCCCAGACTTCAACACACTTATGTTAGTGAATGTTAGTTAGTATGATAGGAAACTTTCAGGGAAGAATATATGATACATTGCAAAAGATTTCGGGGCAGGCATGTGGGTCCCCTTTCCCCTCTGGATACGGCCTTGGTTCACAAAAACATTAAACATTCATTACTAGATCTATTAATTTATTTTTTATTTAAAATTCAATAAAAAATTCAATATTTAGCGCTAAGCAATCTTCTATGTCCAGGTATTCATAATATTAAAACTGGGAAATTGTGGAATTTTAGAGGAAAAAAATCCAAATTTCCCTACGAAAATGCTCATTCCCACAATAAATTTCTAAAATTTTTGTTAAATCTATAGCAAAACATACCGCAGAAATGGAAGCGTCTGAATCAAATTTTCTTTTCTTTTTGGATGACGAACGTATCCATCGCTGGAGTGCAAACATTATTATATATCGAAAATAATTAAAAATTTAGCTAAAATATAAATAATACTTTGATTGTAAATTAAAATGCAGCATTAAACCGTAGCAGTGAGCTTGGAAACGTTGAACGAATGATTTCCAGAGTCGTAATGCAATTAGTGATGGACCGTAAGAAAAAAAAACATTTAAAGTATAAGAGATGAGAGAACATCTGTAAATGAGAATGCAATGCAAATAGAGTTCATCAGTTTTCCAATCGGCTCATCTACAAAAACGATTTTACAAAAATGGGTGTTTGGACAGGAATAAATAAAAACTGCTGTTTTCTTAAGTTCCTTGATGAGCATCCCTTCCTGGCTTGAGGGTTTAACCCATTAGGACAATTGTTGGCTAGGGGTCCTTCATTTTCAGACCCCAGCGCCTACAACACCATTTTATCAGAAAACAAATTTTATCAGAAAATCCTCCATCACAGAGGAGAACATTTCCCAGGAAACTTGTGCGATTGTGTTCCCAAATTGCTGCCTTTGGGTAAAAAAGGCATCAAGAAGGAAAGAAAACCCTCTGGAGTGATTGAAAGGATATCTGTTGTCTGTCTGTGTGTGATACGGTGATTGAAGCCACCTTTCGCGCTGTAAAATTCCTAAAGGTGATAAGGGGGTTGATTATAACCAGATAAAAAGTCCGCTGTAATATGAGCTACGTACTTTGGTCATGATCACAACCCTTCAGAAAGAGGAAATAAAATCATATGCGTATGTGTTTTAATTTTCTTAGGAAAAAAGATGTGCTTTGCAAGGCCGTAGCCAGAATTTTGCTAAATAACTAAATACCCAATGGGGGGATGAACCCCCAAACCCCTGGTTACGCCTATGCGAGCAAAATACCATTTTACAAAAATTTTGACAGGACTTTCGTAAAAAAAAGATTTTATGCATTTTCATTATTAGTACGTACACATTAAAATCTTAATACAGTAAAACCTTTTCAAGAAGTTTTTAATTTCAATACCAGTTTCATTCCCATCTCCCTAATGTTAAAATAACACTTTTAAAAAGTTTTGATTTTGTTTTCTTCCCGCTGAATGACTTTTCATATCAAAAATAATACCAATTTAGACAGTTTCCATTTGATAACTCAAGATCGGAAGGAAAATATTAAAACTTACCTAATTACAGTGCAATAGCGCAAAGAGGAGTAAAAAACAATATACACATAAATATAAAAGTATCATTAGAAATATATAATGTATATATATTAAGTACTTTCATATTGTACGTTAATTGGGATTTTGTAGGAATATTGATAATATACGTCAGCAGAAGTCACTTAAAATTATGTTTATAATCCTTTAATATTACTGTTATTAAACTGAAAAGGTAAGTTAGGGAAGGAAAATTCTACGCATTTTGATACTAAATGAGTGATGCATGAATCTGAATTTTTCAACTGCAGAAACTGAAGCACATGGCTCTCACAGTACATTGGTAAAAAAGATAAGAAAGACATTGCACATCTGTAACTATTTTGTGATTTTCTTTCAAGGCTATAGATACAAAAGAGTATCCCGTTGCGTCTTAACCCCCCCCCCCCCTCCCCAACAAGCTCACATCCCTCCGTTTTCTCGGAAGCTTAGTTGCCGAAAGCAATAGCAACCCCTCCACCAATTCCGAAAAACTCCAGTTAAACTTTGGCTACAAGTGCAGACGATTGACACCCCTAAATGACGATTGACAGATGCATCCTCCCCCTTATCACGTGACTCTCCGTTTTAGTTTCAGTTTCTCAACGAATATGAACTAGCGGTATACCGTGCTCCTGGCCCCGAGGGTCTTGTTCTTCAACGTCCATCTCCACGATTTTGCCCGAGGAAAGGGATGAGGGGAATTCCACATCTTGTCACCTATGTTGTTCACACGAAGTAAAAAAAAAAAAAGATTTTTCCAAGCCCACAACCCGATTGACTTGACATGATTTCCACCAATTTGAGGAAAAAAAATGCATAAATAACTAAATACCCAATGGGGGGGGGGGGGGGTTTGAACCCCCAAAACCCCCCCTGGTTACGCCCTTGAATTCAATTGTAGAAGATAGAGCAAAAAACTAACTGAAAGAAATCTGCTCAAAACCTTCTAAGGTGGCAAAACTTAAAATGTATAACAAAGCAGAAAGACTTGATGCATTTTGGCATTGTATGCTATCAAGCCAAGCAAAACCTTGCAATGATGCATTATCATTATAAGTGCAGATTTGTTTTTTCTTTATTTTTAATAACAGCTGAAAACATTTATAGTGCTATATTTAATATAAACATACTATAGTTTTCAAGTGGGGGCAAAGTGGAAATTCTTATCATTAGTAACGTAAATCAGGGAAATTCGGTGAGCTTGATCAGGGAAAAGTCAGGGAATTTTTTTTCTCAACTCCTGTAGACACCCTGTACAACAAATGGCAGTTTCAAGCATATCTACTTAAAATTAATGAAATAATTTGTTATATTTATCATTTATTAATTTTTTATGCATGTAGAAAACTGAAAGAAATAAGGCCACACAAAAAAATTGAGGCCACTCAAATATTCCAGAAATTTTGTTTTAAATTTAACCCTTCTAGAGGTTGATTTGAATGTTGTTTTCAATCTCCCCTCAATGATCATTTTAAGATCATCTTTGGTGTTTTAGTTTACATTTCTATTAACATCATGCACTAGAGACTAGAATATGGCAATAAGTTTAGGTTAGGGTATCTTGATAGCCACTCAAGTAGATACTCCTGATAAGCTTGAAAAAATAATTTTGAAGAACTCAAATTCTGGGTGTTTGCATTATCCCGCTGAAATTATATACATTGTAGTAGTGCCATACTGAGTCCTCAGTATAAGTCTCTTGACCCATAGGCCAGTGCTCTGTAAGAGCACTTGGCCTATTTACCGAGTACTTGGCACTCTGCCAATACCAAAATCAAATATATTTACAAATGTATCATTAAGTCGAGTTTTTCAATAATTAAAAAAAATTAACAGAATACACTACTACATTAATATTTAAAGAGTATTTTATTCTTATTTTAACTCGCTAATTAGAAATGTTCCAAGACAGATCATAGCACATTGTGGTCATTGAAAAGTAGAGCTTAATGACGGAGAATGTAAGAAACTTTTTTTCTAATGTTTTTTTATTAATTACAACTTTTACATATTCTTTACAAAAGACTTTTGTAACATAGAAAAAATCAAAAACAGTTTACTTTTCACCAGTTGAAAAGTTATGGAAACGGGTTGCAATACAGCGAAACTACCCATTTAGTAAGAATAATTTGAATTCTTAAATGATTTTTTTTTTATAAATCAAGTAGTCTACATTTTACATAAATTCAAGCAATCATACAGTATTTTGATAAATATATTCTACTTATATTATTAAAATAATTTAGACAAGCAAAACACATTACTTGCAAACAAGATTTACCTTTCACTCTAGTTAAATTCTATAGGTTTGTCAATCAAATTACAAGTAACATTAGGAAATTGTATTACTCCCTTGAAGTAAGTAGGTGTTCAATCAACTTAAAAATGAAAATTTGATTTAATAACTGTAGTTGTGCTTATCTGACCATATAAGGTAGAACCTTTTCAGAAATTCATAACGAAAGTATTTTTCTACAAATTTTAATTTAATATTCATTCAGAATTAAAAAGTTAAAATTTATAATTGAAATTTTGAAGGTTTTGCAAAAAAAAAAAAAGGCACCCTAATTAAGTTTTTAACTATTGCAAGGAGCCCCCCTTCCCAAAAAAAGAGACTAGCCCCTCAAAATTTTAATGACGTAGATTTTTAGGCCTGTGAACACTTTTTATTACTGCTGCATTCAATCAAAAAAAAAAAAATGTTTCATTTCAAAGCCAACTGTTATTACTAAGCAAATGATTTTATACAATCATCTCTGTTTATGCAAAATTTAAAAATTAAAGTACAATATTACTTGGGGGGGGGGGGGGAATATAGGCTATTTATATTTCTTTAAATTTTGAATACTGAAGTAAAAATTAATGTTAAGTTTTAGTTTTAGAATCACTATACCTAAGAATGTTATTAATTCTCCTTTGAAAATCAAACACATTTTTGTACTTTATAAATTGTAGTTCCCTACAAGTGTTTAAATTATACCTTCTGAAAATTTAAACCATTTATTGTATACACAAATTTTCAAATTTGTCTGCTTAATCTGCAAGAGCCTCTTTGTTCAGCCTTCATCTAGTTGTAAACAAAACTTATGGTGTATGAATTACATAAATGTTAAAAGCTACAATCATAGTGAGATCTGGAAAACCTGTACCTCTTACACATGCAAGCATGGTATAAGTTGTACATTGTAGATCCAAAATGATTAAAAAAAAGTATGAATTACAAGACATTTTTGAGATAACATAATTATACATACTTCAAAAAAAAAAATTCATCAAAAAGGGAGTGCATTCCCTCTCCAACTTTTTACAACCAGGCTATGATAAATTAATTCAGATTAGCCTATTATCCTATTTATGATAATGCCATTTACTTTGGATATAGGGTATTTTACTATAAACTAAATTGTAAAAACTAAATTTTTCAATTAATTTATTAATTTTCATCCAGTAGGAGATTTCTGCTGTTCCATCATCTTTTTGGCCATCTCTTCATCCTGTGCACTCATTGTAGTTAGTTTTTTACCAATTCTTTCATGAACATCTAAGTATTTAGCCACACATCTGTCAAGGCATACACTCTCTCCTTTAGCTAAATCAGCTTCATTGTATTTGGGAGGAATACATTTCTGGTGACATGCTGATGTCATGCGATTGTACATATCAGACATCATTTCGATTTCTAAGTTCTGCACAATCTGCATTTTAGAAGGATCGAGTTGAAAACCAGTATTTAAAGACATCTTAATGTTCAAATGTTAATTTGATTAAATGTGAACCGTTCTATTTAGTCAAAATTTTCTTTTCACTTCATATTCACCATAATTAGCCTTTGCCATTCGTTCACGAGATTTCATACTTTCAGTTCTTTGCTTTGTAACATGAGACTTCACAATGAAAAATGATATGATGCCAGCAACTGCAAAAGATGCTCTGTAAAATAAGATTTATAAAACATTACTTTGCATGAAACAAAACTCCAAAGCAACAACTTTATTTATAAAAAATGATCATAGAATCAAGTATGAAAGTTCAATCAATATATATACATCTTAAATTTATGAGTTACTATAATACAAACTGTTTGAAATAAGTAAATGCGCGATTTATAGAACGTACAGAAAAAAGAAAAATACTGTCTGTTTCAGAATTTCACCAGAAATGACTTTATTACTAATATTGATCTCATTTATCATCAATGCAAATCACAACACGTGATTTACACTATAAGATCATGGTGCCCATTTGTATTATGCACCCATTACAATAGAGCAGCGGTCGCATTCTAAACTGATTGAAGATCTACGTTCCTAGTTCGGCGAACACTAAGATCGACTCGGAGGACCAGGGGGGGGGGGGGGGAGGTATACATAATTAATAGGGCATGTTGGGATTGCGCCTATCTTCAAATTTTAGATTAATTCTTGTCAGAACAAGTTCTGATGCTTATAAAACACCTACTTTAAAATTTCTGAAATAATGGTTTGCTAACACCGTTAACTCACATCAAAACAATAAATATATTAGGGGCATTCCACAGTATTTGGTTGCTTCGGACTCTACACTTTACAAACATATTTCCTTAACCATTTGCCACTTAGTATAAATAATAAAATCAAAATTGATGTATTTTGGTGCTTTTATGTATGATGCATTATGAGATACAAAAAATTGGTATTTATTTTTTTAATTTGCCACAATATAATGAAATATATTACCTGTTTCGGACTCTACAAGCAATGGACATGAAAATTTTAGAGGAAATTCAGCTTCAATTTCTTCTGAATTTTACAAACATTCATAGTTATTGGACTCTGTCTATCACATACTAATCCATATAGAATACTTAAATACAAAAATATTAATTAAAAATAACAACAATGTTTTTTAAAATCAACTATTTGTCGATCAAGTGGCAAATGTTGGGAGTGTTTCGGACTCTACAGATTTGTCCTTGCATGTGTCACCCAAACTAAAGTGGGTTTGTAGTGAATATTTACAATAACACATATACATAAATTAAAAAATATTTATTACAAACTATTACATACATAATTACATTAAATTTATTATTATAATCAGTAATTACTTTAGTTACTTAGGTGTGGAACACCTAATCATGTTTTCTCCTACTAGTTTTTAAACTTCTATGTCCCTGGCATCTTGTAAAAATAATAGTAAATAACAATAACTTATTATTGTTGTTCAATAGTTGCTATCTTTGATGTAACTTTGGTGTCTTGATCATAAGCAAAGAAACATGCAGAAAAATCAATTGGATTTGGGTCTCCTGGAAGAACAGCCAAATGAGTGCCAAGGGCCATTTCCTCAAACTATTTTCTCCACTGCTTTGAATTTATTTCTTGCAACAGGTTTAAATGAAAACTTTACTTGTAATTTTATTTCTTTTAACATAACTTTATTTGTCCTGGCCACCAATCATTATTAAAAAGAACTGAAATCCAAGTTCCTTCTCCTAAACTAGGCACAAAAGAGTGCCTTTTCAGTAATACTTTTAGATTCTAAAATGTTTGCATTAATGCTAATGGATCCCCGAGTCTTATTAATATACTTAGAATTTACTTCTTCAAAAACTTCACCATCTGAAACATAGAAATAGTGCATTATTCGCATGTCAGGTATTGAATTTTGACGTTTTCCACCTTTCTTCCAGCCTGAATTTTACAGCTGTTTAGAGGTAAAACTTAATCATAACTATTAAACCAATTTAAGAAATGCAATTCTATATTCTGCAACAAAAAACTAGTTATGTTTTAAGTTATAAAATTTAAGAAAAAAAAAACAAAACCTATTATTAAGCTAACTTATATATTGATGTTTTGTTAATAAATAAAACATTGCTTACCATAATACACAGACTTCTTACCAGCTGAAATTTATAAAAAGAATGAGGTATATCTATAAAAGCTTATAATAGCATACCAATCACGGCAGCCATCTTGAAAGAAGTCTTGCCGGATGTAGAGTCCGAAACATTTTGTAGAGTCCGAAACAGAAATTCATAATTCCATAAAAATTAGGTGGCAGTATGATACATGATTATTACTGAAGATTTTTATTAGACCATGCATGGAGATAGAAAAAAATCATTTTGGCAAATATAAGTACGTATTGAAAAACAAAAACAAAACTTTTCAACCTATTTTGTTACGGACTCTACAAATATAACTTTTCACAGTCAATAAATCATATCAGAAAATATATTTTCAGCAAAAATTGCTGTTAGTAATATAAAGATGACTTTATTTTATGTGTCTGAAAAAAAAGTTGGGCTATAAAAGTAATTTTAATTCATACAGGGGGAAAAAGGTAATGTAGAGTCCGTAACAGATAAAGCAGGTTTCTTCAAGTTTAGAGTACAATTACACGAAAACTATAAAGTAAATAAGCAAACAGATGTCATAAATATGTCCTCCAGAGTATGCTCTTTCAATGTATTCAATTTTTTAGTTTTCATAAATTTCGTTACGGACACATTTTGTCTTAAATACTGTGGAATGACCCATTATTCTTTTGAATTTCATTAAAAATAACTTAGTTTTTGTTTTGTTTTTTAACTAAAACACACATGTGAAATGTATACATTCTTAAATTAACTCTCACCCTCACCAAGAGCATAGTTTGTGATGACTGACAATCCATATTATTGGAAGTTTTTTTAGGTCCAATGAATGGTCTGACAAACTAATAAACATTTTCTGAAGGAAAAATAATAATAATAAACTTGCCAAAAGTTATTTTATTTATTTTTTTTAATTATAAACTGTCCAACATGCTGTCGCGATTGACCGAAAATGGGCTTCAGATCAACAGGTTGCCGACCACTGCTATAGAGTAATTTGGTGAAATTCTGCTTGATTTTAACTTTTTACGTATCAGTTTTGATTTATTCAATCCATATTTTACTCAAGCACAGGGCTGGTAAGTTTCTGCCGGGGTGGTTAAAACCAGTAGTGATAACCGGTTTAAACCGGCATGGCAGAAACTCAGTAAGTGGCAAAAACTAAGAAATAATACTAATAAGAACCTAAATCTGCAATGATTCATAATTCACACATGTATTTGATATGTAAACTATTAGGTTAAAAATTAAAACTAAAGGTAATGAATGGGTTTCAAAGTAGCAAAAAGTTTCAAAATGATAATATAAAAAACTTTGTTTATATAATACTAATTTTCTTTCACTATAAAAAAACATCATAATGGTAATCTCATGCTGTACAAGTTTAACTATTAATATTATTGTTTATAGCTCAGTTTCTATTTAAAAGTTGTTGTTGTTTTTTTAAATTACAAAAAAGTCCATGGAAAAATCAATTTTTTAAATCTATCAGGGTGTTTACCAAGTTTCACAAAGTCAATTTGGTGACTTTTCGGGGACTTTGTAAACTTATTTAGTGACCTGGTATATTTTCATAAAACCTGTTTTTAAAAACATCATTTTAAATAACATAACTATTAAATAAAATGACAATTTAATGCTGAATTTCTTAATTAAAATTATTTAAATTTAAGTTTTTACATTTTTTTATTTCTGGAGCTCAATGCCTAATAAAAAAAGTGTGGTAAATCCTACATTCTTCAGAACTTATATTAATACGTAAAGTCTGAATTAAAACTGTAAAAACTCATTGCATTTTTTAAAGAAATAAACATGTTTTCAAGCATCAACTTTTAATACTTGTGCACACCATAGTAGCACACCATGTTTTATTAATATATATGTGTATTAATTTGAACTACTTGACTAATGAATTTCTAAGATCAGAAAGAGGCAGAATTAAAAACATTAGGATTAGTATTTTGTCGAATTTAATGATCACTTTGTAGTATATGGAAAACAATTGCTAATTTTTTTTACATGTTTTTAAATTATATTAAAGGAAAATAGAAAGAAATGTTATTTATTCATTTTGAAAATTTACTATATACAGTCGAACCTCGTTTTCACGACACCCGGATGACACGTCACTCCGGATGTCATGTCACTTTTTCAAAGTCCCGAACTTGCAACCTATAATTTTAATGTTAAACAACTCCGTAATTCACGACACTACTTTATTGTTCCACTCCGTTTATGACAACACTTCAAATTGTTAAAACGGGCTCGATTTTATTTTTTAACTGAAACCTTTCAGTAAAATAATGAAGATTTCACGAAAAGTTTTTCCTAAAATTCCTGAAAATGGATTAGTGATAAGTGCTATCAACCTATAGTGGAAGAAATCCCCAGCCCCCTTGAACCTAACAATCGCGACCCAGCAAGGCGTGCACAGAAGGTTTGAATGAGACAGGTGGAAAGATAAAAATTGAGCTGCAGGTTTACTTGAACTTATTCGAATCAAGGGATTTGAAGTACAGAAAGATTTTTACAATTGTCAACATTGAGTCACAAGAAAAGTGTGACAAGTTTCATTCGCATTGCTCGTAGGATTAAGTTTCTACTCAGCAGTACTTCAGAAAAGGATAAAGGGACGGAGAAAGAAAGCATCCATTTTGAAACTCGATTTTTGTTTCTGAAATTCCAGGAACGTGCACAAATTTTAATTTCCAGTCAGAAAGAGTTTAAGAAGACAGGGCAGGGAGAACCCACTATGGCTATTCAACTGCTGTAGAAGTTGAATGGTCATTGTAAATGAGCTTTTAAAAATTGGTGCAATATCCCTCTTTAGGCTGGCAATTTGATAGAAAGCATCTTTCTTTGTTCGAAAACTTCCAAATAAAACAGAGGCGTTGCATTGCATTGATGTCGTAGAAAAATACCTTTCTTCCATGGAAAAAGCTAAACAGGAAGATTTTGACTTTTTGTACAAACTACACAGAAAAATTTTAAATTGTAAATCAAAGAGTAAGCAAACCCTTATTGGAGAATATTTTCGTGGGAAATAAAAAGCAAGTTATTTTTTCTTAATGTTTTCCCATTGATTTATGAAATGATACAAAATGACGGAAATTGAATCTAATTTTAAATGTAAAATAATTATATAAATACTTGAATGCATTATTACATTATATGTTCTTCAAATTGTGATTTGAAGTAATTCCGGTTAAGACGTCGCTCCGTTTATGACGACACTTTGAGAAAGTACGCAGGGTGTCGTGATAACGAGGTTCGACTGTATAATGAGCACTTGAAAGGGGAAAACCTAATGTTAAAGACAATCTAACATTGAAAAACATTTTTAATTGTATGCAAAGATATCAGGGAATTTTTTTTCTTCTAGCAAAAATATATTTTTTAATTATATTCTTAATAAAAATTAAAGTACTTAGTTAAAAAAAGATAAATATGTCATTAATTATGTAAGTTACTTATTTGATGGTAAAGATTCCCTAAAATTACATATTTTTTCAAAATTGCTACATCAATTAGAAGAAAAAGAAGAAACTTATTTAAAGAACAAAAGAGTGCTCATAGTAGTTTTCCCGCAAGGTTAACTTACACAGAGGTTTGCAAACTTTATATTGATGTTTCGCCCATCCAGACAAATACTGGTCTAACATTATAGCATAAAAAATATCTTGGAGAAGTTATTTCAGTTTTTTTTTTATCTTTGCAAAAAAAAAAAAAAAGATAAATAAATATAGTAATAATTAGGTGGTCAACTTACAAAGGGTTTTTTATAATACTCCCATTTTTCCCCATAACTATTTCTGATAGCATTTCCATCTTCACATTTAGCTGAACGTGGATTTAGTGCTGTAGCAACATTGGTAACCAAGAAGAGAAATTGTCTCCATATTACTGAACGCTGCGAATTATGTTTGTTTCAAGTAAAATCAAGCCTGTTACTAACAAACTCCTTAAAAATGTGTCAAATTCAACCTTCTCATTAGTTAAGTTATGAATTATATGTCTTAAAATTTCAATACAAATACTTTGCTATATAATTAAGTATGCATTTTGATTGCTCTTCAAATAGAGCATATGTTTCTAAATTTGTAACCTGAAATGACCTTGATTATAGTTTACGGAGTCTTCAGTGTTCCGTATAACTTCAACAAGGGGAGGGGGACGTGGAATTTCCGGTTTTGTTAGGAAAAGGGTTGACAGATGTATTGGTAATTTGTTGTTTGAATCATGAAGTTTTCCAAGGGTAAATTCTCCGAAATAAGAGGAGTCATGCTGTCAGTGCAGAAGTTCTGCTTCCAGAAACGTGTATGTAATCTTTTTACCCCTTATTTTTTACTTTAAAATCAGCTAAATATTTTGAGCATTTAATTGGAATCTTCGAAAAAATACCAATTTTAATGGAACTACTGAACATGCATGATGCATGTAATTTTTTTTAGAAAATTCTACCCCTTATAGCAACCACTCGTTATAAAGACCTTTTTCTGTAGGACGCAGATGGTTGTTATATTAAGCGTTGACTGTATAGATTTATTTATTTTTTAATTAAAACTGTCCTCAATATTTTATTTGTTATTTATTCTGAATAAAATACACTTTGGGAAGTTAATACTACTAAAAAAGTTTCAGATAATGTCACAAAATGTGTTTCTGCCAGAAAAACCCAGCCCTGCTCAAGCGATTTATTATATACAACATTTTTTCTGCTGTCTATTTGGTGCTCTTTAGACAGAATTCACTTATATCTTTCTAGCAGTACTGAACGTTTTCTAACTTAAATGCACATGTTAATTTGTTTTTGGAAATAATGCTTTCCTATCTTCCGTTTTTTGCCGACTTTTATAAAAGTGCTATTTTATTTGAATTTTCAGGAAATATTTTGATGCTTTTGCAACGGAGATTTTTAGGAATTGGTGTCCTTATTTTGATGGGACCTTAAGATGGACTGTTGGTTACTTTACAAACAGCAACTCTGAACTGTCTCTAGTCTAATGAACATTTTTTTGGGACTAACGTCCTTATTATTGATGTGGGCCAGGCAAGTTCCAGCTGGGAAGGAGTTTATGTGAGCATTTTGTGGCCATCTATTTGCCCAAAACATTTTTAAGAACCCAAAACCTGGGCATTTATGAAAATATATTTTATTTTATTTGGCTTTTTAAGGAGTATTACGACTTATAAACAACAGTAGTTATTTTACGATATACATCTCATTGATAAAAGTATAAAGGACTTATAAATTGCTCCATCTTTTTCAGTATATTGGTCATAAAACTGAGGGTTATTCTATTTCAATTCAACACAGGGGCAAAATCTCACTATCTCATATTTTCTTCAAAATCAGCAGATGTGCACTATTTTTCCCTCCACCAGACACCAAAAAATCTGTTTGCCGTAGCCTTAGGTGTGCCGAAGCTGGAGATGTGTACTACTTGGTAATAGACTTGGGAAAATATGAAAATTTTCCGAAAGCTCTGTACTACTTTTTGATTTACAGAGGTGTAAAATTCCACTAAGAACAGAAGATGGCAAATTGGGAATTGTTCTAGAAACTTCCCTAAAAAAGAAGGAAGATACTTTTGATGTTTGCAATGTAATTTTGAATGGCTCAAAAATTAAAAAAATCCTATTGTCAATAAAAATGAAATTCTAGAACTTCATAAATTGGGCATGGGCAGATCTGAATGTCAAAGCCACTTCCTGAGAGAGCAGCAGTAACAATAAGAATGAAATATATAGATTTTTTTGAGAAAATAGGTTTTCTTTTCCCAAATTATTTCATATTATGCAGTGCACACCTCTTACTCATTTTCTTAAAAAAAAAAAAAAAAACTTCTAAAGATGCAGTTAAAAAAGAAAAGAATGATCATGCTTTCCGGAAAATATTTAATTCTTCATGAGCGGGAATTTTTTGACCGCCTGGACTGTTTCTGCAATTCACGATCGCGGTTGATAGGTGTGTTTTGTAGCCCCCTGACATCCTCCTGTGACCTTTTCGTTGACCTGCCAATAAAGTGTTTCTGGCACTCTTTGAGCGACAGTAGATGGCCATCATACTAGCATTCGTTGATCATGTGATCACTATCATTGAGCGACCGAGCAAAATTTGTGCGGACAAACCAAGAAATTAATGTTAATTTTATTGATGTGATGCTTATGAAGAGAATATGTGTTTTCTAACACAACATCCTAATATTCCTCTGCCCCCCCCCCCTCTCATTCTCGAATTATTTAAGACAGTAAGATAAATATTAGCAATTGCATCACTAGTAATTTTTAATAAATTTGTTAAATGAAAATTTAAAAGTATAAAAAAAGAAAAATTATTTAACTGAAATGATGTATTTTAATTAAAAGACTGATAATATTTCATTACCAGTAAAATCCCGATTTAACGTCTCCCCCAATCTACGTTTTACCACCTTTTTCATCAGGTCCCAGTTTTAAGGATACTAATTAATGTTAAGATATTAACCGGGATTCTAAGTTTGTTATTTATCAAATTTCCTGCATTTTACATTTTCCCTCGAAAGTAAAAAAAGAAAATAATGTTCCAAAACTTAGCAATATACTTCCTTTTTTTGCTTTTTTAAAGCTAGTACACATTGTTGAATGTTATTTATTATTTTCTCACAAAATAAATAACAATTAAGGATTGTTTTTGTTTTTGAGAATTTTCAAAACGAGTATTCTAGTTCATCAAAGCATGAGAAAGTTGGTTCGCTTCCAGAATTGAACTAGAAGTTCATTCTTTTTCCCATTTTAAAAAGCAACAAAGCTCCAACACTATTCAACCTAAATGCCAGGATTCCGTGGTATGTATAACAGTTTTCTCTTCGAAACTATAGATATTATACTTTTTAAAAGAGTCATCTTTACTTCCTTTAGATTATTTTCTATTTTATTTTTGTTTTCTATGTATTTCCTGTACTTTTCTTTTTTTATCCAGCCCTTCGGAAACGTAAAATCGGGGTTTCACTGTATTTATAAATCAGATCAATCATTTATCTAATTGAAAATCAATATTTTATCTGTGAAACACAGCTAGGATTTTAATTTCTTTAAATTTAAATAAATATGATATATTTGCATTTTTTAATTAGCAATAAAACTAAGTTTCAAATAACTTTAAAACGATAAATGTCTTTTCAAAAATAAATGTCACCTGGATGTTGGATGAAAGCTTATAAGACGAAGACTAAAATAAAAAGAGTAACCTGCATGAGGTCGATACAAAATTAAGAAAAAAATAATTAGCAACCAAATTAATGGGGACTGCAGAAACCCCTCCCCCCCATCTTCCGCTACATGCCTGGCTCAATTTAAAAAATGTTATAATACACGTACAAAATTATCGAATTAAACATGGTTTTTTTTTTTCAAAAAAATTAAAATAGTGGTGTATAACGAAACACTCTAAGAAAACATATGAGCAATTCATTGGTGCTCACAGGATCAGTCAACTTTTTAAAATTAACCTTCAGAACGAAAATTTGAAACTTAAAAAGTGTAGCCTCCTTTTATCAAATCGACAAGTAAGCGTTTTAATACAAAAGATATATCAGTAAAGCTATGATGCAATTCCTTAAAGGTCATAAGATTCCCTTGGTATTAAATGCACGGAGCAGAAGACAGGGCACGAAAGGTCAAGTATGTTTTAAAAAATTATTCATGCCCGTACATACCCGATGATATTGATTTTCGTAATCTTACTATATGCCATTCTTTGCACCCATAGTGCTAAGTGATTTCGTAAAAGAGATAAACATTACTTTCCAGTTTCCACCAGGTTTTGGTCAGTTGCGAATGTTTGCATAACAACCACGTTTTGTGGCTTCAAAGCCGCAGTCACAGTTATGATCTAAAAACTGAGTGGATGGTAAAATCACTCGTAGATTAATCAAAGTGGCACAAAAATTCACTTTTCCAGATGGCGCTACCTATGCCAACCTAACTACTTTACGTAGAGCTAGGTTCATGTTAACTCAACAATTTTATTTTTTCCAGGAAAAATTTAAAACTTTTGAGAAAACAGGATCTTCGGCACACGTTTAGTAAACATAATATAAATTAATATGTTCTAAACTCAATCGGGCAAAAAGGCACTAAAACATTAAAAAAAAAATGCTTTTATTTATGGTCACGAAGCCCTGCCAAGGGAAAGAAAAAATTGCTTTTAAGCGCATTTCGCTTGCCTATTATTTTTCAGGCGAGCCCTCCCCCTTCCATTATTTTACAGTTATAGGACGCCTGTAGTTTTATGTGAAGTACTAATATTGTAGTGCTCAGTTCTACATTTACATATTTATTTCATAGTCTAAAATACATTTTATATTATTGGTAGAAATGCAAAGTTAATATTTAATAACAAAATTTGTTAACTTTAGAAATGGTGACATTGCCCCCCCCCCCTCCTTTTATTTTTCAATTTTAAATATTTTAATTTTGTCCATATTGTAACAGAAGAACAGTTCGACCGCAGACTTTTGATATTTGGAGGATCTTCTGCGCTTGGCAGAAAGAACGATTCTATTCGAGTTTCACGGAAGTTCGTTTTGCCGGGTTTATTTCATACGCGAATCAGAATGTTTGCTTCTCTTTCTTGAAAGGAACTAAATATATAAACTGGAATATAGCATCAGTTTTTAAGAAATCAAGTACTCTAAACGAACTAGAACACGAACAAAAACGGCTTAATTGCATATACCTCAGCAGTTCCTCCCTTGAACATGAATGGATTTTTCTTAGCATTCCGCCAGGCAAATTGCTCTGGTTGATGGTAGAACTGTACATTTATAACTTCTGTTCCAAATATGCCAATTTGAACGCTTCTGATTGTTTTCAATTGCAGCTACATATTGTAATTGGGGGAGGAAGGGAAAGGGGGCCACGCGTTGTCTATAGACCGATGCGCGATAGGTTTCTTCAAACAAAAAGAAAAAAAATCGATACATGGCAAAAAAAATTATAAATTAAAATAATAATTATGTCATTAAATAATAAAGCCAACAGATTAAGAAGGCATAATTAATTTATGAGAATTAAAACGTTTTTCTTGGAACCATAAGAGAGAAAATCTACTCCCTCAACCCCACAGATATTTTTGAGTTTTTACAGTAGCTTTGAATTTTAAAGATATTTTTTAAAAATCTTTTAAATTTAATCTTAAAAAAATCTCATATGCCTGTCATAATTTTGACCGACTTCTAAAATTACGTTTAAAAGTCGTCGTACCGACGTTGTTTAAAGAATGCATTTATTTCTTACATTTTATCGCAATTTTTACTTTCAAGTCGGTTCTATTTTTTCCCCCAAAAGTTATTTTATTATGATGCGTTTAATAAAGCATGTAAACGCAAAGAATAAATCTAACATCATGCAAAGCGGGAAAACCTTAAAATACTTGCGGAGTACTATTTTCGAAACCCTCAATGCTGTCCATAATTCCAACAAAAATGTTTTAAGAAAAAATAATGCTGTATTAAAAATGAAACTAAATGTGTAGAATATTGGTTCAAGTGATATTAATGTGCGGAATACTCTCTGTGTGGAATTTAATAGCATTTGATTCTACTATGTGTAGAATCTACGGATGCAAAAAACTGGGAAATTTTGAAGTGAGGGAAGAAACTGGGGAATTTGGGAACGTTGGTAATTTTGAGAGGGAAAAACGAACTTAAGCATTCTTCAAATAATCATAAATTATTTACTCAATATAAAAATGTTTTCAGTCTTCAAATATCGTTACAGAACATATAACATTGTAACGTTATATTATTTCTATTCTAGATACATATGATCTAGCGTCAAACATAACATTTTATATCAAACCTACAATTGAGAAAATTAACTTGCAAATCCAATAGGCTTTTTATTGTAGTAGAATATTTCTTAAAATGTATTTGATTTGGTTACTTTGCAGAAAATAAGATTAGCTTTCAAAATCTTTTTTCTTCTTTATTCCTAGATTTCAACTTGCTATCTATATATATAAAAATGAATGTATGTCTGTCTGTCCGTCCTTTATGCATTACTACACGATTCATCCGATCGTCTTGAAACTTTGGGAAGTTGTTGAGTACACTCCTGCGAAGGCATCTGAAAAAAATCCTACAGGTCTTTTCTTATTCCTACTTTTCTTATTCCAATTTTAAGGGGTGTCGGAACGCGCAATACGGATAATGTTAAGTAGGCGTTTTTCAAGGTACCTTTTCTGAAAATCTGTTGGAAGTACACTCTCAAAATTTTTCTCTGCAGGTTAACCGTACCTTTAGTGTTACACTGAAATGAGCATTTTGTAAAATTTTGATTTAAAATTTAAAAAAAAAATGCTTTTTGTCGCGTACTCAGAAAACGTTACTTTTTTAGAGAAAAAAAATGTTTAAAAAAATGTATGCATGATTTTGCTAAAGGCTCATTTCAGTAAATACTAGGGTACATAACAAATGCGCCATATAAATTTTATGGACATGTGAGTAATACTTTCTGAGAAAAGGTACATCAAACTTCCAAAAATCGACTTTTGGGAAAAACGCGTTTTAGTAAAAAACTCACCATATCAAAACATTTCTGCGCGTTGGCTTTAAAACAAAATTTTGGGACTTCTAATTGAGATACAGGTTAAAGTAAGGTATTTTTGAAGAGGTAATGAGTTAAACAAGGTAAAAATTCAATAATCTGAAATTAAATTTTTTTGAAGCTTTTTGGTTTCCAACACCCCTTAAGCAATTGTCCACGCAAATTCCCCAATATGGGGGTGAAAATAACCTTGCACATATTAATGTAATATATTGATCGAAAGCGCTAATTTTTTTGCACAAGATGATATTTGTTCTAAGTTTCTAAGTCAATAAGAATGCCAGTTATGAGCTTTTTAGTGCGATTTCTTAAGGCTTTCCTTGTTCCAAAAATAAAAATTAGCAGTTTCCTCAACTCCGGGCGAATAGTGTTAGCTTAATTTCAATGTAAAGGTCATTTTTCAAAATAGAGAGACATCAGTTTAGTTATCAACGGAAGAACAATAATAAACCTTTATAATTAATTAACAATAATTCGATTTAACCGTTTTCTCAAATTAGCAATAGGTTTTAAATTCCAGATTGAACTTGATAAAAGTATTGACTCCCCGATTTAACGATTTCCTTGATTTAGCAACAGCATTTAAATAAATATCGCCAGAAGAGGAATACGTATGGTTTACACTAGATTTGAAATAACGTGGCGAATATGACACGCTACAATTTGACTTTTTAATTAGTCATTGGCGATAAATCGGAACACACTAATGAAATTGTGCTTACGTTTTTTAGGTACGGTTAAAATTCAGCACGAGCAGCGCCGTGCGGGTACTGCTAGTAAGAAATAAAACATAAATACATAACTTGTCCGTTTTATTCATAGCATTTTATTGCAACTTTACCAACACATTTGGAGTGGTAATTTTTGATAAGAAACCCTATTTAAAGCACTACTATACATTTCACTAATTTTTTGTAAAGGTTGGTTTTAAATTTGTTGTGTGTTATTTTGTTTTTTATTGATGACTTAAACAAATATCAAGTTTTACAATGTAAATTAAAAATATTTACAACTCCTTTTTTTGTATTCTCAATAGCAAAATTTTGTTACATCGAATACCAACACAACGAAATAAATATATGTTGTCTGTTTTAAAATGCTTTAAATGTTCGGTAAAGTAATTCTATCGAAACGAAAATTTCATTAAAAAAATATTTATTATTGATGTATTAAAATTATTATTTAAAAAATCAAATGTTCCCAGTTTTTTGGGAAGTTTGAAATTTTCCGATTTTGCTTATTTCCGGGGGAAAAAGCCGTTTTTTTTTTCCAAAAATAATCCAGGCGTTTTAAAAGCCTTGCACCGCTAGTGGAATGAAATGATGTTAAAATATATTATGTGAAAAATTACTTACAGTACAAACTATTTGATATGAATTTCGAACATCGGCAGCTACCGTTAAATCCATGCTTGGGTATGCAACAATTTGCTATGTAATTTGGCATATTTTAATTTTTGTAAACTAGTAATAGACTACAAGATCATATTCAGGAAAATTTTAAGTCTGAATTTCATCCAGCATGTTTGAAATTGAGCTTCGTTAAAAATAATTTAATTAAAATAATTTATTTCCTAAAAGAGCATTTAGTGTCATGAACAATAACAATATTTTTTATATTTAGCATCATCTACACAAGAAGACTGATTTCCATATAAGTTCAACCTGGATATCGTCCCTAGCAGTTGAGGATCATCTTCGTCAGGAGATAGCTTAGCCGTTCCTTCAAAGACAGCATCGCTAGGAGCGGTCTGGATAACGACAGTGTAAACAGAGTCTTCGGCAGTATGTCCTTCGTGCTCAGATGCCGGTTGCCACAAGCGGGCATCGGATATTTTCTTCAACCTAAGTTTACCACACGAACCAGAAACGGGGGAAAGCAAGTTATTGATTGAAATGACTAGAAATTCCGCGATTTCTTTGACATCGTCGTTGTCAGTATCCATCGGCAAGGACGTCTCGCACGTGCACCAATGTTCTTCAATGAAAGCATCGTCACACGATCTGTCTTCTGGCACTGGTTGGAGCAGCGACAGGGCCCGCCTTGTGAAATTCCGCGACAGCTCCTCACTCACGTTATCTGGATTTGAGAATTTCCAACCTGGCTGGAGTTGGAGCATGTTGACTAGAGTTGCATGGAGATCAAATGGAGTAACGAGTCTGTGCGAGTTGAGCAATAATTCATGGGTTTCAGCAGGATGTTCGCGCTTGAATTTCTCTGGCAAAGCTATGAATAATACAGGCAATCTCTCTTCCAACCTGCCGATGTAAGTCTTTCTTATCTCTCCCCAACGCATGCCATGGTCTCCCATCACTATGACTATCGTCCTGTCCAAGTACCCTCCCTGATGCAAAGTTCGAAAGAAAGCCTCATACATGTGATCTCCGGATGACCCCATATTCAGGAAATCATGCGTCAGACTGTTGATCCAGGAGAAAGAAAAATATGCTTTGTCTTTAAAGTGTTCTGCAAATTGTTGATTCCAGTGTAATATTGCCTCAGTTTCCGACACGGAACCGACACACAAATGACAATTCATGCGCTTGTCGCGTCCGAGTTCTTCCTCGTAAGCCATGATGAAAGGACGGAAATAATAATCAGTGGGTTGATGGTGAAAACCAGTTTTGACATAATTGAAAGTGGATATGTGAGGTGTATCTTCCGCATAAAGAGTCCTGTACCCCGCACTAGCAAAGCGTTTCCACAGAAAGGTACAGTTGTCTAAAGGGTCACGATTTGATTTCCAGCAAATCTCAGGCAGTTCCCTTTCATCATATCCCAGAAGTAGAGGGACGAGATTCGGAAAGGTATTGTCTCCCACTTTGTTAAAGCCGTACATCTCCATTGCTTTCATGTTTTCTACTAAATAGCGGTATGTTTTAACCAACTGACGATGCATGTTTAATCTGGACAGAGCATCTATTCCAATAATCATAATACTGTAGTCGGGGGTTTTGTGCTTCTTACAGCGCCCTTCGACTTCGGGTTTGTCATAGATGAAACTGTGGTATTCAGTGTAGAACACTGTCCGATTGAGATGCCTGCATTCCACTTTTATAAAATCATCTTTAATTTCAACTGTATGATTAAATTTGGCACAAACTTTCCCAAACCTAGGGAAAATAAAAAGAGAGTTAAAAAACATTGTAACTGATTTGCACATATAAGTAAAAGAATGTACATTATCAGTTTCCCCCAAAGCGAAACATGAAGTGGAGTTATCCAATATTTCATAATCTTTTACGTCATTTCTTGACATTTTGAACTTGATTAATGCGTTTGTGCATGCGGTAATTTTACTGGATTGACCTAGAGAATAGGGAACGACCCCTAAGCTACGTCATCGTCCAATTTTTTTTTTTTTTTTTTTTTTTATGGCTTGCTGTTGGCTTCTGCTAATTGCAAACCTAGTGCCCTCCCTAGAGATTGATACCATCTCTTTAGTGGCCCCACATTGGGTGTGGTACCATCACCGTCCCATCATTCTCCAATTTTAAAAATTAGATTTTCATCGCATCGTTTCAGGCACGAAATTTTTGTCATTGTCACATCTGACCATGGTTCTGGTATTTATTAGGAGGACCCTTGTCAGATCATGCTATGATCCCCTTTCTTTCTCTGTCAGTAGACATTTAAAAAAAGTTTTTATCTCATTTTTCCACATTCCGGATGCTATTGTCTTAGAATTCCCGAACAGCCACTATGTGGGAGCCGTCCCTTTGGGTTTGTTATAACTAATGTCATTTGCTAAAGGAAGTTGTTTATTAGCATCTTCAAAAATCTCTGTAGATCTTGTAAGACATGATGGTGCGTCTTATCTTATACCTCTTTTTTTTTTTGTTGTTTAATGCTGTTTGTTCAGGCTAAAATATTTTTCCCATAAGTTTTTACCACCCTTATCTAAATGTTATCATCAATTTGTCTTATTTAAAGCAAAATCTAAACCTGCAACACAAGAGGATTTTGTAAATTAGGAAGATTTGATAAAAACCGCAGAATGAGCACAGACCAGAGGGGCTCATCTTAGGCCGTTTTGCAATGCGCCATCCTTGATAGCAGTATGAGTCAAGTCACAAGAAGTCCCATTATAAATATAACTCATACGGGCTGCAGGATGATATTACCTATTAGGAAAATTATGTATTAAGAAAATCTTTCTTTTTTTTTCTTTTTTTTTGGAGTGTTATTTTAGGATTATTTTGTTTCGATAGAGCTACACGTGGCGCATGCAGCAAATACAGCACATTGTATGATTAGACGTGGAGCAACAGAAGATACACCGCATATATATATATGCGTGCGTTAAATTAAAGGTTATAGATGGATTTGTAAATATAAACGTAGATAGATATAGTGGGTAGATAGATAAATGCAGATAGACAGCGATGAATACAATAACAGGGCAAGAATACATAACTACAGAGGCCGAATTTACTTAAGTAGCCGCTTAAAAAAAATGAATGTTATAAAAAGCGAATTACATGCGTCTAGACGCTCAGAAAAATCCAAGCAAGAAGTTCATGTTTAATCTTAACGCTGTTCGCTGTGCCAAAGGCGCCATAAGCCGCAGGCTAGTATATATTATATATCATACTAGCGGTACCCGCACGGCTATGCCCGTGTTAAAAAATGAAAAGACCAGTCGGTTTGCCATTGTGTATATAGTGATAACTTTTTTAGGTGCAAATTATGTTATTTTATTAAAATGTATAGCATTCCATATAATTAAAGATTAGCTGCCCACGGCAATCAGCCGGAGATCCTACACATTTAAGCATTTTTTTTTACAAAACACACAATAAAAAAGGAAAAAGGAAAGAAAGAAACGAAATAAAATAAAAAAGAAAATATTTGAAAAAAAAAAAAACGCATTTTGTTTGTTTTGTTCAAGTACCCACACAAAAAGGAAGATTATAATAAATTAGAATAGTTTGAATTAATAAATTTTTAGTACAATTAATTTTTATCTATTATTTATTGACAAAGCCGGGTCCAGACGCTACGTTTTGTACAACCTTTTGTCTGCGCAGTCTTAAGACTAAATGAAAACGTTGCAGTTTTTTATGCGTCTACATAGTGCAGAGATATCTGTATATTTCACTCAGTTTTGTGCGATATCGTCATGAAGGAGGTACTACTCTGGTCAATTATGACATGGTGTCATGTTAAAAAAAAAGACTGGAACGTCTCAGAAGAACTCGGCGTTCAAAGTGGTCAAATGATTACATAAAATAAATATTTTTTTCTTGCCTGTTCTGGTGGTTCGACAACTGCAATCTCTTTATTTTCATCCATGGTATTCCTAGACTGCCTTGGTGTCTCCTGATCATTTAGGAAATGTAACAAATCAAAGTACCAGAGAGATGGCTTGTAAATTTCGTCTCCAACCCCAGATCGAATCGATTTATTAACTTTTGCCAATTATTTCCGGTAAACACTTCTCAAAGAATTAATTATTTACAAATGTTTCTCTGTTTGCGGTTGCATCAATGTCTTTGATTTTTTCCACTAAACTCTCATAAGCATCCCCCTTTTTATCCTTGTCACTATACTCTGGATTTTACACGCCAAACGCGTGGGAAACTTTCGCATAATGCAATAAATTTTGTGAGAAACTCCCGAGAACATTGCCGAAAGTCGGCCATTGTCGCCTGACGAATTGAAACTGAGAAACAAAATGAATCGGAAAGGGGTGCTACCGTCTACATGTGCCGATTTGTCTGCACAGTTCAAAGACATATGCTTTCTAGCTCAGTTATCGCTGCAACTGTACAGTCTTCGCACCGGACTCAAAACTGCGCACTTTTCCAATCTACACGCAACGTTTTATCTGCAATGTGTTGAACTGCGCAGAAAAAAGGTTGTGCAAAACGTAGCGTCTGGACCCGGCTTAAAACAGAAAGACGAAATTTTGTAGCCTGCAGAAACAAACAGCAGCAAGCAAAGATTTGAAAGCGGAATAAACCTTTCATCCGAGCTCAAATAGGAAAATAACATATGTGCTAATTCACTGGAGAAAAAAAAAGTAAATAAATGAAAGTATAAATATTAATAAGCTGGAATAACAAAAATCGCTATAAAGGATAACATTTCTTTTAAAAACCCCTGTGCAGTATGGAAAATAGTCCCGTAAAATACATGTCAAAATAAGGAAATAAAAACAAAGCTATCAATCGCTTGTGAGACGCAGGAAATAAATTTTAATTCGTTTTAAAAAAATAATATAGAAAATCCAAAAAAAGAAATAAATTAATTAAAAATCGGCTGCTTCTCAAAATGCTAAAAACCGCAAGCAATAAATTTTAATTCGTTAAAAGAAAAAAGGATCAATAGTCAATCGGCATGGCAACAATTAAAATTAAAGTTAATTACCGTGAAAAAATAATTTCAAACTGCAGAGAAAAAGGCTTATAATTTCTTTTCTAGTTAATTTAGAGGCTTTGAATTTTCGCACGTAGAGCGAAACTCTGTCCGGGGTAGTTTTTCACGCGCTTTTCAACGGTATCAAGCTCGAAACGATGCGATAATTCCTTCCTATAGAAAATGACTATTTTATGAAACTTTCGGCTATAAATTGGAATAAAAGAAGAACAAATTCGAATTTCAGGAAAAACTCTCCGAGGTGCACACCCCCATGTTCCAAACTAATTTCGTGCCAAATTTCATGAAAATCCGCTGGACGGTCTGGGCCCTACGCCGTACACAGACACACACACATACTTACTGCTTTATTATTAGTAGAGATAATTTCGTGCCAAATTTCATGAAAATCCGCTGGACGGTCTGGGCCCTACGCCGTACACAGACACACACACATACTTACTGCTTTATTATTAGTAGAGAAAACTAATTTCGTGCCAAATTTCATGAAAATCCGCTGGACGGTCTGGGCCCTACGCCGTACACAGACACACATACATACTTACTGCTTTATTATTAGTAGATATATTACCAAACTAGGATTGATAATACCGCTCAAAATAAAAGTTCTGGCTGCTTACCTCCACCTCCTCCCCCTCCGGTTGTGCCCTTCTATCTAATTAGTAATTAAATACGAATTTAAATTGCATATCCGCACTTCAGTTAAACAAAAGAATTATCTTTTGGGCATTTATATTCTTCTTTAACTTTGAAGAGGTTCATAGTAATTTAAATACTAGATGAATCAACATACTTGGGGAGATTAAAATGCTTACTTTTAACTACAGTAGTTTTCCAATTTATCTAACGCAAACGGGGAAGCAACCAAGTGTTTTTAGGAGCAAACCCGCCCCACAGAACCCTTGCTTTTCCTTGAATTTAAGCAATGTTGTGGTACGCAGACTATTGTAATATATATATATATGTAAGGACCAATCATTCCCAGAACCTAATTCTGGTTGTATCTCTAAAACTAAATTATGCAGTATTATATAAAAATCCGAAGTAAAAATATAAAAAAAGTCGCAAAACAGAAAATAACAATAAAAATTTAATTAATATTATTTGAAATCAACTATAAAAAGTAAGAGAAAACGCTTTAAATAAACGTTAAAGATATTGATCATTAAATATATTGTATTTTCATGTAAAGTTTGAGGAAACGGGGGATAGCTGTATAGAGTCGCCTGCGAGTCCAAAATAATAATAATAATAATAATAATTAGTTTTAAAAATTTCTATGAGTGACAATAATTAGAAATGTTTTGGAATAAGTGCTTTTTATCCTGCAAGTTAAATGTGAATTCAAATTCCGTATTTGAATAATTAAACAAGTTGAAACAAAGCATATCTAGTGTAATAAATACGAAAGTTGACCCGCTCAATATGGCTCCATGCATTGCATGCAAAGAGTGTTCGGGTAAAAAGCATTGAGTAGTCATGTGATGGCCAATTAAAAAATTCTTTGTTAAATCTCTTTGGGTAGGACGAGTGATCCGTACTAAGTCAGACTTTTTTTTTTATGTCTCTCTCAAGTGGATCAAGATTTTTTCGTGAATGAATCAGCGATCGGATCACAGAATACACTTCTACTTCATAGCATCCTTTTTTTTTTAAAAAAAAAAAAAGATGTAATAAATCTGACTTGTAGTTAAAAAAAATAAAAGCTGATTTACTAAAATGGATTTAATAGGTACATTTTACAAGTTGTATTCTCCCTATTGTTTCGATAGTTTCACATTTTATCGCCTGAAATAGGTATTTCAAAACAAATAGACCTTTTATATTTAGAAAGTAACAGTAATACAAACGTTGTAACTATTCAATTTAGTTTAAAGCGCTCTGTAAATTTTTGGCACCCGCGTAGTGCTTCCTGTGACATGACTTCTAGTTTATTTAAAAGAAAAAAAATGGCACAATTGAATAACTTCGAAGAAAGTCAAACCAACTGGTCGCCGAAGATAGGTGCTTTTTACGTGCTTGCTTTGAAGGATTCGCTGTTCAAGATGGCCTGCTGTCCAAAAAAAAAAAAAAAATCTTTCAGACTAGATAGAGAAAAAACGCACCAACCGAAGTCAGTTAAAAGTCACAAGTTAAAACCGAAGTCAACCGAAGTCAGTTAAAAGGGTTTTCAAATTTATATAGTAATAGTATAGTGCAGTCAGTGACATGACTTGAAAAACTGACTTGATTGAAGTTGCGGCATTAAAAAACATCTATGATGGCTTGCAACTTGCAATAATAACTAAACAGTTTTGGAGTTTTAATGCAGGGCAAAAAAAAAAAAAAAAAAGAAGAAGAAAAACATTTGTGCAGGTGCTACTTTTAGTTTCCTTTTATTTTGTTTGTTTACTCGTTATAAAATGAAAATTTTAACAGTTGACCCCAGTTCAAAATTACGAAAAAAAGAAAAAAGAGAGAGAGACCCTATGAGTTTCTTTATACCACGGAACATCCCTGCCAAATTTTGTTTAAGTTCGACACGAAATGTTGATTAGTATATGGAACATGCATACATGTAAATTGTATATATAAACATTCATTCCTTTGTACATATGTATATATTTTGTACATACACTCATACACAAAGTGTACATATGTATGTTATACAAATGCATACACAAATCTACATTCTATGTCCAATCTTAACCAAAATTGGCGTGAATGTTATTTGGCATGGTAGTCACTCCTTTGTGTATACATTTAGCTTGCTTACCGGACACTCACCCTACTTCATTGTCAGTCTTCCCCTCATTTTCCCTGAATACGGATCTCCAGCAGCAACTGTACCTGCCCTTCGCACGGGATCTCGCCAACTTTGTGTCCAAGACCAGCGTATTTCCTTCAGTCCTGGTGAGAGGCTCATGTCCTTTCTGAAACAAAAAACACAGTTATATCAATTGGGGATCGCAAGGACTTCTGCCCTAGTTCATCACATGACTGCCCTAACCTTCTCACCATTGCCCCTTCCGTTTTTAAACTCTATCTTTCTTCATATTGTGCTCATAGGCGTAACCAGGGGGGGGGTTGGGGGTTCAACCCCCCCCCCCTTTGGGTATTGACTTATTGAGGCACATTTAGGCTCCCAAAATTTCTGGCTATGGCCTTGCAAAGCACATATTTTTTTTCCCTAAGAAAATTAAACACATATGCATATGATTTTATTTCCTCTTTCTCTGAAGGGTTGTGATCATGACCAAAGTATGCAGCTCATAATAAAGAGGACTTTTCATCTGGTTATAATAAAACCCCTTATCACCTTGGGGGGGGGGGGGGGTTACAGCAAAAGGTGGCTTCAATCACCGTACAACACACACACAAACAGAGATCCTTTCAATCACTCTAGATGGTTTTCTTTCCTTCTTGATGTCTTTTTTACCCAAAGGCAGCAATTTAGGTATACAATCGCACAAGTAATAAGTTTCGTGGAAAATATTCTCTACTATGATGGAGTTTTGTTTTCTGATAACCCGGCGCAGGGGTCTGAAAATGAAGGACCCTGGGGTCTGAAAATGAAGGACCCCTAGCCAACAATTGTCCTATTGGGTTAAACCCTCAAGCCAGGAAGTGATGCTCATCAAGAAACTTAAAGAGCAATTTGTATTTATTTATGACTTCCTGTCCAAACACCCATTTTGGTAAAATCTTTTTTGTAGATGAGCCGATTGGAAAACTGATGAACTGTATTTGCATTGCATTCTCATCTACAGATGTTCTCTCATCTCTTATATTTTAAATGTTTTTTTTTTTTCATGGTCCATCACTGATTGCATTACGACTCTGGAAATCATCCGTTCAACGTTTCCAATCTCACTGCTACGGTTTAATGCTGCATTTTAATTTACGATCAAGTATTATTTATATTTAAGCTAAATTTTTGGTTATTTTCGATACATCATTATGTTTGCACTGCAGCGATGGACACGTTCGTCATCCAAAAAGAAAAGAAAATTCAATTCAGACGCTTCTACTTCTGAGGTATGTTTTGCTACAAATTAAACAAAATTTTTACAAATTTATTGTGGGGATGATCATTTTTGTAGGGGAATTTGGATTTTTTTCCCTAAAATTCCACTATTTCCCAGTTTTAATATTATGAATGCCTGGACATAGAAGATTGCTTAGCGCTGAATATTGAATTTTCTATTGCGTTTGAATTAAAAAATAAACTAATAGATCTGGTAATGAATGTTTAATGTTTTTGTGAATCAAGGCCGTATCCAGAAGGGAAGGGGGACCCACGGGCCCTCCCCCCCCCCTCCCGCAGAAATCGTTTGCAATATATCATATATTCCTCCCTGAAACTTTGCTTAACATAAGTGTGTCGAAGTCTGCCCCCCCCCCCCGAAAAAAATTCTGGATACTGCCTTGGCTCCGGAGCAGGGGGAGCGAGTTAAGAATTAGGAAGGGCAGTGCATGCTGCAAAATCATACCCTTTATATATACATATATATAGATATATATGACTAGAAATGATGTTAATAGGAATTTTTTGACATATATGATAGCTTTTTGATGTATATATAGTAGATGTATGTTTAGATCTTTGGTGAAGTTAGAGGAGTGGGTATTTGGGGCTTCTGCAACTTAAATTTTTGTAACTGGTCTTACATCTATAATGCTTAGGCTAACTCTGGAGGCAAGGCTTCGAGGGCTCTCCCCAGGAAACTTTTTGAAATCTTCCTAGCAATGCAATTTCGGGATACTTTGGTGATGTTAGAGGAAGCAGAATGGAGTTTGGTTACTCCCCCCCTCCCCCATTTTTTTCAAAATAAAGTCTTATGTCTTTTAAGCTACTTTTGGTGTCGCTCGTGATAGTGTTCAATGTCCTTTCCTGAAAGTGTTTCTGAAAGTAAAGTGCCTTAAAAGCGTAATTTCTCTTTTCTTTCTTTTTTTAAAACTTGTGATCTGAATTTTTGCCGGGGGGGGGGGGAGTTGAGTTGCCCCGAGGGGGTAGCTCTCCCCCCCCCCCTCCGGGAGATGCCTGAAATAAACACGGAGTTTATCTTTAGAGACAAGTATTTATGACTAGTAAATTTTCAACTCTTTTACACTTCTTATTGGTGTTTAGGGTCACCCTAAAAATGTTAGTCTGTACATTTTTAGGGTGACCCCCCCCCCCTTTCACCAACCCTAGTTACGCCTATGGATAACTGAGCAATCAAGGTACCACTTGCACACCTTCATAACATGCCAGAAGGGTGCAAATGATAAAAGAATCCAGTTCAGAAAATATTTCTATCAACAGATACAAGCTGGATAAGTGTGGTTAAAATCCGCCACATTGTCACAAATGAGCTACTTTGTCAGCAACATGTGAAAAATCTAAAATACACTAAGCTTTCGTTCTACTAGTAGGCTGTTATATCTAAAAAGCATAGCAGGATCAAATAGTTTCATCCCGGTAGTCATCTTAAGTCATGTATAATTTAATGAAATAATATCATTTTCTGTAATTAGCAAAATTTTATACATTGTTTTGAACTACATTATGTGTATAAAACGGCTTTGTAACTAAAATTCAAAAGACATTTCCTAATAGAGGTTTTTTTCCTGAAGTTTTTTTGTCAGGGGGAGGGGGAGGAATTGACTTGCTCCGAGGGGGTAGCTCCCCCCCCCCCCCGGGAGATGCCTGAAATAAACGCGGAGTATATTTTTAGAAACAAATATTTATGAATAATAAATTTTCAACTCTTTTACACTTCTTATTGGTGTTTGGTCTGTACATTTTTAGTGTGACCCCCCCCTTTCACCAACCCTAGTTACGCCTATGATTGTGCTCGTCCTTTGTTTTAATAGGGGGCCGTTCATAAATTGTCACGCTTTTTCCCCATATATTTGACTTCCTCCCCTCTTTGTCACAATATGTCACACTTCAGTGAACCCCCTCCCCCTTTGTCACATGTCACGCTATGTTGCGTAATGCATGATGTCACACTTCTTGCTATCCCCTCCCCTCCCCTTGTCACGCTTTGTCACAATTTCGTGAGCCCCTCCCCCCCTCGTAGCGTGACATCACTTATGAATGATCCCTAGGTGAAATTTCCCTTTTCAGGAGTAACAGTTTGTAAATTAATTATAGTTCTTGATCTCCTCCCTTCATAAATTGCAATTTATGCATTGCTTACCTTATATATTTTTCTGATGACTAAGCTTTATTTCTTCGTTTCCTTCAGGACTTTGATTTTGTAATTGAAGTTCCGAACCTCGGTATTCAAAATTAAATTTAATGTTTCACTTATCCCCATTATTTTAATGACGAAACTTCGCTATCTCTCTCCTCTCTTCTTTAGCAGTTACCTTTTTGTAATAAAAATCCATGATCTGCTAAATTTCTAAATTACATACTACGTTGTCGATGTGACTTTGAAACATATTTTTTGAAGTCGGTGCAAAATTATGATGGCTTTGATTCATGATTACTTTTGTAACCATGAATAAATTACAAATATAAATGGTCCAGAGTTTGAAACAGTTTCATGGTAAAATAATGCATGGTGTAATGATAATTAGAGTGCCTGTACCGACTTTCAAAAATGATGTTTGATAGTCGTATCGATATTGCTTAAAGAATTAATTTATTTTTCACTTTTTAGCGCAATTTATAATTTGAAGTCGGTTCATTTTTTTATATAAAATATTTTATTTTATTATTTTTAGTGTAAATACATTTACATATAAATACTCTATTTTTAAAAAATCCATATCAAAAGGGTCCTTCTTTGAGGGAATGGCGCTAAAAACTAACCGTTTGTATGATCAATTCCGTTTTGAAATCGATTTAAAGAGGTTACTAGAGCAAACAAACTGATTGGATTTAATTTTTTCTTCAGACAAGCCTTCAGTCAAACTCTTGTTATAATTGCTTTTAATATTACAGCTTAATTTTTAAAATTTTTTTTTTTTTTTACAATGAGTTTCATGTTTATTAAAAATTTTTCCCTCAAAAAAAGGAAAATTAAGCCAAGCCTTTTCAATTAAAATAAAAAAATACTCATTTCTCACCCAAAAGCGTTTTTTCTAAAAAAAAAAAAAAAAAAACGAATGTAGTCAAATTGATGTCCCTATATTTGAGTTAGACGACCCTCTATCTATTGAAGAAAAAATCACCAAAGTCGGTTCATTTAGAAAAAAGTTATGGATGAAGAAACAAAAAAAAGACCACATTTCTGCCCATTACTTTTTTTCTAATTACCGAATAAGGTCAAACAAAGGTACCAGACCTATGGGAAACCACCCTCGATCGATCAAAAAAAAAAAAAAAAAAATCATGAAAATCGGTTAATCTGGTGAGAAGTTATGAGTGGACGAAAAAAAAAGCGATATACACACAGTATGAATGTATAACCTCCTCCCTCCGTCAGTTAAAAATAAAGAAAGTTCAAAAATAAGTGAAATAATGAAATAAAGATTGAAATGTTAAAAATTTGAAAGTTGGGTTTTGAGATGGGGAAGTGTGTGTCTATCTGTCTGCCCCTCTCCCACTTATAACTTTTGAGGGAATTGTCCGCTTCGAAAGACTTCTTTTGTATTCGAAAGATCTCGGGAGGGACATCTTATTTCCCTGTTTTGTTTTTTGATTCCAACAATTTTTCGTACAATTTTGAACAGGTCAAAAAATCTTAACATTAGCGGTGTTGGGGAAATATGAAACAAATTTTATAAAACCTGGACATAAAATCCGAGTTCCTTTGAACAAGTTTATTTGAAAGGCCTCTTGACGTGAAATATTTTTTGATTTGAACAATTTTGCTTATTTTTGTACATTTAAAAAAACGCTGAATTAGCACCTACGAGATAATTTCAATCCTATATAAATCCTGATGGATTTGTTTGAAACAAACTTTATCGGAAGGATCTTATGGTGGTGGAACATGTACAGATACGAAGTTCAACCAGAACTAAACGACCTATTTTTCCTATAAATTTTTTTTTTTTAATCTGGATTTTTAAAGGTATCTGAAAAAATGAATGAAGAAATGAGTGAAAATTGAATGAATAAATAAGTGAATTAATGAATGTATAAGTACATGTATGAGTAATAAATGAATGAATGAGTGAGTGAACGAATATGTATTAACCACTATTTGAAGTATTTTAAGGCTAAATGAGAAAGAGAGATAACCATAAAACTAAAAATTTGAAGTTGATGTATATGGGAAGGTAGGTTCGTATAGTTCTAAGCAGAACTTCTTGTTAAGTTACAAATCATTATTTTAATTCTTGATCTCAGCCTTTTATAAATAAAATTTTACGCTTTGCTTATCTTCTACTTCAGTAACTGGACTTGGTTATTTCCATGTGCTGCAGTTATATTTAACAAATTTTATCTCGTGATCGGCACTTTTTTAAAATCAATCTTACTGGTTTTTTTTCGGTCTTTATTCTCAGGGCCTACATAGTCGCGCTGCTGAGGGGCAAACCTAAGGCTTAACGCTAAAAGCTTGGGAGGGGATGGGAGAGAGATAGTAATTTGGATTTGGAGTAAAACTCCAATATACCGCGGAATCGGATATGCCACGGGGACTATCATGTCCCCCGACGTTTAAACCACCCTTTATCATTGCCATTTAAAGTTGATTCCTTATTTATCATTGTAAATAAAGCCAGCCCGAGCACACAAATAATCTTGCCAGCTGAGATGCGTTTCTGGCACTGCAGTTACAATGAATACAATGGAAGCAAAGTTAAAAAGGAAAAAATATACTATATAGGGGGAAGAAAAGTTACGAGTAATTGATAAAAGTTAAAAATGATGCAACAAAAGCGAGTATTATTTCGTAAATATGGTTCCGCGGTAGAGTTTCACTATACCGCGGTTATGTTATAACGCGGGTGCCAAACATGTCCCACGACACTCGCGTTTTAACGGGGTTTTACTGTATTCATTTTAACAAATAAATTAACGTCAGTATTCTGTTGAGTAACAGAGGTTAAAATTTATCACATCTACCATCTACACGTCTTTCAATAGCTTTACCACGCTAAATAATAATAAAAAAAAAAACATTAAGCAGCTACTTACTTATCTTTATACTTTATACTCTGCAATTTTTATGACAAAACGGGGGGGGGGGGGGACTGTTAAAATAGAAATTTGAAAGTAAAACTAGAAAAACTTTTCAACTACAAATTTATGCCCAGTTCTTTAATAATGACTAGCATTTCTTCTCAAAATAAATTCAAAAACTGACACGAAGAGTGGACAACTGTTCAAACTTTTCTAATTCCAGTGCACGGGTAAATGCACCGATGATACTACTACATGAAATTCGAAGAGTAGTGTTCACTCTCAGAAACGCATGCTCAAATCTCACGAAACTCGTCGTATTTGACGAAATGGCTTCGTAAAAATGCTCCGAGTAAACCTTTCGTCAAATTGGCGAAATTTGTGTAGTAACTTTTTTTAAGTCACGTGATCGCGCGAGGAAAGAATCGTTATAAATGACGAAATTTTCTTGACAATTCCAGAATCGTCAAAAGTGAGAGCTCCATTTCTGAGAGCGTTATAACGTTCACTCGTAACAATAGGGTTTTTATCTTCTTTTCGATTACAAAATCATTAAATTTTCTGTCTTTTGAATTCTGCTGTCGAAAATGCCACGGTGTACTCCGTTCTAGATTCGACCCTTATGGACAGTGGCGTGACAAGAAAGTGACTGGTTCCTTTGTATTCCGCTTTAGTGGTCCAATTTCTATGCATAAATATCAAAGTTTTGCAAAAATTTTGAAAATTACGTTGATTAAACAGTTATTCCTTCCTGACTACCCTTCCTCCGAATGATGGACCTGCTTGATGCAATGACAAACAATGAAATATTACTGTTGCAGTCAGGAGTGTGCTGCGGTCATCGAGAGATCCTAAAATGTTTAGCAACCCTACATTTATCTAGCATTTTTACGAAAAAAAACTTTAATTACTTTGATGCGAAGTTTTTATTTGTAGTTATTTCTTATTAGGAACATAGGGAACACCCTAAAACAAAATCATCAGGTTAAACTTCAAAATTTTACCCCTTTTTCTGAGCCCCACCTCCTCCCATTCTGTTCTTAAGCCCCCACTGATTTTCAAAATACGGCCCCACTGTTTGCAGTGTCAAACTAACAGTTGTCGACATTTATACGACGCATTCTCACCTTTATTTAAGGATCATCAGAACAAGCAGTTAACCCTTTCGTAGACCATTTATATGCTTTTGAATTCCTGCCGGTTTTTCATGTTTTATTTTCAATTAAACGATAGCGTTTAAGGAAATATCTTTTATTTTTCCAAATTTTATGTTTACATCTATATTTTAGGGTGGGAAGTGTGCTCCCCCCCCCCCAAAAAAAAAAATCAATTATAGAGAAAATTCAACTTAATGGTGTTTATTTGCCATGAAAAGATGAGAAGCAGGTTGTTGCACTACATTCTACACAGTCAACGAGGGTCCTTTTTTTTGCCTCTTTGTGCTTCATTTCCTACATCGTCTGTAGATGAAACCATCTTTCGCACATGATTTCTCACAGTATCATTACTGTTTCCATCGTTATAATAGTAAAAGCAGTATAATATTATGGTGTTTCCGCTTTCTACAGGTACATTTTATAGGATCATGTAGGTGGGAAGTAATCTTCCCAAGGCCGGTGGAAGGGTTAACCCTTTAGAAGGCGGTGGTAAGTATAGCTACCACTAAATTCATAAACTTATAAACGTTTGCAATAAGGTACATTACCCCTTCTGGTTGTCAGAAATTTGTAAAGACTGTGGAGAGCATATTTACTACGAAATACATAATTCTTTTAATGTTTTTAAGCATCTTCCCCCCTTCCCCCCTAAAGGGGTGGAGTAAAAATCATGTAATTTTATTCAATGACCTATATGATTTGCTTTTTAAAAACTAATCTAAATTTGAAAATTACTTCAATATTCCACTACTAGAAGAAAGTGGCCTTATAAAGGGTTAAGTCACTGCTGACATAATTCCAATGATTATCGCAGAAAGATAAATAAAAGCTTTGCGATCAGAAAACGATTTGTTCTACTTAGGTTTCATTTCTTATTCCACCGAAGTCTGTTAACACGGTTTTTTGTTTATTGAAGCGAACAATATTTTCATCAAGCGTTTAATATCCATTTCGCCTTGTCATCAAAATGGCAGAGTCCTTGACAGTGGAAACAACTCGCAACAGCAATCACGCGTCGCAAACGTATTCCACTAAGAATAAAATGACTCACGCTGGGAATGAGAAGAATGGAGTGAAATTGAGATGTATGACAGCGCAGAAAAAGTGGGAAAAGATTCATGGAATGAAAGACAGTAAACTTCTTTCATCGAGAGAATTTCGGTATAGGTGTTGCTAGGGTGAAGCAGCGAATTTGGCATGAAAAGGATATTCTGAAAACATTTTGAAGTGGAAAGTACGCCCTGGAGCTCTATTTTTTTAATTTTGACATTTAGAAATATTGGTAAGTACTAATGAAATTCATTTTAAAATGAATGTATATTTTTTTTGTTTTAAATAATGGTTATTTTTAGCCAACTTTCCCATGAAAGAGAAAAAAAAAAACATAGAAGAAGGCTTATTGTATCGTTAAAAGTAAGAAAAAGTTAAGTAATTAAATAAATTTGAGAAATAAAGAAATTGAAAGTATCGTTTTGAGATGGGGAAAATGTGTGTCTATCGGTCTGCCCCCCCCCCCCCCTCCAATAACTTTGAAAGGATTGTCCGATTCGGTAGACTTTTTTTTTTTTTTTTTGCACTCGAAAGATCTCAGCGATGAAATCCCATTCCCACATTCTATTTTTTAATTTGACTAATATTTCTTTCAGTTTTGAACAGTTCAAAAAATGTGAACTTCAGAGCGCACACTAACGAATTTCTGTAAAAGTACAGAGGGAAACTGAGTGTTTCTTTAAATTTACGAACTTGATAATAGATTCTCAATAAGATTCTTGATTGTTCCGCACTTTGTAAAAAGGCAGAGAAAGACTTATTACGACGTTATGTAGAACTGAACATTCAAGATTTGTGATTACCAGTTTAAAAATTGCAAAAGAACGTATTAATAAACACTTGAAATCTGTACTTACCGGTCAAAAAATTGTCCAAACTGCAATATATACTGTTGGAGTACACTCGATTCGACCTATAGCGGGTACCCGACAGCCCTCTGCGGCATCGTCTGCCAAGCGGACTCATTTAACCTCTCTATTGTACGTTTAATTTAGCGTACTCAGAGACGGCAATTTTTTCCACTATTCTGATCGCTCTTGTACACTTATAGAGAGATTTCCGCCGAATGATTGAAGACAAAAAACTGCATAAAGCCTAAAAGTTTACTTTTATATATTTGCAATGTATGAAAAATATTACTATACTATTTTGATGAATTTTTACTACTAGGCCAAAATTTAATTACTACATATAACTAGTCTTTGACTTTCTGTTATTATTAAGTAAGTTTATTTTGCTTTTTTTATCAAGAAAAACTTATTTCAAATTGTTTCAGTAAGTTTACATTGCAAAAACATGACAGTAGTCCATGCCAAACGAACAAAATATTTCTTAAGTAATTGGTTCATAGATAGCGCCAGCAACATCTACACTAAAAAGGAATTGATTTTTGTAGTGCCATCTGTTAAAGACGTAATATAGTTTTCTTTAAATTACCAAAAAGTCTCTTTCTCCTAATATTTTACTTTTATGGTTAAATTGGAGATTCGTTAACTCTTATCAAGTATGGTATTTTAATGCAGATTTTTCAATTAACCTAACTCCATACCTCAATAAATCCTGAGGGACAAACTCCCAAGTTCCAGTATAAAATTGCCAAATACTATGCATAGGAACACGAAGTTCACGGACATATTAAAACTTAAGAGTATTAATTTACTTTTCTTTTGTGAAGTCACTTCGTAATAAGAAGCATGAAATGAATTTTTTCAAAATCGCAGTTGACGATATGAAAAGACGCATTTAACCGAGGAATAGTTGTTCCCGTATGGAAATGATTCGTGTTAAACAGGAAAAATTTTCAGACACATGTTGAATAGAATTTATGAGGAGTTAAAATGATTCCTCGTTTTCGAAAACTGAATTTACTGCGTACACAATATAACCTTATTTTTAGTAAATGTCGTGTACCACAATTTAACTACGTAATATGCATCATTTAAAGCAGTGTTTCCCAAACTGTGGTACGCCCATAGAGTGTACCCTTGGAAATAAAGAGCTTGGTGGGGGTACGTGGAGCACTGGGCTGAGAAATCGGATAAACGTTGTTAAATTGTCTCAACGTATCGCTATCAGTGCAAAGAAACTGTATTGTTTCACATTCAAAGATAAGGTGAAAGATAAGGAAATTTGATGCAAAAGATAGTTGGTGAAGGAGTTGAGTTGACTTATTTTCCTCATAGCACTTTCATTTCGTAAAAATGATGCTCATACTGAAAAATGTATAGCACAGAATATAGAGAATTTGTCGGCCAGGTGGCGTAGTGGTAAGGCGCAGGCCGCGTACGCTCAAGATCGCAGGTTCAAACCTGGCCCAAGTCGGAAGATTTTCAAGATGCAGAAAATCGTTTGCGCCCATGTCGTATGATTATGTGGCATGTGAAAGATCCCTTAAGCATCCGTTTGGCATGGATACTCTCTGCAAAATTAAATTCCTAGTGCCGTTTGCATCAACGAGAGCTTACGTACCGCCATCTAGGGGGAAACTGAGCTTCAAAAACTTGCGGCAATGGTACCACACTCATTGTGGTGCCGCTGAAAGACGGTCTGCAATGGTTGAGGACCAATACTGCAACCCCATTAGAAAGGAAGAATATAGAGAATTTACAAACGAGCCCGGAAAACTACTTTCTTATGTAAGTACAAAAGATCCTGATTTGGTTATCACTAAGGCTGATAAGGGTGGTCAAATTGTTGTTATAGATAAAAGCTCTTACTTAGATAAATGTAATGATTTACTTAAGGTTGGTCCTTATGTTACACTTCGCAAAGACCCCAGCACTATGGAGATAAATTTGATTAGTAAGGCTGTAAAGTCTTCTCCTGTCATTTGCGATTCTTCAAAAAGGTCCTTGATTCCTTCAGTCGCACACTGTGCCAGATTTTACGCTCTTCCTAAGGTCCACAAACCTGGTATACCTCTCCGTCCTATTGTCTCCAATATTAATACTGCTTCTTATAAACTTGCTAAACACTTGGTCTCCATCTTTTCTCCTCTTTTGAATGGTAATTCTTTCACTGTTAAAAATTCCGTCGACTTTGTTCATAAGCTTCGTGATTTCAAACCTTTTGGATTAACTATGGCTTCTTTTGATGTAAACTCGCTTTTCACCAATGTGCCGGTTAATGGCGCATTGGATTGTCTTAAATTGAGACTTCAGGAATATCATTTCTCTAGTTTTGAGATTGAAGAACTTATTTCTCTCACTCGTGTTTGTCTTGAGCAAAATACGTTTGTATTTGATGGTGTGTACTTTCGTATGACTGAAGGTTTAGCTATGGGTAATCCTTTAAGCCCTATTTTAAGTGACATTTATATGCACTATTTTGAGACTAAACTTTTCGAAACCATAAAGTTTCCTTTTTATGTCCGTTATGTTGATGATTGTTTTGTATTGCTTGATCAGAAGCAAGTGGATATTGATCATTTACTTGATAAGCTTAATTCCATTGATCCTTGCATTCAATTCACTATTGAAATGGAAGTGGATAGTTCTCTTTCATTCTTGGACGTTTTAATTACTAAAAGTAATGACGATTTTATGACTTCAGTGTTTCGCAAGCCCTTTGCTGTTACACTACCTCCTCACAAATGTTCTTCTCACCCCCCAAACCAAAAGTTGGCCTCTTTCAAGGCTCTTGTTTTCCGTGCTTTGAATATATGTTCCTCTTCTAACTCTTTGGATGCTGAGCTTTCGTACATTAAGGCTGTGGCTTTGGATCGTGGTTATTCTCCTAAGGTCGTTGATTCTATTTATAACAGGTTAATTAAGCCTTCAATTTCTGGCAATGTTTCTAAGTGCAAGCCTGCTTATACTATTATTTTACCTTTTTATCCAAAAATCAGTCAGCAAATTGCTAAAATATTGAAGAAGTTTGGGTTTGATACTGCATTTTCCCCTGTGAATAAAATAAAATTTACAAATTTGAAGTATCCCATTGGTTTGCACAACAACTGGGGTATTTATAGTATTTCTTGCAAATGTGGTCTGTTTTACATAGGTCAGACTAAACGTGCCTTAAAGCACCGTCTGAAAGAACATGAAAATTATGTTAAGCGTAAAGAACTTGCACGTTCTTCCATTGCCCAGCATTGTTGGACTTTAGATCATTGTTTTGAATTTTCTTCTGCTAGAATTATCAGCAAATGCTCTTCTGTCCATGAACTTGATTTTTGGGAAGCTTATCACATTTGGAAAAATTCTCATTCTGTAGTAAATGATTTTTCCAGCACTCCATATTTTCCTGACATTTGGAAACAATTTTTATAATTTTTCTCTCCATTTTTGGTTTTCTCCTGCAATTTACATATTCGTTTCCCGCCTTTTCCTTCGGGCTCTGTTCCCGCCTTGTTCCTGGCCTCTGATTGGTCAATCGCTAATCCGACACATTTGGTATAAATACCGGTGTCTCTCTGGTTATTGCCTTGTTCACTCACAGCTTTCTTGCTTGTGTGTTGAGCGTTTCTTCTTCTTTTTATGCACTGATGAAGAGGCTCCATTTGTAGCTTCGAAATAGCTATTTGCGTTAATTTTAATCTGAATTTGTGCTTTTTCACGTTGTTTTATCTTTGTACTTACATTTTTGCACAAAGTATTTTGATCATTTGTCTTATACTTTCTTATGTAATCAAAGATATTGAGTAGCTAAGATATCCATTTTTACATTAATACAGCATCCATGCCAGTAGGTTTTTACCATATGCGGGAGGAAGAAGAGTTAGAATTAGTTTCAGGCGGATTCTTGAAAAATAAGCATAAGATGCGTAACTTGATTATCATTCTGGTTTCAAATTGAACACGTATATCCAGTTTTAACGAAGAAAGTCTCGACAGTTCATAATTTTCTCAAAATACACAATTTCATCCTTTTTGACCTGTGAGGATCGGCAACTTTGCTGATCTTAGTATGGTATTCAAGTAAACACCAAATCACATTCCAAGAAGGACATTCTAGTTGTGCCTACGGTTTATGTCAATAGAATTTTGATTTTTTTTTTCTTTTTTGTAAAATTCTTTGTTTTAACTATAAAATATTTTTATATGTATTTTATATAAAAATATTTTCATACTAAGGTAAATTGGACCTTAAAAATGAACATTTTCATTTTTGATGGTACAAATCTATTATTTTTTTTTTGTGTGTGTGCCAGCTATACACACACAAGATACATTTTAAACCAAGTTTCATTGAAAAAATATTGGAAATTTAATGAGATATAATTATAATCTTTTTTAATTATAATTACTAATTAAGAATGTCCCTTGTGCGAAACTTAAAAAAAGAATTTTTTTTATTTTTCAGTTTTTTGGTCACAAATAAAGTCTAGAGCAAGTGTTACACAATATGGTTTTAAAAAAATGTATGTTTGGACAGGTTAAAAAGCAAAAATAAGGTTTTTAATAAAAATTTTTTCAAAATACGGGACGCAATATGCTCTAGCATAAAATTCGTTTAATCTATTTTAAACAGTTCAAAAAAAAAAAGAAAAAAATCAACGTAGCGCCTACGGGGAAATTTCAGTCCCGTATAAATCCTGATCAAACCGACGAACTTGCTTGAAACAAACTTTACCGGAAATATGTTATGAAGTAGAATATGTACAGATACGATGTTCAACCAGAACTAAAAGAGAATATTCTCCTATGAAATTTTTTGATCTGGATTTTTAAGGATATTTCTGAATGAATGAATGTACAAGTGAAAGAATGAATGAATGAATGAATGAATGAATAAATGAATGAATAAATGAATGAATAAATGTATGAATAAATGAATGAGTGAAAGAGTGAATGAATGAGTGAAAGAATGAATGAATAAATGTATGAATAAATGAATGAATAAATGAATGAATAAATGAGTGAATAAATGAAAAATAGCTAAATTAGTGTATAAATATATGAATGAGTAAATAAATGAATGAATAAATGAGTGAATGAAAATGTATTAACCGTCGAAAAGTGTATGTCTGAAGCATTTAAGAACTAAAGCTAAATGAGAAAGACAGAGAGAGAGAGAGATTAGCTGTATTATGAATTTGAAGTTAGAGTATACTGGGAAGGTAGGCCCGCATAGACAGAACTTCTCTTTTTCCAATAAAAAAATTATAATCCATTGTTCAATCGAAAGAGTTATACCATTTACCATTAAACATCTCATCTCATTGATGACAAAAAGTTCAATAAACTACTCGAGACATAAAAAGTACAACGTCAGAAGGGAATATGTCCAGGAAATTATATGAGTCAGAAAAAAACTTGGTCACACAAATGGACGTGAGCCAAATAAGTGTGTAGAACGAAAATGAGAGTTTTACGTAACTGAACGTTTCCTTCTTTATGCCACCGAATGCCCTATCGATCGTTTCATTACATCGCCTGTTACATAAAATTATAATCATAGATCCTTCTGAAATCCTCAGAAGAGGTTCTGCTGACGACTCCGAGGATTTTGGACGTTATTGTCCAACTAGTCCATTTTCAGTTATGATGAGAAAGTGAATGATTGCTATGTATAAATTCTTTTTTTAAATAGGTATAAAAGTTTAAAGATTTGCTGGAGCTTTCCGCTTTAACATCTGCTAAATTTTATTGTACATTTGTGGGCTTTTTTTCCTTCATAAAAAATAATTCAAATATATTTTAATTGACACTTTACTTTTGTGTTTAGCACTAGATTTATCAGACCAGCCATTTTGACTGTTTCGAAGCTTCCATTTTGCATAATTTGTTACTAAGTATAGTGCAACTTTCAATTGCATTGGCTTTTCCTAATACAAGTTTAGAAATGGTTGAACACGGTCTGGTAAATCTAGTGTTACAAAATATTTTTTATTAGTGGCGATATTTTTTGACAACATTTTGAATTTGAAATGTAACTAAAATGTATAACTTGCTTGAGTTTCTTTTATTTTATTTTTCTTTTAGTAGCCAAGTGTATTACGGAAAGTATTAGATTCGTGGAAACTTTCCATTTTCTATATTTGTCGTGTTTGTACGTTTTAAGAAATGTTGAACACATTTTGCCCGTTTTTGAAAAATGCCTGCTTGCCAGTCTGTATCTTGGTGAATACTTTTTTTTTTGTGGAAGCTCCAGCTCAAAAAGGAGAAATTCGGTATAGGATCTGATGCAGACTATTTTTTAGCGCCAATCGTTTCAAGGGCTCCAGTGCAATCGAACATTTTTCTCGGTAAACGGCACTCAATGTCTAGAAATGCAGGATTCGCACAAAAATTATTAAACATATGGCATTATTTTTACACTTCAGAACATATTTCTAATGCAAAAAAAATATATCATTTACATATTTTTATCGCAAAGATACAGACTCTTGTATAATTGCAAATAGTAGTTGCAAAAAAAAAAGCTGTCCCTCTTTTATATTTTGTAACTCATTAACATTTTTTCACATTGTTTTTCACTATAAAAAAGGCGGGAGGGATAGAGATTTCAACAGGTAAGGTCATTGTCAGGTTAGGCCTAGGCCGGCAAACCTACGGGGCCTACGTGACAGGACGAAGGGGCCCACACGACAGGAAATGGTGCACGTGTGTCCCCTTGCCCTCAATGTCGGCCTAAGGTGAGGCACCCCCTATATAAGCTGCCCTCAAAAGCGGGGGCGAGAAGATCGACTTTCGCTTGCCTACGAGGTTGCGGTCGGATGAGCAGGAGATCTTCGAATGCTGGACAGGGAGGAGTTGCGCCCATCCAGACGTAACGGGAGAGCTTGTGCCCGTAAAGAAATACCAAAGAACTTTAGACGTAACATTGCGCGGGAGAGCTTGTGCCCGTAACTTTGAAACATCTGAGAACTCAATGATGTGGGATTTGAACCACTGTAAATAATATGTAAAATAATAATGTAAATAGGCAGCGAAGTGAATAGATGTAAATAAAGAAAATATAGCAAAGAATCGTAACTGTCATCATTATTTAAAATTCCTATAATTAATCTTGCAAAAAAAGAGTGTATGATTTCTACAAAAGCATTTTGTCTCTCCTATTTAGTCTGGAGATGGTAACTGGTACAGGAAGTACCAGAATTTTTCGGGGGCAAAATCGTTTCTAGCTCGAATCGAATCGAACGCTTTTCGCGTATGATTGATTGCCTTACAGAGATTGCCGGAGAGTTAAAATATACGCATCACATGTCATTAAAAATGAGTCACCGCATTGTTAACCCTAATTCAACTTGTCAATATCTTTTTTTCTTATTAAAAAAAAAAAAACTCAAGTAATTAAGACTTTATCTTTCTTAAAAAAACTCTAACACAATATTTAGCGAAACATTAGTTGAAACGCTGTCTTAGAGACTAGTTAAAAGGATTCTTCATTTGCGAAGAGATTAGAAAACGCTGTTTCAAATCAATTACATTTCTTTTTAGTTGTACTGTACATTATTTGCTACAAAATTACAAAATATACGGCACTAAAACATAAATAAATAAATAAATGCAAAAAAAAAAAAACGAACAAGGTTGTGTTGAAACTACCGAGTGGTCGGAACATGACCAGTGATTTTAATGCAGCAACCTCTTGTTTAAAACACAAAACACGTCAATATGATAAAAGATGAAAAAAAAAAAAAAAACACCTTAGTGCGCAGAAGCACTGGAATTCAGTACTAGACTAATTTTGTGATCGCTCTTTTGCATATTTACGCTGATTTCTGCGCCATGATTACCCCAGAAGATGCTGATCAGAATTTATATAAATAACTATTGAAGAATATGAAAAAAAAAATTTCTATATTGTACTGTTAAACTATCGTAAGGAGCCAAAGGTTTTTTATACATATTTTTGGCTTTTAAACCCGATTCGGGTGGCGATACCAATTAAGATTAAAGGATGGTTTAGCCCAGCGTTTCTCAACCTCTCAGTATTCGCTGCCCAATTTTCTATCATAATTTTCATCGCGCCCACCTTACCATAATATGTATACAACAATAATGTATATGAGTACTGATTCTGTTTTTGAATTATTTTAACTAACTGCCAAAACAAAAGTAAAAACTTGTAATTTTAGTAATAAAATTAATTTAGTAATAAATCACTATTTGAATTTTGAGCAGGAGTAGAGGATGATTTTTCTGCACTAAAAACAAGGGCATTACGCATTCTATTACCAGTTCCAACATCCTAAACAACTTTTGTGAAACTGGATTTTCTGCTGTGGCTTCTTTGAAGACAAACTATAGATCTCGGCTAAATATGGAAACAACTGAGGGTAGCAATTTCTAATATTAAGCCTTCCTTCGAAAAACTTTGCTTTGAAAGACCGGCCCGAGGAAGTTACTAATAATTATTAAATTTGTTTTTAATGTAGTATGTTTTGACTAAGAAAGTTTTAATTTAGTAATTTGTTTTACTTCAATAAGTTATTAAATATGTCGAAATGTATTTTTTTCTATGTGTATGTGTGCTTTCGTATCAGTCAGTTAATCAATTTTTTAAAGTAATGTTTTCTCTTGGATATTCTCGCGCCCCCCTCCTCGTGTGCTCGCGCCCCACCAGGGGGGCGCGCCACACAGGTTGAGAATCGCTGCCTTTAGCCTATAGCGGAGAGACTCCCCCGAAAACATTTTCAAAATTAAGAACCAACCAACCTCGTGCTAGCATATCCAAGACATGCTAGCAAGAGGTTTAAAAGACAAATAACACTGTGCAACACGAAAAATGTCCTTTAGATGAAAATGTCTGTTTCTTATGTATTTTTGGCTGAGAATTACGAATCTGCAATTATTTTTTGCCTATCACGTACCATTTTCCCAAAATTCCACATTTTAGCTTTATGCGTATTTTCTGGATAAATGTGCATATTTTCGTAATTTATCGGCATAATTTATTATAAATTATATCTTTCTCATTGACAGTGAAATTGTTGCCATTCTAGAGACCTTTTTAATGAACTTGGGTTACTTTAGCGACATTTTTTGGCAACAAAAGCTTTATCTACTTCTCGAAGTTTCGAGTTTTTTTACAAGACGACAAAAACATTTTGTAGACTATTTTGCGGAGAAAGAAAAATAGTATGCTGCTGTGATGTGATTGTAGTGTTACAAGCATTAGGGCATGAGCACAATTCAGCAGAGTGGCGCTTGTTTATAGGTGCTCTTCCATCTAACTATTGTTTTCCTATTCATTCCTGTAGCATATTCTGTAAACACAAAGGAAATTTCAACATTTTGAGTGGCAAAAACATATTAAATTAGCCACTTGTAAATCTACCGTGTACCTTTTTCCCACAATTGTATATTAAACTTAGTTTATCGCAATATTTGTAAAAGCTCTGGACAGAGAAGGAGTGACTAACTTGCATTTCAGGAAAAAATTTTAAAAAATAAGTGAGGCAAAACTAAAAGAAAGGATTTTTATTGGCCCACAACTTAAAGGAAGTCCTTTCATGATGAAGAGTATGAAAACAAACAGTGAGAAGCCGAAAAATCTGCCTGGATGGCCTTTAAATCAGTGTGCTCACTTTTCCTTGGAAATGAGAAAGCTGAAAATTACAAAAATCTTGTTGGTGACATGATAAAATCCTTTTGTATTATTAGGTTGCTATATTTCATTAAAACTACACTTTTTGCAATCCCATATGGACTTCTTTCCTCAAAACCTTGACGTAATTAAGGATGAGAATGGGGAAAGGTTTCATCAGGATATCTATGTTTTAAAAGCGTTTCAGCGGTCGATATAATGGAAGTATACGAATTGAATATTGCTAATCTGTTATCAGGGCACACCAACAGATGCCCACAAGATGAAACGGCCAAAAAAAATATTTTTTGTGTTTGTGTTTTCAATAAGTAAGCCGCAGTTACATTCTTCTATAACCAAATTGTATAAATATGAGAAGTGGGTCTCCAGCAAAAACGGTACGTGATGGACCATTTTGGTTTGGATATTTGAATTAAGCACCCTTTGTTTATATAAAATCACGCAGTTTCATCTAAAGGACAAAAAAAAAGTTCAAATTTGTTGCACAGTGTAATCAACAATGCTTTGTGCAGAAATATGAGTACAAGGAAGAAAACAACGTAAACAAAGCACAAATTGTCAACTCAATAATGCAAAGAGTTATTTCCAGGTAGATAACAGACTATAATGGAGGCTCTTCATTAGTACAGGAAGGAAAAGTGTTCAACATAACGAGAAAGTTGTGAGCGAACCTCACAAGTTTCACTCATAACTTTCTTGTTGTGTGTTGAGCACTTTTCGTTCTTGCACTGATGAAGAGGCTTCATTGCAGCCTCGAAATAGCTATTTACATTATTGATTTGACAATATGTACTTTATTTACGTTGTTTTTTTTTTTTTTTTTTCTTGTACTCTTAGCTGGAACTTTACTGCCAGAAGCTTTTCCTCTTCACAAGTTGAAAATATTTTTTCCCATGAAACAATGCAACAGTTCACGTGCCATCTTTGTCAAAAAGTTTGAACCAAGCAGTTTTCAACAAAAGGTTGAATACAACAAAAGCCTTGATTTAAGCTCAATTGACAAATTACCGGGTACAGTCAACACCACCGAAATACAAGGCCTGAGGTCTCAAGCGTAATCTCATGGTGACGTCATCACAAGTAGGTGAACGCTAACAGTCAATAACAACTTTTAATTATTGTATTCAAATCAAAATTATTTTAATTGCCAAATATTTACTGTCAATTTCAAAAATGGCAACAATTCTTTTTCCTTAATTCTTTTGAACTATTTAGTAAGGAAGTTGATATGTAAATATATGGATGCTGTTGAAGCGATTAATGTATTCCAATGCATTATTTCATTCTTTATGTGTGTAATTAAAGCTGCGTAACCAGCAACTACTTCATAATTTAATCGCAAAAATGACATTCATGTGTGGCATTCCTGGGTACAAGGCCAGTTACCGCTTAAACGAAAATATGTCCTTTTTTAAGTTTCCAAGTGAACCATCACAGCTGATAGATGGTTGAAATTAATTCCAAGGAAAAACTTCAAAATAACAAAATCGTCTAGAGTAAGTCCAGATTTGATTTTTATTCACAATATGCACTGAATGTTTTAGTACAATTCTGTTTACTGCCCCTACAATTATTTATGTGCGTTGTCAACACTAACATTACCGATAGTATGCAAATACGACGGATTCACTAAATATTCACTACAAAACATAGGGAAAAGTTTTGAATCATAAATTTACTGCAACATTAACTTCGCAAGCACAGGATATTTTGTGTGTTTCTATGTTTGTTATTATGACGCATGAAACAAGACTGTATACCATAATATAAAATAACTTAGAAGTCAGGATACATATTCTTTTAAACAACATAACTAAGAATACGAAATGGCGAATAAAAAAATCCGTTCTTTAAAATTATTTTAAATAAATAAATTTACTAATATGATGAATTCTACTTCTAAACTGAATACTTGGCGCGAGAAACAATGGTATTTTCATGTAACGCCATGCCAAAGATTTAAAACCTTATGCCAGGAATGTATCGCCAATATTGAATGAAAAAAAAAAAACAGCAGTGAGTTTAAAATATTTTTTCAATAATACAAACTATAAATGCGCCAATGATAGAAAATCACCAAGTTTATATTGGCGATAAAAAATGCAAAAAATGCTTTAAAACAAAACGTAGTCCGAAATTACTAAGAAAAAGATGTTATGAATAAACTTTTCTTATTGAATATGCATGCACCACTGAACGTTCTAAGTAATGTGTAAGTTGATATAATATAAGAATTCGTTCGAAATTGAAAAAAAAAAAAAAAAAAAAAAAAAACATAAATTTTTGCTCTGTTTCGAAACTAAATGTTGTTTGTCACTTTTCGAGAGGAAAAAAGGGAGGGTTTTCGTTTATGCTTTCCAAAATGTTTTCAAATTTTAAGTAAAAGTAAAGTTCGTGTTTACGATGATTTGTTGACTCTTTCTCAGAGAATTAATTTAAATGATTTTAACTCTGGGGTACAAAGAGAAGTTTCTTTCTGAATTTTACTTGATTATTTACTTATATTTACTTTTTTGTAAAGCATTTGTGAATGATAGTCATTCATTCCAAATGCAAATAAATTTTGATAGTTGGATAACTGTATGTAAGCATAGCTTGAAGTGTTAAAAAACGCACGCAAAAAACCAGGATTACTGTATTTTATTTTAGTATCTTGTGCTTGAATCATTCAATTTTATTTTTTCATATAGCAAAAATACGCCAGTCCGTGCTTTGTTTGTTTAATTTAGGGGAGGGGGATGACAATTTCATTTGCAAAAACGTTAGAAGAAATTTATATGTCAACATAAAACAGTAAAAAATAAAATTAAAATATTTTTCACAGGTGTGTGAATTACACTGTTCTACTGATTATGTGCTCAGAAAAGAGATAGTAAAAAATATTACTCATAGTATGATTCTTAACAATGAGTGTTTAGAACATGACGAATGTTTGTATGAACACACAATAGAATTAGTTTCAAAGTTTAAGGTTTAGCACCACAACGAATACTTTTTTAACTAACCACTGTATAGGAAAAATGATTTCAGAACTCCTACTAAGAAACGAAAATTACAGACATTAACAAATTCTAAATCCAATGCATAATTTGTGCTGAAAATGGAAGTTAAAAAAACCATATGATGATGCATTCATATTTTAAAATATTCTAAAATTTTAAAGCATATTTACATTTTAACAACATTTTGAAGTATGCCTTTTTCCATCAAAAGTGATGCATTAAACTAAATAAAAGATTTTGAAATATTTGAAATATCATTATTAAAATAACAAGAAGTTCCGTCTAGAACTATACGAGCCTACTTTCCCGTATACACCAAATTCAAATTTATAATCTAGCTATCTCTTTCTCTCTCTTTCTTATTTATCTTTAGTTCTAATTATTGAAAATATACCTTTTTCAACGGATAATACATATTCATTCACTCACTCATTCATTCTTTCATTTATTCAGCCATGCATTTATTCATTCATTCGTTACCTCATTCAAGTGTTTATTCATTCATTTACGCATTCATGTATTTATTCACTCATTTATTTATATTTTCATTTATTCAATAATTTATTCATTCATTCTTTTCCTCATTCATTTATTCATTGATTTATTCTTTCACTCTTTCATTTATTCATTCATTCATTATTTCACTCATTGAGTCACTGAGAAATATCCTTGAAAATCCCGATCAAAAAATTTCATAGCAAAATAGGCTCGTACGTTCTGGATAAACTTTCTATTTCTACATGTTCTACGTTATAAGAGCTTTCCGATAAAGTTTGTTCCAAGCAAATCGGTCCGTTAGATCAGGATTTATATAGGGTTGAAATTTCCCCGTAAGCTCTGTGTTAATTTTTTGAACTGTTCAAAAATGAACAAAAACTGTTCAAATCAATATTTCACGCCGAGAACTCCTTTCAATAAGCTTTCAATAGGAACTTGGCTCTTGTGCCCAGAGTTTACAGAATTTGCTTCAATTTTGTCCATAGGCGCTAATGTTAAAACTTTTTGAACTGTTCAAAATTGAACAAAAAATTGTTCAAATCAAAAAGTGAAATATAGAAATGAGATGTCCTCGCCGAGATCTTTCGAATGCAAAAAGAATTTTTCCAATCGGACAATTCGTTCAAAAGTTATTAGGGGGGGACAGACCGACAGACCGACAGACAGACAGACCGACAGACAGACCGACAGACCGACCGACAGACAGACCGACAGACAGACCGACAGACAGACAGACCGACAGACCACAACAATATTTTTTTCCCCATAGTTTCAAACCCTACTAAAAACAAAATTAAAATTAACTTTTCCCAATCTTTTGTTTAATTAAAAAACCTTAAACTTATTTTTGAAATATTCTAAAATTTTTAACGATATTTTAAAACAACTTTTTAAGGGCCTTTTTCCCATCAATTTTTAAAATTTTTTTTTTTACTTTTAAAATAAAAAAGGAGAAAATGCTTTAAATAAAGTTAACATTTAAAACTTTCACTCAAAGTACATTTTTAAAAGAGTTTTCAAATGTTTCATGAAGGTGTTTTTAAAACAAGTTTTAAAACTGCAAAATCATACTTAAAATTTAAAAAATGTTTTCAAAGATATTTTTTCGAAGCCCTTAAGAGTTTTTTAAAGCATCATTCTACTCACATAATTATTGAGTGTGAAGAAGATTATCAATTACAGTAACAAATTGTTTAATGACCGTTTACTCGTTGACAAGTTTGCTTCTAAAAGTGAAATTGTAATTTGTGATTTGATTAACATATTTTCTTTTCTACCTGTTTTCTTGTATCCTTGATTTATATTTATACGTACATAAGTCTCGAATCAATCATTAATTACAATCTTCATAAAAATTGGTCCAAAAAGTGTAAAATACTGAAATGTTTTGAAGCGCTTAAGGAGACCTATTGCAAAAGTTCACCTACTTGTGATGACGTCATCGACGGAGATAGTAGGCCTTGTCTTTCGGTGGTGTTGGTACAGTAGTCAGAGAAATTTATGGAGATGGAAAAACTTGGAGAATTCCAATCTAGCTCTTTGATATGTTTAGCTGATAAAAGACTTTCTGCGCGTTATTGAGCCATAAAAATCATATTTTCTTATAAAGTATTTCAGGCCGATTCTGTTTTAAGCCCTGGTTTTAACAGAACTTTCTAACAATCCCTCTGATGAAGTTTCGGAGTTATATTCTTCACAATGTATTAGTACTTATATTCAGAAAATGTCACCAATATTACTTTCAGACATTTCAGCATTCTTATGAAGAATTATCTTGTGTCAACAGACATTTCAATTTTTTGTGGTCATTTTGTCTCATATGTCTTAAACTAATGTTCTCCAGCTTAAAAATAGTATTTGTAGTTGTAAGCAATTCTGTTAGCAGTGTTTACTTATTACATTTCGTTTATCATAAGCCTCTTTTTTTTTCCCTTTTTTTTTTTTTTTTTTGACGTCGCTTTCGCGTGTGAAAACTTTTTTTTTAAAGTTGCTTATTATGTGTGACTTTCTTTTCATTCTAACCATTGTATTATCGCTCATTTGCTTATCGAATGCTAAAATATATCGGATTTGAGAAGAATTTAAGCTACATTTGCTTTACAAGTGCTATTGATATTAGAATGCTTTTTCTCACTTTTATTTATCAAGAAAATTTAATTTTATTTTGCAACAAGATCATACGTCAAAATGCAAATAATGCAAATTGTTGACAATATATAAACCCTCAACACTTTGTCCATTGGTGCTTATTTTTTATTTTCATCCATACAACCATCAACCATTACTTGGTTATTTCTAGCAGCTTGTTTAAAAGTGTGCGTGTTTAGCCAACGTTACGGTCCATTGCATTCTTTGAATGTGATGTTTTTATTGAGCTCTTAATAGACTGCTTAAGCTAAAGTTTCAGGATCCCATCTTTGATATTGTAATCTGTTGTTATTGGATGTCATGATTTAACATCTATAGCTTATTAGCCGTTTTTAAATGTTATTTTATTCTATGAGTTATTTGCGTTGTACATATGTTATTTCATTGAGCGCGTATTTGCTTTGCGTATTAAGAATTCATCACGCTTATATCACCTGTAAATATGTTAGCTGTTGATAAATAAGTTTTTTTTAATTACTTAGTCTCTTTTCAAGTCACAATAAACTAAGATAGTTATTTCTTTGCAAATAACCAGCGATCTAGTTGGAGCTAATATATTTAAAACGCCGTAGTTTTCTGAACAAAAATTTCTATACTTTTTCAAATAGTTGTAATTTAAATAAGAGCTTATTGCTTAACAGAATTTTTGAGTAATAGCTTAGATTTAAATTAATGCGCTGTTAAAAGTTCTTTAGATTCCTATACTTTTTAAAACCAATGTAAATAAGGTGTCTGAGAAAAAGAGTTAAAACGAAATTTGATACAATATTTCTAATCGAATGACAGCGTGCGGCATTTTTGGTGGAGCCGTTGCCAGTAAACTACAGTAAAATACAAAACATCTTCTAGCATAGACAGTTTCCAGCTTCGTTTTGTTTATTTTCATTGCAGAGAACTTTTCAAAATTGTTTTGTTTTACTTTCGAATGTTATTCAGCAAAAAATCTGCTTTACTTTATGACTAGACACTCTCGTATGTTCTGCAGATTTTTGACAGCATTAATTCTTCAACACGTTCGACACCGCTCACAGATCGTTGAGTATTAAATATTGCACTTAACTATGATATTTTGTACGAACTTATAGAAAAAAGTTGTTTATTACAAAAATGTGTGTAAAGCGTCAATTTTTTTAAAATGTGCATTAAACAAAATATTAATGTTGATTTGCAAATCAAAAAAAGAAAAGTAGGTAAAGACAATTATTAATGAATTTCCTTATACCGAAATTTTAGTTAAATAGAAGCAATCTTCGTTTTTTTAAAAAATATTTTATTTATGAGTCAGGAGTCTTTTTTTTGGTTAAAATTTCAAAGGCATGGGAAAAGTATCACTGCTTGCTTTCGTCTGTTTTTATGAACCTGATGAGGCTTTCTTGGAACCCAAAAGAAGGTCCCGTTTTCTAAAATTCCTGGTCACAAACTATCATCACTCTTTACAACAAAAAAATCTCGATCATAAAAACGTGTTCCTTTCATAAAAATCGCCTATCACTGAAAAATTAACTGCCTTTCACAAAATTGCCGATGTGTATTGCATAAAAATAATTTCTTTAAATGCTTATATGTCTTTATTACATCATTTTCATTTTCATGTAGTTAATTTCAGACGGAACAAAAACTTCCTATTAATTTATTGTTATTTTGCGTTAATTACCCAATTAACGCATTTTTATCGCCTTTTTTCCTTGTCTTTTGAAAAAAAATCAAAAAATTTAAGCTAATTTTTCCGAAGGTATTTAAAAATTCATAAAAGCAGGTCGTGGTGAAAATGTTTCGAAAATTTGTCCAGCTTTAACTTGGAAAGTAGGGGTGGGGTTGCCATTTCATTTGCATGGGATTAGTCTGAACTATTTAATTTTCACCGAACCACTACTTTACATGGCTTTTGTGTGTAAATATATTACAAAAGGAGGTCCCCCCCCCTCCCCTAGCTTTGATTTGGAATTTCAATTTGGGAAATGGTCCATGCATCTTATTTTCATTCAGAATTTATTTTTTCCGAAAACAATGTATCACTATTTGTTTCTCGTTGGGATGAGTGAAATCCAGTTCATTGACAGCTGGATTATATAGGGATTTTAATATAAATTATATTTTATAACCTTGCAACCTAAGCATACCTTGCAATCCAAGGGAGGTGATATTTCAACGTATTCTTTAATGCTAGGATGCATGGGATCCAGATCAGGAATCCTGCAATGGTTCGAGAACACCAAGAATCCTTTTGGCACTGCTGGAACACTTTCTATAGTTGAACTTTCAGAAGCATCGCTCGTTACCTCTACTGGTGTCTTTTCAGAAGCAGGCGTTGTCTTCCTGCGATGGAATAAAGAACTAAAAATATTTCCCGGCGACAATTCTTCAATACTTTTAGAAGTTTTGTATGTCATCGACTCAGTAATTTTTGACTTCTGAATTTCAGGATTGCTGCTCATCATTGTGGAACCGATTTTTGCAGTTTTATTTTTTCCTAAAGTTTTAGGAAACATTTTGTTGAAGTCTTCATCGAAATCATCCTCCATAAAGTGATTGTATTTATGGAAGCTAGTATTTCTTGATTCAGCTGACTCTTGTTGGATGAGGTTTTGCAAATTTTCCCACTTCACTGGATATGAATAGAAATAAAACAGCGTGACAGTACAAAATAGGACGAAAAAATAAGTGAAAATTTTCTGCCGGGGAATCTTTTCACAATCCAGGAGCCCTGTGGAAGAGATAAGATAAGAATTGGAAAGCTTCAGCCTAAAAACGTACTTTTTTTTTACTCTTTGACTTTCCCAATTAACATCAAATAAACTAATAATTTCTGTTCACCTTTTAAAAAGTTTTTTTTTTTTTTTCGCGTAATTGCTTACTGAAACATTTTCCGCAATACTAAAGCTCAGCAGAAGAGGTAAAAGCTATGAAAGTACTTTTTGGTCCATTCTTTGACCTCCACCATTAACATCATGGCAAAAGATTTCCGCTAAGGGATCATTCATAAATGATGTCACGCTTCGAGGGGGGAGGGGGGTTCGTCAAATTGTGACAAAGTGTGACAAGGGGAGGGGAGGGGTAACAAGAAGTGTGACATCATGCATTATGTAACATAGCGTGACATGTGACAACGGAGGGGAGGGGGGTCCGCTGAAGTGTGGCATATTGTGACTAAGGGGGGAGGGGGGTCAAATATATGGAAAAAAAGCGCAACATCATTTATGAACGGCCCCTAATAGATCTCATTCCCATGGCTCAATTTTCTAATATGGAAAAAATTTCGTTAAGTTTTGACATTAAGCTCTACAGGAAAATTTTAATTTTATGTCATCTAGTACATTTGCTTCAAAAACCTTATCCAAAATAATTTTTTACTCGGAATATGTTCTAAAGTTTCTTTCTTTTTTTTTGAGTAAAACGAGAAATGATTAACTCTAGCACCTATATATGTATTAGAAAATTAAACTTTTTTATTCTAAAATACAGTAACACTAGAAATTAAATTTTTGCACCAAAAAATAGAGAACATTTCGAAAACTTCGAAGATATTTTTATATTTTTGCTTTAATGAAGAAGAAAAAATTTAAAAATAAAAAGGTAAAATAAATTTCTTCTTAGACATTTGATTAGGTAACTGATTAAACAGTACAATTAAATTTTGGAACTCCTGATTGTAAAGTTTTTTATTTTTCATGCGAAAAAAAGAACCGGAAGCGAATTTATTTTTGATGTAAACATTGAGCTTTATAACCAACTGGAATGCTTCTTGCTATAGGATTAAAATTATTCAGGCAATTGTTTTCGTACTACTCCAATTCTTCGACTGAAAAAAAAGGGTTTGTTGCAACTGGTCAAGCACGCGTACTTAAATTTTAGCTATAAAGGACCAAATGACGTTGAATTTTTCGAAGCAATCTATTCTATATAGTGTAAAAATATAATTTTCATTGATCAATTACAGAAACTACTTTTAAAACTTATTTTTTTGATTAGGTAGGACCATCCTAGTGGGGTCCCAGAGCCTTTTGCTGGTTGTCAGTTTTGTATGTGTCTTTGAATTTGTATTATTTTAAGAACAAATTCTTTGTAACAAACATCGCATTTCAAAATACCTATAAACAAAAGTACATCTACAGAAACTCATCGGTTAATTCCCATCTATACTGTCTGTTTTTCTAATCTGAAACCTTCCTGCGTTTTACGCATGCGTCAGGATTGCTTCAGTTTCCTCGAAATAGGGGTTATAGAAGAAATAAAGATGAGGGTATGTTTACTTTTTGTGAAGAATAACAAACTAGCTGCGTTCTTTTTCTTGTCTTTTTCCGCTAAGTAAGTTAAATGAAAAATGGAATAATTCAAAGTTGAGAAAAATTTAAAAAATACTTGGCTAATATAAAATTTCCATAACTGTGGCCTCAGTGTATCACCCCTTCGACAAATGGAATCGTTCCCGGCTGGTAGACGCGGGTTTCGAAAAGAAACAGTAACAGACATGACAAAAAAAAAAAAAAATGTTTCATTTCAGACAGAAAATATTAAAACAACTCAATACATTTTGGTGTGCTTACGCATCTTCATGTCCACCTTAGAAAGAGCGAAAGAATTTTGGTCCAAGAAATAAAATTTCGAAGTATTATGTAAAAACGTACTGTGACAAAAATATACATTTTCTGCTATGTCTATCATGGCCAACTATATATCTATAAATGAATGTATGTGTGTTTGTGTGTTATGCATTACTACACCATTCATCCGATCGCCTTGAAACTTTGGGAAGTTGTTGAGTACACTCCTGCGAAGGTTTCTGAAAAAAAATCCTACTGGTAGTTCTTTTTTTATTCCAATTTTAATCAGTTGTCCACATAAATTCCCAATATGGGAGTGAAAAACACCTTGCACATATTAATGTAATATATCGATCGAAAGCGCTAATTTTTCTGCACAAGATGATATTTGTTCTAGGTTTCTAAGTCAATAAGAACGCCAGTTATAAGCTTTTTAGTGCGATTTCTTGACGCTTACCTTGGTCCAAAAATAATAATTAGCAGTTTCCTCAACTCCGGGTAATAGTGTTAGCTTAATTTCAATATAAAACTTATTTTTCAAAATAGAGAGACATCAGTTTAGTTTACAACGGAAAAACAATAAGAAAGCATATCTTCGATTTAACGTTTTTCTCAAATTAGCAATAGGTTTTTAATTCGAGATTGAACTTGATAAAAGTATTGCTTCCCCGATTTAACGATTTCCTTGATTTAACAATAGCATTTAAATATCGCCAGAATAGGAATACGTTTGGTTTATACTAGATTTCAAATAACGTGGCGAATATGACACGCTACAATTTTACTTTTTAATTAGTCATTGGCGATAAATCGGAACACACTAATGAAATTGTGCTTACGTTTTTTAGGTACGGTTAAAATTTAGCACGAGCAGCCCCGTGCGGGTACCGCTAGGTTTCAATATGAAACTTATTTTTGAGAATAGTTCAGTTTAATAAAGATAAAACAATAATAAAGCATATTTTCGATTTAAAGTTTTTCTCAAATTAGCAATAATTTTTAAATTCGAGATTGAACTTGATAAGAAATCCATCTCCCCGATTTTACGATTTCCTTGATTTAGCAATAGCATTTAAATAAATATCGCCTCGAAAATTTTACGGACGTATAGTTTATTCTAGACTTCAAATAACGTGGCGAATGACGACACGCTTTAAGTTGACTTTTTTAATTAGGCGTTGGTGATAAACCGGCGATAAAGAATACTAACAAAATTGTGCATACGTTTTTTAGGTATGGTTTACAGTATCATTTAACTATAAATATTATCCCCTACTATTTCATCTCTATGGTACCGCTAGCAAAGCTTCATTTCATTATAAAACTTATCTTTCGTTTAGCGAGATAACAGTTCACCATGGCTGGGAAATAAAAGAAATATGATATTGCAATTTCATTCTTGCAATCAATCTCAGATCATCGTCAAGACTAAGACTCATTCCAGATGAAAAGTGACGCAACAAATGACGCCGTGCTACAATTTGGCAGTTTTAATTACCCTCTGGTAACAAATCTGACCCTACTGATGGAATTGTTTCCAAGTTTTCTTAATTAATCCTTCTACATGTTATAGTACTTGTTCAAGCATTGACAATGTCTAATGTGTTTTTTTTTTTTTTTTTGACAAATAGACACACGATGTTTTTCAAACAATGCAGGCTTATGCCGCAGGCGATTTTTTTATACTCTTAGCAAGGACAGCGCCGTAGGCGACGTTTTTTAAATTTAGCCCGGGCAACGCCGTGCGGGCACCGCTAGTGTTTTTATAAAATAGTTCATAATATTTATTTCTTAGACCAAAACTCTTCCACTACTTGCAAAATATGCATGAAGATATGTACTCACACCAACATTTATTTAGGTGTTTCAATATTTAGTTTTTAAATTAATTAAAATGTCTTGACGGACATGACAAAAGACTCATGGAATTGACCTTAAATGAACTTGATACCGTTTTGATAATTAATACTTTATGTACAGCATAATAAGCGTTACATGTACATAATAGTTGTATAATCATATATTTTTAATTAATTTAGTTTTCTGATAAGAATTTATCTTTAAAAAGGTATATTTCGAGGCAGAATATAGCAACTGTTACAAAATAAAATCGATGTTGTTGACAGGAAAAGTGACTTACTTCTATAAGACCGCCTGTTTTTTTTTTTTTTTTTTTTTTTTGCTTTAATCATGTAAAATAGGTATACCTGACAAATATTGTGTTTTTGTACACTAATAGATGTATTCAATAGATTTTTTTTACTAGAACCAAAATTTCCCTTTTGGCGGTTTTTTCTTAAAAAAATAGATATTAAAAAAAAAAGAAATATGACAGACACATCAAAAGAAAAATGGAGTAAACCCATCCTGTTATCTAGGTGTCGTACAGCCTGTTGTAGAAATATAAATAAAAAACGTTCCTAAAGTTTTCTGAGCCACTACATTGTTTTATTACTGTTACTCGGTTTTGAGGTACGCTTAAACTACCTAATAATTTAATTAAGGGATATTTTACCTTTTAATTCTTCCTGAGCTTTGACGTACGCTCTGTGACCGACTTCTTCAATCTTAGTCGAATACATCTTAGGAAATACGTTACTACCAGAAGAAAAGATGGATGTGGGATTTTTATTCTCAGTTTAAGCAGCTGGTCATTTTTGATCCTGATTACCTTCTCCCTTCGTATGGAGTTAAGGTGATTTGTGTACTTGGCGGATGACATTGATATTGCACATGATATGTTACCTTATTATGATGCATAAAAATGCGTCCTAATGTCAAATAATATTGTTAGCAAATGTATTAATTTGATTGCGAAAAGCATTAACGTTTCGTATAAGTTTTTGTTATGCGTGAATCTAAAAAGTGGCAAATCATGTTATCAAAAACACAAAAAAAAAAAAAAAAAAACAAATAATAATAATTTACAATAAACATATTTAAAATATACATTACATATATAACAGTACACAACTATCTGAAAATTCATTTTCTATCCTTTTCCTTTTAAAACAATATAGGGTCAGTTGGGGTAATTGTTAACATGGGGTAATTGTAAACAAGCTTCATAACTAAACTTGTGGTGATTTTGAAAACTTAATTGCGGGTGAGTGGTGAACTGCCAACATGGGGAAGACGTTGAAAAAGTTTCGCATGTTTTGAAACAGCTGAAGAAGCGTTACCATTGTTTGAAAATGACAGGGTGAAAAAAGTTGTTTAACAAAATTTAGTGATCTTACATTTTCCTCTCCAGCTCATCTACAAAAGCGATGTAAGCGGTTTCAACCATTTTTCTTTGTCTAACGGAATGCTGCTAAAAACATTTAGTTATGAATTTAATCCTCCCTGTTATTTTTCATGTACAAGTTAGGCGTTTACAATTACCCCAGAAATTTCGGACTCTGGGGTAATTGTAAACACTTAAATTTATCCTATTTCCAATATTTTGGGGGGACAATAAGTTCTATATTTTGATGTAAACTATACTTTTGTGTCTATTTTACATAACTGTTGTTGTTGTTGCTAATGCCACTTGGAAATCCAAGCCCCCCTTGCAGGGCGACCATGAATTAAGGAAGCTCCTATTGATTATTATTGAGCTCCGCTAGAATGAAGTACACTTGGCTCAGAGGGGCTTAATGATTTTGAACCAGCTCCCAGATGAGAGACCGTCGCCTAGGTTGGGCCCTCATAGGAAATTATTTCTAAATTGGTGGACTATTTGAAGCGACGATGTATTTTACAGGTACAGCTCCCTTTAGAGCACTAGGTCTCAGAGTAATCAGCCGCGGGAAGTGGTCACCCTTCCAAACGTTGACCACGGCGAGTTATGCTTCACTTTCAGTGTTCTGTGGGATCCAAGATAAACCCACTGATCCACTGCGGGACAAATTTTACATAAATTTGTCGCATTACTTGATTTTTTGCAAGATATTTCTCGTTAAATGGTCTCTAACATAACTCAGCGGACCACATGCGGTCTGTTGGCCGCAGATTGAGAACCATTGTTCCGGAACTTCTTAAGCCTTCAAGCAGACTGTGTATGAAACAATTTTTCATTTGCATCAACCTTATTCGAAAATATATCACTGTTTACAATTACCCCAGATCTCTGGGGTAATTGTAAGCACGAGTTCATTCGCTAAAAATTGACATAAAGTCAACATTTTTGTACACATTTACTCATAAGAAGTACAGTAGTGGGTACAATGCTCACAATTTTATCTCTGAATTCATTCAAGAGGTAGGGAAGGATCAAAAGTTAAAACATTGAAAAAGCGTTTACAATTACCCCAACTGACCCTAATATGTAACATCACGAGATTCATGTACGTTAAAGTCAAAGTAAAAGTTATTATTGTCAATAATAGTAAAAATATTTTTTTCGCTCGTGAGAAAACATTAACACTTGGTTTGTGTATTTGGCGGATGACAATGACATTTGTACTTGATATGTTACCTTATTATGATGTATAAAAATTCGTACTAATGTCAAGTAATATTGTTAGCGAATGTATTCCAATTTGATTGCGAAAAGCAGTAACATGTTGTATAAGTTTCCAATATTATTTAACTGCGTACATTGAAAGTAATCAAGGTACTTATTAATGAGGAGGAAAAACCCCCTTAATTGCAATGTTTTTTCAGGTCTATTTTCCCATTTAAAAACTGTGCAATCCCTCTCCCTTATACTACAAAGAGGGGTGTTATGTTTTAACTGGTCACATTCGTACAATTATTGCGAGTCACCGAAGAAAAATCTTGTGCTTAATCCATTATAATACTTTATTTCGTAATTTTAATAGGGGTTGTGAGTACTCAATTACAAAACAGTGTCGTAACGTGAGGAAAGATCGCTGTAATCTTTCAAAATATGCTTCTATTTACAAGATTCTACGTACGAGAGAAAGAAAAAACGTTGTTCTAAAAAATTAATAATATTGAATTTGTTTTCGATCGATTAAAGTTTTCGCAATCAAGAATTGAGATATTTACATTGTAAAGATTGACACTTCCTACCGGTTACAAAGTACAGTAAATTTTGATAATGTCATTTCCAAACTTAAAGAAATGTATGTTTTCGTCGGCGTTTGAAACTAAAGTTTAGTTTTCGTATCTCGTTTTTTCGCCAAGATTGTTGCTAACTTGGCGATGTATCTCCAAGTTATCACCTATTGTATTTATATCCTCTCTTTTTCTAAAAGCTGCGAAAAACAATTAGCCCAGGCAAATTAGACCAAAAAAAGGCCGTGTTTCCCGAAAAATCGTCTAAAGCTGCAATGTGTTTTAATACTTTTTGGGGGTCCCAAATAAGAGTCATGTGAGTTTGCGACGGATTCTGACTTCTGCTTAAGTTTTGGGAGTCATAAAACCGCTAAATTTTCGCACTTTTTTCGTTTTTTTACTTATAACTCTGAAACGGCGCATCCTACAGAAAAGTTTACTATTAGCTTTTTTAAGAGCATTAAATTTTGCGTCAAATGGTTTTTAGTATGTAAAAATCGGCTTAGTAGTTGAGCCGCAATTGAATTTCAAAGTTGGGCCATGTTTTACCAACTTGGCTGAAAAGTTAATTCAGCCCTTTAAATGGTTACTTTGGGAACGTTTGATAAGGAGAAATCATATGAACAGCAGAACAACCTAAACTTTGTTCTATTTGGTAGAAATAATTTAAACTAAAACAATAGTTTTGCTGAATTTCCTTCCTTTTCCCCCTTCAAATTTTATATTTTTTATTATTTTGATGGAGATTGATTATACAATGCTATTGAATTTTTAAACATAATTTTCTCTAAACTGTTCATTCCCAGACAATTTTATATTTGCTTTGGTAATCTCCCATTTAATGTATCTTTTAATTTTAATTATCGTGCTTTAGTAAAATGCATTTGGGGGAGGGGAGAGAAAGGGGGATGACGGTGATATAATTTCTCCTGGTCATTACATTTTTTCCTGTATATATATATATACAGGGAAATTCCGTTACAACGAACTGCAAGGAACCGGGAAAATATTTCGTTGTATCGGAATGTTCGCTACATATGCGTTGTCCTAATGACTTTTAAAACGGATTGAACAGTTATTTCGGATGGTCCGAATGGATTTAAGAGTCTATTAAAAACATATGCTCTAACCAATTGTGCATTTTCCATCATTATGGGACTGAAGACGTGAGTAAGCATGCCCTGTTGATTCTCCATTCTTTCGGGTGTGACACCCTTTCTTAATTTTTCGCCCGGGGAAGATAAAATTGATCAAGAGATTCATAGAAGACCAAAACCGCTTTCATCAGGCCTCTATTTTTCTTGACCCGATCTCAACCCCTGACCAAGTTACAAATGCAGGCGTTCGCGGTGGCAGCAGTAAGTCCCTCTATCAAGTGAGGTTTGACCTCTTCCAGGGGTCGCTTTCAAAAAAAAATTTCGACCTTGCGCCCTTGCCTCTTACAGCCTGCACTCCTTCAGAGCTTATTTACAGGCTGCAGGTATGGACGAGTAATGTACTAGAGCCACGGAGATGGGGATAGAAAATAACCACCAATGGCCTTAACTTCCATCCTAACGACTGATCCACAAGAACTTCTCAACTCCATATCGTACACATGTAAAAAAGGGTGCAAAGCAGCCTGTTCCTGTAGGAAGGCAGGGATAAAATGCACCAGCCAAGAGCACGCATGCCTCTATTCCATCTCTGAAGACAAGGATGCTATACTGGATCGCTCCCAGTGTGACGAGGAGATCCAAATGGTACTCGTCAAGCATAGGGTATCAAGGAGGGTCAGGTTCCCACATTAAGAGGTAGGTAGGCTGGGCTGGCGGGGTTGTTGTACGCATAACAGTCCAGAAGACCTATCTCGGCGCATAAAACGAGCCCAACGTAGACGATCGACGGCCACCAGCTTCACGTTTCGGCAAACCTAAGGCTCCGGCTAAGAGGTTGGGGTCTAGTGGAGAAAAGTGTGACGAGGAGATTGATGTCACCAAAGAAGAGCAAAAAATGAATCCTCATTCTCAAGATTCCGAGGATGAGGAGTTAGATGACGTGATAGGTGAAGAGCTACCGTTTTCTCCTAAACGGTGAAAGATATTGTCAACATGAGTACCTTGTACATATTTCACATGCATACATATTCTTGAACATACTTTATTTCATCTTGTACATATTCTTGTACATATTCACATGTTTCATGTACACAACTAATACATCTTTCTGTACACAATGTATATCGTTACCGTTTATTTATGTATACCTTTTATGTAAATGTATTTATGTATACATCTTTTGCAACTTTCAATATAACATTATTCACTGTAATGCCTTCTTATTTTTTGAAACCACATATCATTTTAGAGTGTTCAGGTGCGGATCCTAGAATTTCTGAAACCCCAATACGATAAATATTTAATATTTTATTAAATATGGGGATCAGACTTGAAATTCCAAAGGGGGGGGCCGTGACCCCCCTTCCTCTACTCTTGGTTCAGCTCAGATTATGTTCAATGAATGAAACATAAAATTATTCATAATATAATCCATTCAAAGGGCTGAATTAACTTTATTATATCACGCCATCCCCCCTTCTCTCCCCCCTCCCCCCATGTACTCTTTACTAAAGCACGAAAATAAAAATTAAAAGATACATTAAATGGGAGATTTCCAAAGCAAATATAAAATTGTCTGGGAATGAACAGTTAAGAGAAAATAATGTTCCAAAATTCAATAACATTGTATAATCAGTCTCCATCAAAATAACAAAAATTATAAAAATTGAAGGGGGGGGGGGAGGAAATTCAGCAAAACTATTGTTTTAGTTTAAATTATTTCTACTAGATAGAACAAAGTTTAGGTTTTTCTGTTGTTAATATGATTTCTCCTTATCAAACGTTCCCAAAGTAACCATTTAAAGGGCTGAATTAACTTTTCAGCCAAGTTGGTAAAACATGGCCCAATTTTGAAATTCGATTGCGCAAAACTACTAAGCCGATTTTTTCACACTAAAAACCATTCGACGCAGAATTTAATGCTCTTAAAAAAGCTAACAGTAAACTTTTCTGTACGATGCGCCGTTTCAGAGTTATAAATATAAAATCGAAAAAAGTGCGAAAATTTAGCGGTTTTGAATCCGTCGCAAATTCACAGGACTCTTATTTGGGACCCTCAAAATGTATTAAAACACATTCCAGCTTTAGACGATTTTTCGGGGAGCATATGTCTAATTTGCCAGGGCTAAATGAACTATCTCCTTGTTCAAAAAATATAATAAATTTTCCTAGGATTGCAAGAACCAGCGGAAGTTAAGCTTTTTAATTTTTTTAAGTTGATTTTTTTTAATATAATATTTTATTTTATTTTTTTACGCAGGTAACTTTTTGTAATTCCAGTAAGATTTTTACAATAATTTATTAAGCTAAAGTTTCACTGTGGTTTTAAGTGGCTCAAACTTATCACAACACATGAAAACTTAACGAAGTAGAAACATAAATCATGCTTTATGGTGACAAAAATTGTCCAACGCTACTTCTTCAAATAAGACGAACAAGCTGAACTAACATTTGCGACTCTCTGTCGTAGTTGTCTCCTCATTTTTACCCCATTAAACTTGCTCTAGATTTTCTTATTCTTTCATACTGCAGATGCATATTTTACTGCACTATTCTTCAAATTTAAGATCAAAGATGCTTATATATTCGAATTCCATTGGTCAATTTTAAAAAATAAAATTTATTGAGTAAAACATCTGTCATTTTACAGCATTAGCCGATGTACCAGGTAACTGTTATGTTCTTCTTTAGAGTGAAAAAAATATAAATAAATAAATAAAGAAGAAATGAAAAATGACAACCGCTATGTACAAAAAAATCTAATTAGGAGTGATTTACAGTGTAAAAATACCAGGGAAAATCAATTCGTCTGTTTATTTAGCAATAATGGCTTTTTTTTTTTTCATTTTTTCCGTTTATTTTCCGTGTGTCCTATAAATTTAAAAACTATTCAACAGGTTTTGCTCAAAATTTCAGTTTGTACCAGGGGGAGGGAGATAGGTGTGAAGGAAATCCGATAGATGTTGTAGTTTTTCTTCAATTTTTATTGCTATTATTTACTTTTATTTATTTATTCATTAGTTTTCTTTTTAAAGCACTGCTTAGTTGAAAATTACTTTTGTTACTAAATACGAAGTTGAAGAAGTTTGAATGCGGAGACTCAATTACGGCTAAATGCTTTGTGTGAGGGATAATGGCTAAAGCTCTTTAAAAGGGTGCGGCAAATCAAACAGTGCAGGTTTGAAAGTCTATTTTAACAAGAAGTTCCGTCTAGAACTATACGAGCCTACTTTCCCGTATACACCAAATTCAAATTTATAATCTAGCAATCTCTTTCTCTCTCTTTATTATTTATCTTTAGTTCTAATTATTGAAAATATACCTTTTTCAACGGATAATACATATTCATTCACTAACTCATTCATTCTTTCATTTATTCAGGCATGCATTTATTCATTCATTCGTTACCTCATTCAAGTGTTTATTCATTCATTTACGCATTCATGTATTTATTCACTCATTTATTTATATTTTCATTTATTCAATAATTTATTCATTCATTCTTTTCCTCATTCATTTATTCATTGATTTATTCTTTCACTCTTTCATTTATTCATTCATTCATTATTTCACTCATTGAGTCACTGAGAAATATCCTTGAAAATCCCGATCAAAAAATTTCATAGCAAAATAGGCTCGTACGTTCTGGATAAACTTTCTATTTCTACATGTTCTACGTTATAAGAGCTTTCCGATAAAGTTTGTTCCAAGCAAATCGGTCCGTTAGATCAGGATTTATATAGGGCTGAAATTTCCCCGTAAGCTCTGTGTTAATTTTTTGAACTGTTCAAAAATGAACAAAAACTGTTCAAATCAATATTTCACGCCGAGAACTCCTTTCAATAAGCTTTCAATAGGAACTTGGCTCTTGTGCCCAGAGTTTACAGAATTTGCTTCAATTTTGTCCATAGGCGCTAATGTTAAAATTTTTTGAACTGTTCAAAATTGAACAAAAAATTGTTCAAATCAAAAAGTGAAATATAGAAATGAGATGTCCTCGCCGAGATCTTTCGAATGCAAAAAGAATTTTTCCAATCGGACAATTCGTTCAAAAGTTATTAGGGGGGGGGACAGACCGACAGACCGACAGACAGACAGACCGACAGACAGACCGACAGACAGACCGACAGACAGACAGACCGACAGACCGACAGACACACTTTTTCCCCATCTCAATACCCTACTTTCAATTTTTTTATTTTTCAATCTTTATTTAATTACTTCACTTATTTTTGACTTTTCTTGATTTTTAACGATATTTTCACGATACATTAAGCCTTCTTTCATGCTTTATTATTATTTTTTTTTACTTTTACGGGAAAGTAGGCTAAAAAAGCGACGCAGCTTGCAGAAATGAAGTTAATTTTATTTTATTCAGTACATCATGCCGCTTTATTCATTAAGTTTTAAAAATGATACCAGAGAGATGATGGCCATCAGCAGCCATACATTGATGAAGGCGATTTCAGAAGTTTTCGGCCACATTTTGACGCATTTCGATTGGTATAGCGGCAATTTCCTAGTGAATCTTCTCTTTGAGTTCTGCCAAGGTGTGAGGCCGATTTCGAAAAAACTTTTCCTTCAGGTAGCCCCCCAAGCGGGAGGTAATCACCCGCTAAATCGAATTATGTCAAAATGCGGCCGAAAAATTCAGAAATCACCTTCATCAATATCGCTGCTGTCGGCCATCATCTTTTTGACATAATTTTTAAAACTTAACGTATGTAACGGCACTATGTACTGAATAAAATAAAAAAAAACTCGTTTCTGTTAGTTGTGTCGTTTTTTTTAATAGGCTTTCAAAACTTCTGCACTGTTTGACTTCCGGCACCGTGTATATACAGGCTGATGCATCTGCCATTTTGGGTCACAGTGCGTGTTTTGGCTTTTCTAACAGGCATCGCCTTTTGGCGATGCTAAACATTTACCCATGTGGCGAAATTTGCTAATTTGACATAAGGCCAAAAACTTCGCTCATGTTGCTATAGCTTTTCAGCAGTGAATCAGTGTAGATTCAGTACATATATACTTCTTCCGAAAAATCACCTGGTGCATTATGTTGCTCAGTATAGTTATTTTAGCAGGGAAGAAGGGAGCTAGAAGGGGCAACGTGAATAATTCATTTATTTTTCAGTTAAGTTTCTGAATAAATTTTTGCAGTCGTGCAACACTCAGAGGCGTAGCTAGGGTTTTCAGCGCCCGGGGACAACTGCGGATTTTGCGCCCCCTTTGCCCCTGGGGCCCTAGGGGTGCCCCTGAAGGAAACAGCTCCCTGGCCTAAAAAAAACTTTTATGCTTCCTAAATGATAAATAGCTCTAAAAAGCAATCCTTTTAACTTTCATTTCTATTAGCGACCATTCACTTCTAAGGGAAAAATGGGACACTTTGGCTTCGCAAAATTATTTGTCTGATTTCCACGCTCTTCTGTGCTACATTGGTCATTCCCTATATGGTTTGTGGTGTTCCCACTTTTTTGTCGAACATATTCACACCTCTTCAGTTCAAATAATTTTCTTTTCGCATTTAAAAAAAAAGTAAATTAACATTAATTTAGCGCCCCTTGACACTGCGCCCGGGGACAGCTGTCCCTCCTTGCCCCCACCTAGCTACGCCTCTGGCAACACTGAAATACACTCCCTTGTGAAGTTTCATAAAATTTCATTTAATAGTTCATTCGGAATTAATAAGATTTTATGGTGTAATAATAAGCTCATGCTTTGTTTTTCAACTGCTTAATTTTCACTATTTTTATTAAAATTTTAAACGAAAGGGGTTAGCATGTTAGAAATGAAAGTAATCACCACATGTTTTGGTACTCACTTCGGCTTTGCAATTCTTAAATTTACCATTGTTACGTGGTAAGTTATAATTGGCGCCATGGGGCTAGTATGACACGTGGTGGTGGTGCTAGTGCGGGCATTTTTTAATTATTTATTCAGTTTTCAGTGGTAAAATATTAATTTGATATGAAGGTAACATAGTGTAAGTAACCATTTTTGACATTGAAACTGATAAATAAAAACTGACGAACTGGAAAAACAGTGTTAACCCGGAAAACAACACATTAGCTTTTTCTGCTCAATTTCTTTTCATGCATTGCAAGATGTCAGGGCCTGTCACATTTCAGATATTTTTCACGAAGGCAGAATGCTTATTATGTGGTTTTCTTGTAGTAAGGGAGTAAACGTCATAGGCGTAACTTGGATTGGGGAAAGGGGGGGGTCACCCTAAAAATGTACAGACTAAACACCAATAAGCAGTGCAAAAGAGTTCAAAATTTACTAGTCATAAATACTTGTCATTACAGATATACTCCGTGTTTATTTCAGGCATCTCTAGGGGGGTACCCCCTCGGAGCAAGTCAACTCCGCCCCCCCCCCCCGGCGAAAAAAATCGGATCACAGTTTTTAAAAAAAGAAAGAAAAGATAAATTACGCTTTTAAGACACTTTACTTTCAGAAGCACTTTCGGGGAAGGGACATCGAATAATATCACGAGCGACACCAAAAGTAACCTAAAAGGTATTAAGACATTATTTTGAAAAAAATTATGGGGGGCAGAGTAACCTTTCTGTTTCCTCTAATATCACCAAAGAATCCCGAAATTGCATTGACAAGAAAGATTTCAAAAAGTTTCCAGGGGAGAGCCCTTGAATCCTTGCCAATGGTTTTGGACCTACCTCCTGTCCGGATACCTTACTGAATACGCTGCCCTTCCTTAACATGTCCCCCTTCCCCTGGAGCCAAGGCCGTATCCAGAAATCTTTTTCGGGGGAGCCCAGACTTCAACACACTTATGTTAGTGAATGTTAGTTAGTATGATAGGAAACTTTCAGGGAAGAATATATGATACATTGCAAAAGATTTCGGGGCAGGCATGTGGGTCCCCTTTCCCCTCTGGATACGGCCTTGGTTCACAAAAACATTAAACATTCATTACTAGATCTATTAATTTATTTTTTATTTAAAATTCAATAGAAAATTCAATATTTAGCGCTAAGCAATCTTCTATGTCCAGGTATTCATAATATTAAAACTGGGAAATTGTGGAATTTTAGAGGAAAAAAATCCAAATTTCCCTACGAAAATGCTCATTCCCACAATAAATTTCTAAAATTTTTGTTAAATCTATAGCAAAACATACCGCAGAAATGGAAGCGTCTGAATCAAATTTTCTTTTCTTTTTGGATGACGAACGTATCCATCGCTGGAGTGCAAACATTATTATATATCGAAAATAATTAAAAATTTAGCTAAAATATAAATAATACTTTGATTGTAAATTAAAATGCAGCATTAAACCGTAGCAGTGAGCTTGGAAACGTTGAACGAATGATTTCCAGAGTCGTAATGCAATTAGTGATGGACCGTAAGAAAAAAAAACATTTAAAGTATAAGAGATGAGAGAACATCTGTAAATGAGAATGCAATGCAAATAGAGTTCATCAGTTTTCCAATCGGCTCATCTACAAAAACGATTTTACAAAAATGGGTGTTTGGACAGGAATAAATAAAAACTGCTGTTTTCTTAAGTTCCTTGATGAGCATCCCTTCCTGGCTTGAGGGTTTAACCCATTAGGACAATTGTTGGCTAGGGGTCCTTCATTTTCAGACCCCAGCGCCTACAACACCATTTTATCAGAAAACAAACCTCCATCACAGAGGAGAACATTTCCCAGGAAACTTGTGCGATTGTGTTCCCAAATTGCTGCCTTTGGGTAAAAAAGGCATCAAGAAGGAAAGAAAACCCTCTGGAGTGATTGAAAGGATATCTGTTGTCTGTCTGTGTGTGATACGGTGATTGAAGCCACCTTTCGCGCTGTAAAATTCCTAAAGGTGATAAGGGGGTTGATTATAACCAGATAAAAAGTCCGCTGTAATATGAGCTACGTACTTTGGTCATGATCACAACCCTTCAGAAAGAGGAAATAAAATCATATGCGTATGTGTTTTAATTTTCTTAGGAAAAAAAATGTGCTTTGCAAGGCCGTAGCCAGAATTTTGCTAAATAACTAAATACCCAATGGGGGGATGAACCCCCAAACCTCTGGTTACGCCTATGCGAGCAAAATACCATTTTACAAAAATTTTGACAGGACTTTCGTAAAAAAAAGATTTTATGCATTTTCATTATTAGTACGTACACATTAAAATCTTAATACAGTAAAACCTTTTCAAGAAGTTTTTAATTTCAATACCAATTTCATTCCCATCTCCCTAATGTTAAAATAACACTTTTAAAAAGTTTTGATTTTGTTTTCTTCCCGCTGAATGACTTTTCATATCAAAAATAATACCAATTTAGACAGTTTCCATTTGATAACTCAAGATCGGAAGGAAAATATTAAAACTTACCTAATTACAGTGCAATAGCGCAAAGAGGAGTAAAAAACAATATATACACATAAATATAAAAGTATCATTAGAAATATATAATGTATATATATTAAGTACTTTCATATTGTACGGTAATTGGGATTTTGTAGGAATATTGATAATATACGTCAGCAGAAGTCACTTAAAATTATGTTTATAATCCTTTAATATTACTGTTATTAAACTGAAAAGGTAAGTTAGGGAAGGAAAATTCTACGCATTTTGATACTAAATGAGTGATGCATGAATCTGAATTTTTCAACTGCAGAAACTGAAGCACATGGCTCTCACAGTGCATTGGTAAAAAAGATAAGAAAGACATTGCATATCTGTAACTATTTTGTGATTTTCTTTCAAGGCTATAGATACAAAAGAGTATCCCGTTGCGTCTTAACCCCCCCCCCCCCCTCCCCAACAAGCTCACATCCCTCCGTTTTCTCGGAAGCTTAGTTGCCGAAAGCAATAGCAACCCCTCCACCAATTCCGAAAAACTCCAGTTCAACTTTGGCTACAAGTGCAGACGATTGACACCCCTAAATGACGATTGACAGATGCATCCTCCCCCTTATCACGTGACTCTCCGTTTTAGTTTCAGTTTCTCAACGAATATGAACTAGCGGTATACCGTGCTCCTGGCCCCGAGGGTCTTGTCCTTCAACGTCCATCTCCACGATTTTGCCCGAGGAAAGGGATGAGGGGAATTCCACATCTTGTCACCTATGTTGTTCACACGAAGTAAAAAAAAAAAAAAGATTTTTCCAAGCCCACAACCCGATTGACTTGACATGATTTCCACCAATTTGAGGGAAAAAAATGCATAAATAACTAAATACCCAATGGGGGGGGGGGGGGTTGAACCCCCAAACCCCCCCCCCTGGTTACGCCCTTGGTAAACGTTGATGCTAACACACGTTAAAGTTTTTCCTTTTTTTTACAAAGAATGTATTCTTACAAAAAGGTTAAGATTTCAAATCGATTGCAAGGTTAAATTATTCATCAATTGATGCAATTAAAAATTAATAAATAAATTCCAACGAACTAGAATGAGGACAAACATGGCACATTCCTTTTTCCAGCAGTTCCCCCCCCCCCCCCTTTGACATGAATGGATTCTTCTTGGCACTCTGCCAGGCAGCGCTTTGGTTCGTGGTAGATTTACGTCTCAGCTCTTTTTTTTTTTTTTTTCCTTTTCCCTTCCCTTCACTCTTAGGTCATAAAAGGAAGGTATCGTATTTGTGGTGGCTCCATCTGGTGTCACCTAAATACATAATGAGCCAAGGCCTTTTTTCCACCGTTGAGGTGCTCATCTATAAAACGGAAGGCGCTTTATTACTGCTTATTCCCGGTCACTCTGCGAAGGAGAGCTTGGATGCCAAGCGGCATTAGAAACAACAACAACCATACCATTATAACTATTTTTTTCAAATTGTAGCGTATTGAAGAGATTTAAATTCTAGAATCGAGATGAATTGCACTGCCTGTATATTTATCGCTAAATAAACTTCTTAAGCTGAAGCATGAAAAATAATTTCTCAGAAGGAATATTACACATGTCATTGTACTTTTATCGCAACTAAAACTTTCAAGTGAAGTGATTTCCATGAAATTTATATTCCTTCTGCGGATATAAACTTATAGCAACAATAGGAATAGGAAAGTGAATGCAGATTGGCAGTAAAAAGTATTGCAGTAATCTTTGTTTCCACGAAATCTCCATGACAATTTCCGAAGTTGTCATAAAAACCGTGATTACAATTCATTTTTGCTGCTACTATTGCTTTAATAGAGTATTATCTTATTGTATGTAAAAGTTTTATTTGTTATTCTAGACATTTAATTGTCATGGTTCGTAGGTGCTGTTGTATTTCAATTTTAATGCAAGTGTTCTTGCCTCCAGAGGTTAAGTCACAGTATTTTTGTGCCCAATTTCAAAATAACTGAAATTTTTTTAAAAAAAATTTCTAATGGGCTGATGTTGGCTTCAGTCCCTTGCAGACCTAGTGCGTTCCCGTGAGATTGGTACTATCTCTTTCAGTGGCACCTCAATGAGCGTGGTACCATAGCAATTTGAGAATTTTGACGTCCAGTTTCTCCACCTAAAAGGGCGAGCACCCGGACTCTAAATTGCAGTACGAATTTAATTTAGCCGAGAGCATCCATGTCAAATATCCACTTAAGGGATCTTTTACACATGCCGCATAATCATACGACATGGGCAACAGACGATTTTCTGCCTCTTGAAAATTTTCCGACACTGCCAGGTTCGATCCTCTGACCTGTGGCGTACGAGTCCCGCGCCTTACCACGACGCCACGATGACGGCATAATTGAGCATAGTAAAGAGAAATTTGGAAAACACATGCACTATCAGTTTTTCAGTGAATGAAACTAAATAATTGACTAAGTTTAATACATAATTGATTTAGCTGAAGAAAGTAAAAATCATTGAAAAAATAAAAATCATATTTTATATTATTAAAGCAAACAGTTTGTGTGCTTGTGAGTCGGTCGCCTCCTAGCCTGAGGAAAAGGCCCAGAAGCACGTAATTTAGATTAGAGTCATCTTATGTCGAGCCCTGATGCAGCTCAAAGCGTTCTTCACGTATTTAACTATTTACTTATTTTAAGACGAAGCTCTTACAAATTTACATTTCTTGTACCAATCGAAAGAGCCAAATTTTTCGCACAATATGAAATTTTCCCCATGATGTTTAGTTAATTAGAACAGAAGTTATAACTATTCCCGAACATATTGTCACTAGCATAAAAATTTTCACTAGATAGTATACATCGTGTTTGAAAGGTCACGGGGAAAAACGATCACAGTCGCAAATCTATAATTTGTCAGAACCTATGTTTTTAAAGCTCTGGGGATTTTGATCAATTTTTTCGTCAGAAGCGTCATCAATGGGCGAGTCGTCTGCATATTTCTTGCCTAAATGATATCTGACATGCATTCTGTCTATAATAAGCTCCCTGTATCCACAGAAAACTCAATGTCACAAATCTCTAAATTTTCAGGTTACGTTATTAAAGTTTCAACTTCTGAACTTTGATTATTTTGCTCGTCAGGTCAGAAGCGTCATCAATAGGTGGGTCGTCTGCATATTTCATGTCTAAATGATATCAGATAAGCTTTCTGTACATAATAAGTATGCATTGAAAACTCAATCTGGCAAAAAAATGGATTTTGATTGTTTTTCCCAGTGACCCTTCATTTGTAGCTGTAATTTAAAAGTTAATAATGCCGATTTCTTATCAGTTAAGAAAGTACATTTTCTGTTATGGTAAGCAATTCTGCTTGGCTGCCTAGTTGTAAATATTTTTTTCAGCTAAGAAAATATTATTTCAGTAATGTCCCAAGTTCTTTTAAACAACAAAGCTTTCCTTTCCACCTTAAATAATATTTTTACTTGTTCCAGAATATTAGGTCTAATCAATTCCTTTCAAAATAATCCGACGGGCCCATTTTGACAAGCCGAAAGCATGAAACAGATATTTTTCTGTGTGTGTTTTTCCCCACAAACCTTTTATTTTACTTCCTATTTCATCTTTATTCCATAGTAATAGAAATTGACTGCCAATAATTTTCATTTTCTTTCTTTTATGAATTTGCTTATGCATTGATATTCTGCGTATGTAAATTAATTAATTTTTATATACATTCTACCATTTTCTATAAAGGAATTTTCAGTACATACAAATACATTATTTCTGCTTTTGTGTATGCCAGTGTTTCCAAAACTTTTAGCATCCATGCACCCCTTTTACTATTTTCGTAATACTGAGTATCCCTTGAAAAAAAATATTTAAAAAAAATATGTAATATATAATAATAATAGTAATAGTTATAATTTTTAAGACAAAATGAATAAATGAAGGCACGCATTTTAACAAGAATCAAAATGTGCATATTTTTATTTATTTTTTAGCACATAACTAGTAAATAAAAAATAAAATACATGCCCAATAAAATAAAATTAAAAAAAGTTACAGTAATAAGCGAAACATTCATTACAATCGATGAGAAGCATGAAATTGTTTATGTTGAGTAAACAGATCGTTATTATTGGGCTCACTGATCGTTAATTTTTATATGAGATACGGTTCCTTCTCTAAAAGTCGATTCCTTTTTGTTTGTTTTTTTTTTTTTTTTTTTTTTTTTTTTGATGTCTACAAATGCTGAAAAGCAACTTCACATAGATATGCAGTTGGAAAAGACAAGATGCATATTAAGATCTTTCTCTGGTTAAAAGTGGATAAACATATAGCAACCAGGAATGAATATTTAAAGCACTAGCCCTTTTCCGATGGTTCATGAGTAGTATGAATGAATTCTTTTACACACTGGGGGCATTCCACTGAATTCCGTAACTGCGGATCTATATTGCTATCTAGGAAGAATCTGATTAACAATGAACTGATTTACATGAATACCGATAATTCATTAAGTAATATGTTTATGTTAAAAACTTAACAAGAAGTTCATGCAGAATTAAACGGACCTGCTTTCCCGCCTAACAGCGTTGAAATTGTAACCGCAAGTTATATTTCAAGAAATGACTACACCAAAAAACAGTAACTAACGACTATCAAAGAACTCTTAAGAAAAAGTTCAAACAAATGCAATTATTTAAAATGATTTTTGTTCTTATAAACTTCGGTCCGGTTTAATAGAACGCATTAATTTCCTTCAAAACTAAAAGCAATCTTAAATGTAACTTATAATATTAAAGTTGAAAAATAAAATAATAGATTCTACATTAATAGACTTACAAATCGGTTTCTATTTATGAATTCTTACACTCGAGGAGGTCTTCACTCCCCCCCCCCCCCCTTTTCCCTTTCGGACCTAAAACAACTGACGCGAAGTGCAGCGCGGAAAATAATAAACTGTTCTAAATATAACACGAATTGAGAGGCAGCTGGTACACACAGCAGAAAAAGTGCTTCGTCAGTCGACTATGATAAAAAAATGTAGCTTAGATACTTAAATTCTCGAACTACAGTAGTTCCCATTTGGTTTCCACAGTGGCGTAACTTGAATCTTGGAAGTGCAGAACGCTAGAGTACTTCAATGGATGAAAGATTTTGAATTTAAAAGGGAATTTAACTTACAAAGAAAAAAAGTTTCACGTATAATCTGCTTCGTATAAGATTTATTTTCATCTTTTAAAGTTGAAAAAAAAAAAAAGACACAAGCATCCCCCCCTCCTCCGAAAAAAATAATTAACAGGTTTTTCTTTATTGTATTTTATAAAATACTCTATCTCTCTCTCTCTTTCTCTCTTTATATATATATATTATAGTGTGTGTGTGTGTGTGTGTGTGTGTATATGTTCGATTTTATAAATATCAAATAGCAACTCATTACTTTTCTTTTCTATGTCAAATATAAAGAAAGTACGTCTTTCTATATTCGGAAAACAAAATCGTAATAATTTTTTTCTAAGGAAAAAAGAAAGATAGAAAGAAAGAAAAGAAAAAAATGTTCTTTTTTTTTCTTTTTCTTTATGAGTTAAAAGTACGCATAACCCTCCAACGGGCCAAATCTGGCCAAATCATCCATATCAGTGGTTCCCAACCTTTTGTTCCTCGCGAACCCCCTCTAACATCTAAAAGAAAATGGCGAACCCCCTACTGTAGTCTTTAGTAACGAGTAACAAAACTATAAAATTTCCTAGCACATTTATTTTCCACTTTACACAATAGTTCATAACAAGAAATGAAAATGAAAGTGCAAAACATCTAAGTTTGAATAAAAAATAAAATATAACTACAAGAAAATGAATACAAAATTTTAATTATTACTTTTTACTATTTTTCCTTTCTGAATTACTGATATAGCAGTAAATATATGTATGTATACGCAAAAAAATATCTCTGCAAATTATTTTCCCGCGTAGAAAGTTCAAGAAGAGCATGAGAAATATAGATACACAATTTTGAATTAATCAATAAACATCTTTCGGTTCCACTTTTGGATGCAAGCACACAAAATTCGCAAAAGTTGTGTGGAAATTTACTAAATATTAAAATTTACCTGTTTTCGAATTTCTCCTTGTGATAAGGCAGAAAAGTTGGAATAAAGTGAGACAAATGTGACCACAAAATTTAAAATTAATGAATATATATCTCCTGGCTCTATTTTGGGGTTTGTACAAAAAAAATATTAGCCAAAAAAAAAATTCAAAATTTTATATTTATATAATATAAAGTTTCGTATTTCCGACTCTTTCTTCGCGCAAACGAGGAAGATGTGGGAAATGGAAGATGTAGGAGAATCAATCATACGTTCAAAATTTAAAATAAATACATGACTATTTTTTGAAATTATTTTGAGATCCGAATTTTTGAAACCAGGTAACAGTAGAACTAAGTGCATTTCAAATTTTGTACGTAGAAGTGGTTACTTCCTACACCAGTCCCCACAACTTACTTCTATGCATTATCAGGAAAACAATTTATTTTTTAAAAAAAACTTCCTTTTTACACTCCGCCTAATACGTATGTAAATTTATTATTTCGTTTTTTTCTTTCACGTTAGCAACTAAAAATTCCGCCATTGCAATATCATTTTTGCGAACCCCTTTTCTACACCACGCGAACCCCTAGGGGTTCGCGAACCACCGGTTGGGAAACGCTGATCCATATCATTTCTTTCAGGTCTTCAAATTTAAATTGCATTTCTTCAAAGACGGTATTCGAGATGTGAATCATCCGAGTAGGGCCAGGTTTTTTTCGTGAAACTTTACTATGATGATTTTTATCTTGAAGATCACATTTTTACCCACTTTTTATAACCCCGTAACATGTGTATGAAATATTTTTGCAAACTCGTGCTTTTAATTACATTGCTTTTTTCATTTTTATTTTTCTTAAGAAACCAAATGGTTATTTTGGGCAATATTCCTAAAATTAGTGCTTAACAGAAATTGGGCAAACTAATTATGTCTTAAAGCAGAAATAACATATTGATTCTAGAAAACCAGTGCATTCATAATAAAAGATCAAGCAAAACTTGTGTTTTAAAACCTCATCAATGCAACCCCAGGGCTTTATTTACCATCAGGCCCATGAGGCCCGGGCCTAGGGAACCCCTTTGAGAGGGCCCCTTAATTTTGGTTTTTATAAATTTTTTTTGTAATTTAAAATTTTTTAGAAAAATACTTAAAAATAGCATCTTTCAAAAACAAACTGTTTGTGTTCTGTTGCTTCACAGAAAATTTGTATTATTAAATTATTTTAAAACCACAAAGAATTTTCACTTTGGTCCCAAATTTTGGTCTGACTATTTGAAATTTGAAAAACAAAATCGATTTTGCACTTTGGGGGCCCCCAGATTTTATTCAAACATTTTGTAATTTAAAAACGAAATCCTTTTGCACGTTTGGGGGCTCCGAAATGTTAGTCTGACATTTAAAAAACAAATTAGCTTTTGCGCTTTGGATCCCCCAAAATTTAATGTTTAAAAAATTTTTGTTGCGTGAGGGGCCCTTAAACATGAGTTGTGCCTATAGTGATTCAAAATGTAAGTCGGGCCCTGTGCAACCCTAATAAAGATCCAATTTGTTATGACAAAAAAAAAAAATCAAGCTAAAAATTACAAAACGATCATTAGATACCTACAACCTTTACTAATACATTTCTTGTCCTTGTCCGTAAGATGATTTTTAAACAATGTGAATTATCATTTTGGCGATGTAAAGTCGAAACTGATAACTGAAAAATATGGCGCGTGAGTAAATAATGGCGTTCTGATAAGAAACGTTCTTTTCAACTTTCTATCCGTATAAAATAGCTGATGTGCACTTACACAATAGATTGGTAAGTCTCATTTAATTAAAAAGCTTTGTTTACAAATTTATTATGTTTTTTTTTTTCTTCTTGTTTCAAGGTGATTTTTATGAAGAATATTCAGTGACTGTAAAAACTTTTTGACGGGGGCAAATGTGCTTTCAGCACTTAGAAAAATATAAGCATTAAAAAATCTTTGAAGGCATTCACTTATAGTTATCATGTTAATAAATGAAACGTCAAGAGCATTTTGGTTTTTTGTTTCCTAAATTCTGAAAATTAATCAAACATTTTCTATTTATGTACTATGTAGCTGACGAAATGAGAACAGGATAAGAAAAAATGTATCAAATTGGCCTTACCGATGCTACGTTTATGGTAAACTTTAGACAAATTTATTTTTAAATTATCTTTTTTTTTTTTTTGTAAGTTTCCAGTTTATAAAAAGCAAGTTTACTTCTTCAAGAGGAAATGTTACAGGTTTCTAATTCGGTGTATGAAGATTTAGAATCAGCATGTTCCGGAGGTATCAAGAAAATGTCCTTAATAAGTTGCTGGATAGTAATAAATCTCTTAGGCAATAAATACCTACTAATATGCTCGTCCAAATTTCCCACTATCAAATTTCTTTCTCCAATCGGTAACTTTACAAAATTCCAAATAGTGTAAAAGTATAATTGCACAACCCAGAAAAACATAATTAATTTCTATGACATGTAATGCTTACTTATTTTGTAACAAATTGAGAATGAAATGAAATTTTATGTACGTAGTAAAGAAAGTGTATTACTTAAACAATCTTTAAAAAAAATAAATAATAAAATCAATGCATTCCTAATATGTAGTAAAATTATAAAATAGGAAGATAAAATTATATCACAAATAACCGACTGTAAAATCGCTTTTTTTAATTAAGGAAAAATAATATATCTATATCAGTTTTATTCACAAGTTTATCTTTTGATAATAATCTTTTTCATTACTAGCATTAATAATGAAAAATATTTTTTTCATAAATATATAATCCAGGTATAATATAAGTACTCATATGTTCATGAAATTATTTTATTTTGTTATTCATTTTTATAATTCCTCAACTTTGGTCTCACAGAGCGCCTAAACGTTTTTGGTTGCGTATCAAAGTAAAAGTATAAATTCTGACTTTGCTTCAGGTTGAAACTATTCCAATACAATGCACGAAAACATGATAAAATTACATCTAATAATTAAATTAATACGTTAGGCTGTATTAATCTCAAATAACAATTATGCTCTAACACGTTTGAATTATATTTTCTCGCTTTGTGTTTCTAGCAGTGAACTATTTTTTTCTTTTCAAATTTCAAATTCATTATGCATAATATTATTAGATATAAAATATATTTCAAAGCCTTTTAAATTCTAATATATTTTTTCAATATCACTCAGGAATAGCAATGAGTGTATTACCAAAAAAAGAAAAAGAAAAAAATCTTTTTTTCTTCAGTAAGTAAAAGAAATCAGTAAAATATCAAGAAAGAGTTAAATAACTATTTTTAGTTTTTGTAAAACGTGCTTACACCTGAAATAGTTCTTTACTTGTAAAATATATTTCATTAAAGATTTATATGAAATAATTGTTTTTAATAATACTTTTTTACGCTCCTATTTTTAATGCAGGTTAAAGGTTTAATAAATATAGTTCTTCATTGCATTTTTGATATAAAAATCTAGTTATGCTAATATCAATAACAAGTGATAAAATAATATTGTATGAGTGGAATAATAAGAGTCCAAAATCTATTAGTAAAGTATAAACGTTGTCCCACGAAAATATCATTGGATGAAATCAAGGTTTTGAATTATTACTAATTTCAGTTTTAAGTTACACTAATTTCAATCGCGTTATGTAAATACAATGCACTCAAAAAAATTCTTATGTGTTTTGATTAGTTTATTGTTTAAATTAAAAGTATATTTATAGATTGCAAATGTTTCTTCTAAATTGTGAAACTTTAAAGGTGTACTATTATGGATCACACCGTTTACTCGCCACCAAGCGCCACTTATGTAAACGAACTTCGTACCATTATTGTGGCAAGGAAGAGCATTAATTTGACATTTTGTGTGTTACGTAATAATTATTAAGTTATAAACATTTTTGTGATGCGCCACTATCGTCACCATACATGTAATTGAAAATTAGAGTACCATTAACACAATATTATTAAAATAATATATTTGTAATTCAGTTTGGTAATATAAGAATGCATTAAAACACAGTATTAATATTAGACATTCTGCTCAATCACGGTTATGTATTTAATGATGTTAAATTGCATTTTAATTTGCGTAGGAGCATGTTCAGAGGAATTGAACGAATATTTTTAAGAAACTCACACATGGGTCTTATACGTAGTGATGAATGGTACAGTAATTTCCATGAAATTTTCACTCACTGTTATGAACCAGCTGAAATAAACAGCAGCACTAAGAAAGCGAACAAACCTACTTACGCTGTGAGAACATGGTTTATCCTTATCTCATCGTTCTTAAGGTTTCCGGTATTCAATAAGACGTAATCCGAACTCTTCCGTTAAAACCAATACGGTTCCTTACTAGATATTATTATACAGTGCCATGGCAAATATAGAACGACTTGTCTAGATGATGCCCGAAACAGTCCTACGCTGATTGTGAGAAACCAAACGATTGCAAAATCGAATATCTATCTTCTTACACCTGCAAAAAGCTGATATTATGCTCAGACACTTAAAGTATTCTGTTAGTGCGATTAAAAAAGCAGGCGTCTGTTTCTACACTCAAACGTAATCATAATTTCCCTTTGTATGGAATCGCTGCTGGAATCATTTGTGTGACGAAAAAAGGGATCGAATGAAAAATATATATATATTAAAAGAGCGACGCTTCAAACTGCGTAATATTTTTAGTCTTACGTGACGCAGGAATAGTAATTAAAATTTATCAGCTTAATTTCGTAATGTGTTTACCTTGTTTCGTTCGCTTCAACGTCCTGTATTAGATCCTATGCTTCAAAGGTTTTGGTAATTCCTTGACAAATTTCGAGCTTTCACATTTAGTCGTTCTCACTTTTCAAAAATTCATGGATTCCTATTATAAACGCGTGTAATGCATCTTTTTTTTTTTCAAAAAAATTATATTTCTACGCATTTATTGCAGGATTTATTTTTCTTTTTTCATACTTACGTCTTTTTAAAATATAGAAATTTAATTGTCTTTTTTTTCGTCAATTTCAGTATAGTCGAACTCGGTTATTGCGCTCCCGTATTTAACGACAACTCGAATTTAACAAGGATATTCTAAATAAATGGTTGGTTTTATGTTAGAAAAAGCTCTTCATAAAACCGATCAAGCATAACTCGTATTTAACAATCATCCCCTCCCTCCTTTTCCCCCCTTGACAGTATGTTCAGAAATATTTTCTTCGAAATCAAGTTTCGCAAAATTCCATTCAACTTTTGATGAATACAAATAAAATGTTACAAAAATTGAATGACGGCACAAAAAGTGTTGAAATTTGAAAAAAAAGTACCGTTTGTTTTCATTTACTGTTTCAACACTCGTTGCGAAGAACAGAAAACAAAAACTTTCAAAATAACAGAGCAGTTTTTTCTTTCTTGTACAATAGATTAAGAAAAATGAAAAGTATTAAGAATCAATTTTAAACAATAAGATTTCTATTTATAGTAAACTCGGCTATTACAAGCACTCCGATGTAATTAGCAAATTGTCTTGGCCTCGTCATCCTCGTTATAAACGAGTTCAACTGTATTACCAAAGAAAAAAAAAAAAAAAACCTCATTAAAATATTTAAAGCATATTCGTAATTTATTTCTGTATGAAATGGAATTAAATTCAACCAGATGCTCTATTAGAAAGAAAAAACAAGCTTCGTTTCACACAATTTTGTAATATTTTTGCATTAAAATCAGACATTACAATATATATGTCTTAAATATAATCAGATAACGTCACTAGTTGTTAATCAAACGTTCGTTGCCGGAAATTAAATTTAACTAATTGTATTTCCTGCGAAATAAAAAGCTAGGGATGACAAAATAAAACATTTGAAAAAAAAATTGGAAGACCACAAATATAAAAAATGTAATCGGAGTAATAAATAAAGAGAACTGTACGTAAACATTTCGTTTGAGATTCTGTAAATCAATAAAACATACTTTTTTTTACACGTAAATAAGCAATAAAAGTATAGCGGAATCTCCGTGCAATGAAGTCTCCAGGGCGAATTTCTTTCTGTAACGAAGTTTTTAATTGGAATATTGAATGAGATTCAAAATATTCGCCATATAACGAAGTGGTTCTCTCTTCGACAAATTTTTTTCCGACGTTTACATTTTCGATTACCGTCATTTCTTTAGAAAGTTGGTATTTTAGAGCCATCAATTCGCTCACAGAACAATTTAAAATAAACTGGAATTTTTCAAGTAAAATAAACGGATATGCCAGTATATATTATTCTCTGTATTATTGAATTGTCTTCACTTTTTAGCATTTTATTTTTGCAATACATAGTAGTATACTTTTCGCAACTTTATCAACATATTATTTCGCTCTTAATTAAAAATCTTAATTTAATACCTCTGAACTTATCACATCTACTGAAAAGTTTGTAACATTTACATGTTGCTGGGAAAATCTCGAATTTCTGTACAATGACATTTTCTCTATAGCGAAATGTTTAATCGAAACTAATCGATTTCGTTAAAGGGACATTCTACACTGTAAACAGGAAAAAATAAATGATTCCCCACATAATTTTACGTTTGATGATATATTAAAAATTCCCTAAAGAAGCAAAAGTTAATTTTTCTGCATTCTACAAGTTATTATTTATTTATTTATTTTGGTAAATTTTCTCCGAAATTCATGTTTGTGTTATAGTCGAAACTGATAAAAATGTCCATCGTTTCATTTAAAATTCTAAACTGTCTTAAAAATGGCCGTACGTTCCATGCCGAGCGAAACCTATACAGCTATTTGCCGACGCTGTTCGTCATTTCGCTTATATACACTGAAAAGAAATTTTTTTAATTTTCAATTAATTTTAATTTTTTTATTTCTAAATTAGGTGTTGCTCTAATTTAGAAGACTGCTCTGAAGGTCTCAAAACACTGCCCTACATTCATACTACCTAACATGTAATTGTTATCTTTTTTAGTTATCATGCTCACAACATCCACTAGAAGCTGTTTGAATCTTATTTCACAGCAATCTGTAGAATATTTAAATCGATATGATTGGGCTAATAACGTCTCACCAAACTAGGGGCGTAATCAAGGGGAGAAATTATGATCCTCAAGAGCCTTTGGCTTCGAACCTCCTTGCCAATCCTAGCATCCATTTTTGATAACGATATACGGTGGACGCCGCTTTATGTGAACACTGTAAATGTTATCCCAACAAAACATAAATGTGAAAAAAACTTGGCAAGTGTTAATTAAGGTAAATTACATTCAAAAAATTTAATCATTCAATTAGCAATTTTTAATAGTTAGTAAAAGCATGTGGCAAGCAATTATAGTTAATTTCTAATTGTCTTCTTATCGTCTTCTTGAACGTAACTTATCTTAATTAAAACTTGCCAAGTTAGGAATCCGATAAAAAAATGTTTTTAAATAAATTAAGGAACATTGTACGCTCTTACAGCCATGATCAAACGATCTGCTATGGAACTTGGCACCCATTAGATATCAATTCTTTTATCGCTAACACTGACAACTCCGAAGGCCGTTTTTGTTCTATCGAACTTGGCCCTTTTTTCATTTATGTTTTGTTGGTATATCATTAATTTTTGAAAAGCTAAAATGTGTATTTTTATATTGACGATAAGTTATACTAAATTAACCAAGCTGAATAGTCGCTATTAATTATTTAAGATTTTTTTCGTCTGTTTACATTTCTCCGTAATAAATCCGTAAACCTATATTTACTTAATTATTTTTTTATTTAAAACGTTGAAAAGTTCTGTATAACTACGACACTGCATTCTTTGTAGTCAGCTTGAGTTAAGCCTTAAGACGAAAAATTAAAGCGGAAAGTGAATTTCAATGCATCAATTATCAATTATTTACCTTCAAACGCGAGAGAGTATTGTTTACTTTAAACGGCAGAAAAATATGGCTGCCGTTTGAAGTCGTTAGGTATGATGCTACTTATGAGTATGCTAGTAACTTCGAAGATAATGTAATTTTTTGAAGTTTCGGATTTTTTCCTTTATATATGCCAAGTTGTCTACCTTGATACAAAGTTTCAAGTTTCTAAGTCTCCTAGAAGTAGGTTAGGTTTTTGATGAGTGAGTGAGTGAGTGAGTGATAAAAATGACACTTTTCAAACCTTAATAATTCCATAACCATAAGAAGTACATCAATGAAATTTGATATCCTAAGGGTTAAAGGGATTGCTATTAGACGTTCAAAATTTCAAGTATGTAGGTCTAATAGTTTTGGGGTAATGGTGTAGTCAAAAGTAGCTCGAAATGGTTCGGGTAAATATACACATTGGCCGGTGTCGCCGCATCTTAAATTGGCTGACTTTCTGAACTTGGCGGACACACTGCCGTGTGTCTAGATCAGTCCTTTAATGTTATCCGAATCGCCAAATCCCTTCCGTTTCTATAAAAATACACTAAATGATCATCGGGTTTTGTAATCAAAACTTCGTTTATTGTTATCAGGTTGCAGAGAAGAATATTTTTCTAAAATCAGCAAAAACTAGGGAAAAATAAACCATTTGTTCCTGTTTATAAATTATATTCTGAAATTACTGTGTCAGAAAAGACATTTAACTGCTCAGATGACGGAGGCGCCTCGAATTTTGTGTCGATGTGTACAGAAAAATGATTCCATAAATTACCAGAAAATCAACTGTAATTCCCTTTTTTCCCTATTTTGTTTTTAGGACAAATGTTTACTGATTCTTATTACATTTTTCTTGTTACTATTATTTTTTCGCTAAATGCATTTTCAACAACAACGTTTCTATTTCTACAACACGTAAGTTAACGTTGTTTGTGAAAACCGACAGAATTTATTTGGGCTAGACTTTACTATACGGTAACCAATGATTTTTCGCCAAATCTGGATGCGTGCCGCGCCCTGTCGAAATCCGTTTTGCGGCCACCCTAACTGGATTTGGCGACTTTTTTGGAGAAAGCGCCAAGTGTTACCGGCAAATAAATCTCTCCCTTTATTTGTTGAAGTGCAAAACTACATATTTTACCAGGAGTAAAATATTATCGTTTGTTATTATCACTCTGTTATTGTTATCAAATCACTTTCGTCCCGAAGTGATCACATTAACTGCACATATAAGGACTTATTTAAACCAAAACTTCCCCAAAAAAATTCTGGTTGCAGCTCTGAGGATAAACATGCTGCTGGTTATAATACGGACCTGTCCATTTAGCTATTTTCCTACGAAGTAATTATCTGCAATTTTTGCTTGATGCGTAGAGCAATCTCTTATTGAAAATTCTCTTTTTTCTTCCGCACGCGCGCGCGTTCTTATAATTTCATGATTTTGAAGCAAAACGACTGTTGTAATAAATCTTATAAATCTCACAATTTTTCTTAGTTAAGTGCTTAATTTAAAAGCGATACTTAAAAAAGTTATTAGGGAAATTATTTTCCTACATATAACTTTCCTTAAACCTGTCACATGATTATTCTGGTTTAAAGGAGCTTCTAAAGTTGAAATCTTCACTAACTGAGCAGTAATTCTTATTGCTCTACTTTAGCTGAAATTCAAAATGGTGGAAAATGAAACATAAACAAAACGCTTTGAGTAAAAAGCACGCTGTGAGGCTCGTTACGTAGCTAACTCTAGCGATTACAAGCCAGGGTTCGCGCTAGGCCGCGCGATTCCCGCAATATTTTTTGAAATCCCACTCAAAAAAAATTTTTTTTGGGCTTAAACTTTAAAAATCCCACTTAAAATTTTGGGCAAGGAGGAAAATCCCACCTTGTATTTTTCCCCAGTGTGAACCCTGCAAGCGGATAGGCACTATCATCAAATGAACAGGTTTTTATTATAACCGAGGTCTCTCCACTAACCAAACTAGAACCATTTTTTTTCAAAATGAAAAACATCAAGAAAAAAAAAACAATCACAGTGTTTTCAGCTTCTTATAATTTTGCATGAGTCCCTACCAACTGGACTGCACTCTTTTCAGCCTTGTTGCTTTGGTAACTGAATACAGTAAACACATTAATCTGAAAGCAAGCAAATCTTGATTGAAAAAGGATTAATAAATAAATCTCCAGCACTTCAAGTCTAAATAAGATTTCGTTAGCAGTCACTATTACCTGTACTGTACTCTTATTGGACGGAACACATTACATATAGTGAAGATTTTACAAATAGTGAAGAACTATTTTCTTTCCCATAAGGACTAGGACTGTAACGAATAGTGTTTTGGCCGAATGCCAAATATACGGTCATTTCTTCCAGACTGAAGCTGAATATTCGGCCATTTCTTTTAGGCCAGAACCGAATATTCGGCCAATGTCTTATCGGCCGAATACTGAATATTAAAATTTCTAGAAAATCGTGGAAATAGAAAGTATTTCTCAAATTTTAAAAGTATTCACTAAGTAAAACACCAATTCCACACATTAATCCATGATGTATGATTTTATCCTGTTTGTTAAGAATCTAAAACTAATGTATTTCCTGTATTGTTTTGAATGCAATAAAAGTGAATATTTCACCCATAAGTGGAATAGAAATGGCAGGTTTTAATGTAAGCATTAGCATTATTTTAATAATTACTTAATTCAAATTAAAGGAACACTATTGTTTAGTGAACTTTTACCTTTCTCAAAATAACTTTTGGAGATTATGGAGATATTTTAAAAGTTATAAACGTTAATATTTTTATTTTATAGGGTTTTTTACATCATATTGTAAAAAGATCTATTAAAATATAATGCATTTAACTGCCTTTTGTAGGATTGAAAAAAAAATTTTTTTTCCTGAAAAACCCAACTTTATGGGGCTTAAGCATTTTTCGGGGGGGACGGTGGTTAAAGGCACCTTTTGATTTGGTGGCCCGCGCCTTTTTAACACGGCTCTGTCGTGCGTCGCATGACTTTGTACGTATGAATGACTCGGGCATGATGCTGTATTTTCATTCTAAAATTCATCCAGATAAACGCAGTGTCACCCAGGAGCAATTCCTGGGTGACAAAACCAAACACATCCAACTATTACAAAATCTGCTGTTATAATCTTCACACATGGGGTGACACAATATGCTGTCTTTCTAAAAGATTTGTATATGTGTGTATATATATATATATATATATATATATATTATACACGTATATATAAACGATGCCTCCTAATTTAAGTACTTCTAGTCAAGTAGTGTCCACAACTTGTCCGTTGTTCTGGGGATGGGAAAATTCATGAATACTTCTGGGATAATTTTTGAACACTGACATATCTAATACAAGTGGGAACATTTTAATGCATTAATATGAATAGACCTAAGTAACAAAGGCGGGTATTACCATCAAAACAATAAAAATTTAATACAAAAGGGAAAGAGAAAGAGAATTTTGAAAAATGCTTAAAACTATAGCTGTGAGCACAATTTTTTTTAATTTTAATGCATCATAACCGAGAAATATGGGATTTTACAAAAGTCAAACAAATAGTTTCAATAAAAATAAATGAATAGAAAACTCATATATGTAATATCAAAAAATACTGCCAATGAAATTCTGCTTAGATTTTTAGTCGTTTTTTCATAGTGTAAATGTTGTCGCTTTAAAACAGTATGTTAAACTTTTTTTCTTTATTTAAATAATAAATTACAAAGAAGGTAGTTCAAAATATCACCGAGATTTTTCATTTTGTGTAGAAGTTTTCTTAATGTAAAAAATGCTTGCATTCAAGAATTATTTCGGAAAGTTTTCCAAGAGTTGCTTGTGATGACTCTTTTTTTATTATTATTACAGGGGAAGGATGTAATATGTAGGCGGATTTAGGACACAGGCCCTGGTGACTTTTTTAATGATTTGGTGAAATATTTATTAGAGCAATTGCCCTTAACCCCACCGCGCTCCCAAAAGGAAAAAAAAAAAAAAAACTGCTGCGGTTCCCATTTTCCCATTTCTTGGGCACGGCCTTATTAAAATTATCAATTATTATAATCCCACTTTAATCAACGTCGGGTTTCGTTCAATCGGAGGAGCCATCTGTTTGCGAAAGTTGTGACGTTCTTTAGCTCATGAAGCACGATACAAGTAATACAAATACTTCATAACTCATAAAAACCATAAATTTTTTTACAGCTGCTATCTCTATTTCTCTTCCAGGGCGTTTATTACTTAGGTTACAAGTGACGAGCAGACATGGGAAGTTAGCCATAATTGGCAGTTCATCAATTTTCTTTAAAGGTTATTCTTAGTGTCGCCAAGACATTTCAAATACAGTAAAACATGTAAAGTTGACCACCTTTGTAAGCTGACCACTTTTGTCAGGAACGGAATTAGCCCTATATTATGTAATGCAGAGAAACCTTTGTAACTTACCCACCTATGTTGACCACCTGTATATGTTGACCACTTATGTGCACCAAATTTGGGTGGGGGTATTATAAAAAAAACCCTTTCTAAGTTGACCGCCTAATTATTACTATATTTATTTGTTTATCTATTTTTGGAAAGATAAAAAAAAAAAAAACTAAAATATCTTCTCCACTATATTTTTTATGCTATAATGTTAGGCCCGTATTTTTCTGAATGGATGAAACATCAATATAAAGTTTGCCTTAAACTCTTTGTAAGTTAACCAAATCAGAAAACTGCTATGAAAAGTACTATTCTTTAAATAAGTTTCTTCTTTCTTCTTTAATCTGATAGTGTCATTTTGAGAAATATACGTATTTAGGAATTCTATAGCATCATATAAGTAACTTACATAATTACCTTAATTTTAACTAAGTATTTTACTTTTAAAGTGGTACAGGATACACTGTAAGTCATTCGGGTTAATTTTCTTTAGTGATATTTTTGATAATTTTTGAAAAAAGCTAATCACTATTTTAAAGTAACGTAATTAATTACATGAAGCTATATTTTAATTAGTTCCTGATGAATAAATGCATAGTGTAAGAAATAACAAAAAAAATTTCCACCCTCTATCAGTTGACCACTAAAGTGCTGAACCGCAAGTGGTCAACTTACACAGGTTTCACTGTACTTCTAGTGAAATATCAGCCTTTTCATTCATTGGAGAGAATATCAATTCGAAAATAACGATAATTTTTTACACTTTTTTGACACTACTATTCTGATATTTTTTTTTACAGTTCCATGTTCAACTTCATAGCACTTTTAAAGTGACATTAGAATGAACAATGTTAGAAATGATTGGCAAAAATGCACATGGAACTGAAATAGAACCTTAAATTCTTTTCACTTTATAAAATATTATATATGTTTACACACACTACATACACAATATATATATATATGGGAATTTGGAGGAATATGCCTGTTCGGATAACATATCAGTTTGCTGCATTTCAAGGACCTTAATAAGGGATTCATTAGTTCAGTCATTAATTGTTGATTTATGTAAGGGTAATGTTTTCTCTTAGCGAAGGGCTTTCTTCCATGCATCCTTTTAAATAACGGCAAGTCACTTTTACTAGTTAATTTTATTAAAATACCATTCACCTGTTTTTAATTTTATGACTGCACATTTAGTTCTAATTGCAGTGTTTTCATATTAATTTTTAGAGTAGATGATTATTAAAGTCTATGCAACCATTTCAACTTTGATGCTGAAGTTAGTTGATTCCTAAGAAGATTCCGAGAATAATTGTCTCAAAGTGTTAATTACATTCTGCCTGGAGTTCTCACGATATGGCGGGCTTCAAGGAGTTATGCTATTGCATATCGGTGTTCTAAAACTAAATCATTGGAAATACATTCAATAAAGGGGGATAAATTTGCACTTCAACTGTGTCCTACTTATTAAAATGATTTAGTGTCGTGCATTTAGAAATTGGAGACTATTGGTTTTCCACCTTAGATTGAAAATATTAGAAAGCTAGTTTACAGTTTTCATGAGAAAATCCTTTTTAAAGCGTAATTTAAACTAAACGAAAAAAAAAAATTGGATGTGACTTTATGCATAAGTTCATTAAACATCATCATAAATTATTTGTTAGAAAGACAGAAACGATTTCTATAAACATAGGCAATGGTACGTAGAAAATATTTTGACCCGTACATTATTCAGAGAAAAATGTACGAGTACACCCCTCCAGAATTTCCTCCACAAATTTACATTAGGTAGTTTTCTGTGCCTTTTCTCTTTTTTAGACAACTACTTGGTGCGTATGTTCACTCAAATACATTTTGTCATTGGCTTCAAGCTCATTTCCTAATTTTTATTGCGTATACATGAAATACTGAAGTTTCAGTGTTGAACTTATAAGGGAGTGTAGAGCAGACACAGAATATATTAATGGTAAATAAAGTCTATCATAATCGTACAAAACAAGGCATCTGTGGACAGTCCTGCTTATGTACATATTATCTTCTTATATATAAGTGCCTTATTCTGTCTGTCTGTCTGTCGGCTGTAGACTCCCAGGCCGTTTTACCACATTCGGCACGGTTAATGTTTACGCCCAGAGAATCGCATCGCCGCAAAAATGAAAGTTGTGATTCAAATAGTTTTTTTTTAAACTATTTTTTTTGGATTTTTCAATGATTTTCTTGACCCGTTTTATTTTACTTTTGCATTGTTCCCGTCGTTTCCAACCAAATAATTACAGTTGCCGTGTGAACAAAGAAATCAATCCAGTTGCCATTGTTATAGTAACAAATGTAACAAATATACTAATAATAATTAAAACGTTTCTCTAGCATATTGAGTGAGGCTTCACTGTATTTGAAATTTCCGTTAAAAATTAATGTATGCGCGAATTTAATTTAATCCCATCTTTCTTTTTAATTGATTTATTTATTGTCTGCGCTTTTTATATTTTTTTTTTTTATTAGAGTGGCAGCGCTCTTTTTCCCAGTTTCGTTAAAACTTTTGTTTTGAAGAGCATAATAAAATGTTCAATAAGTTCTTTCGACGGTAAATATTTATTTTTCACAAACAATTTGATTATATAGTAAATAAATATATAGTAGTGTGGGGCAGTAAGCAAAGGGGCGTCCTCGCCGCCTGACCTGGGTAATTTAGTTTGAACGAGAAGACACCTTTGCACAAATCATTTTAATTTCAATTTATAATATCTAGAACAGCGGTCATTTCGTATGACTGCCGGGCGTACTAGTATATATATATATGCATAGTAATAACAAAAAGTGAAAAAAATTATGAGTTTTCCTCCCTTTATAGACTTTATTTTTCATTCAAAGGAAAGAACCAAAAACGATTTTATGTTCGATACAAATGATTATTGAGGTGTAAAATATTTATTTTCATTTTTAATTCTGTATCCCTCTTTTTTCCGTTTTGTTCAATATTAAAAAAAAGTGAAATAATCTGTTGCTTTTAGAATGAAACCTTTCAATTTCAATATATCTCGCCTAAAACATTTTTGATGAGTAACGAACAAATGGTGCTGCTACTTTATGTATATATGTATTTATGACCTTTTCAATTTAAAATTCGGATAAATTGAAATTAATAGTTTGAATTTACTGAAATATAATTCCTAACAATTAAGAGAGATGAATTTCAAATCCTTTTCATAACACATAATAATTTTCTTTTCACACAAAAAAAAAATCTTTATCCTAAGACCATAGGCGTAACTAGAGTTGGTGAAAGGGGGGGGGGGTCACCCTAAAAATGTACAGACTAAACACCAATACGAAGTGTAAAAGAGTTGAAAATTTACTAGTCATAAATACATGTCTCTAAAGATATACTCCGTGTTTATTTCAGGCATCTCCCGGTGGGGGGGGGGGGGGGAGCTACCCCCTTGGAGCAAGTCAACTCTTCCCTCCCCCCCCCCCCGGCAAAAAAATTCAGATCACAAGTTTTAAAAAAAGAAAGAAAAGAGAAATTACGCTTTTAAGACACTTTACTTTCGGAAACACTTTCAGGGAAAGGACATTCAACACTATCACGAGCGACACCAAAAGTAACTTAAAAGATATAAGACTTTATTTTGAAAAAAATTGCGCTGGGGAGAGTAACCTAACTCCTTTCTGTTTCCTCTAAGATCACCAAAGTATCCCGAAATTGCATTGCTAGGAAGATTTCAAAAAGTTTCCAGTGGAGAGACCTCGAAGCCTTGCCTCCAGAGTTATCCTAAGCATTATACATGTAAGACCAGTTACAAAAATTTAAGTTGCAGAAGCCCCAAACACCCACTCCTCTAACTTCACCAAAGATCTAAACATACATCTACTATATATACATCAAAAAGCATCATATATGTAGAAAAATTCATATCAACATCATTTCTAATCATATATATCTATATATATGTATATATAAAGGGTATGATTTTGAAGCATACACAGCCCTTCCTAATTCTTAACATGCTCCCCTGCTCCGGAGCCAAGGCAGTATCCAGAATTTTTTTTCGGGGGGCCCAGACTTCGACACACTTATGTAAAGAAAAGTTTTAGGGAGGAATATATAATACCTTACAAAAGATTTCTGGGGGGGCTGCCCGTGGGTCCCCCTTCCCCTCTGGATACGGCCTTGATTCACAAAAACATTAAACATTCCTTACTAGATCTATTAGTTTATTTTTTAATTCAAACGCAATAGAAAATTCAATATTTAGCGCTAAGTAATCTTCTATGTCCAGGCATTCATAATATTAAAACCGGAAAATAGTCGAATTTTAGAGAAAAAAATCCCCCAAATTCCCCTACAAAAATGCTCTTCCCCACAATAAATTTCTAAAAAATTTGTTAAATTTGTAGCAAAACATACCTCAGAAGTGGAAGCATTTAAATCAAATTTTCTTTTCTTTTTGGATGACGAACGTGTCCATCGCTGAAGTGCAAACATTATTATGTATCGAAAATAATTAAAAATTTAGCTACAATATAAATAATACTTGATTGTAAATTAAAATGCAGCATTAAACCGTAGCAGTGAGATAGGAAACGTTGAACGGATGATTTCCAGAGTCGTAATGCAATCACTGATGGACCATAATAAGAAAAAAAAACATTTAAAATATAAGAGATGAGAGAACATCTGTAAATGAGAATGCAATGCAAATACAGTTCATCAGTTTTCCAATCGGCTCATCTACAAAAAAGATTTTACCAAAATGGGTGTTTGGACAGGAAGTCATAAATAAATACAAACTGCTCTTTAAGTTTCTTAATGAGCATCCCTTCCTGGCTTGAGGGTTTAACCCATTAGGACAATTAGACTTTAGGACTCCATCACAGTAGAGAATATTTTCCAGGAAACTTATTACTTGTGCGATTGTATTCCCAGATTGCTGCCTTTGGGTAAAAAAGACATCAAGAAGGAAAGAAAACCCTCTGGAGGGATTGAAAGGATCTCTGTCTGTGTGTGGTACGGTGATTGAAGCCACCTTCCGCTGTTACCCCCCCCCCCCCAAAGTGATAAGGGGGTTGATTATAACCTTATAACCAGATGAAAAGTCTTCTTTATTATGAGCTGCATACTTTGGCCATGATCGCAGCCCTTCAGAGAAAAAGGAGAGAAAAAAATCATATGCATATGTGTTTAATTTTCTTAGGGGGAAAAAAATTGTGCTTTGCAAGTCCGTAGCCACAAATTTTTCTGTGTGCCTAAATAAGTACATACCCAATGGGGGGGGGGGGGGTTGAACACCCCAAACCCCCCCCTGGTTACGCCTATGCCTAAGACAATTGTGTTAACTTTAAAAGATGAGTGTTTGAAATAATTTTGACCCTAAAATTCTTGAGAGAGAGACAATAATCGATTTAAGTTCGCAGGGAAGTAGGCTAGCTTAGTTCTGCACGAACGCCTTTTAGCAATGTTATTTTTACAGTTCTTTTTCGTAATCTTGAATTTCTCTTTTTGTAATACATGAGCCGCTGTCAATCCAGCTGAGTTTCTTTAATGAATTTTCCTCATCAATGATTATAACAAACTTGTAGTGCCACATACTTTCTTATTGTTGCTCTTACCTAAGCTTATTATGTTTTTGCTTTTCATGGAATCACGATTCAATAAGTGAACGTCTAATTAGAATCCTTGTTTCTTACTTCTTTCCTCGTTCATTTTCTTATTATTTCCACTGTTCACCGTGAAGGTTTCTTCCTATGATAATCAAATTTTCCTCCACAAATCAGTTTTCTTCACAGTTCTTAATTTTTAATGTTTTTCAATTTAATTTTACTTTTATTCCTTTATTTCTTTATTTTATTTATTTATTTATTTTTTAACAAAACGTGCAATTTAAGTTGTAATGAAGAGTAAAACTGTAGTCATCCAAACTGACTCAATATGCATTTGTTTCCTACTTCCCTACTTGTTGACTTGTTGTTTACGATCTGGTAATAGTGTTCTAATAAATATTTTATACAGCTCATTTACATTTTTTCGTAAACAAAGTATTAAAAAATCCTTACAAAAGAAGAAGCGTAGCGAGAGAGTATAGCGGCTAAGTTTAAGTAATCTTGCTGCTCTTCCTTCATACTAATATACAGAGAGAACTTCAGCGACATTTGTATTTGAAAATAAACTGTTTGTGACTTGTTCTTTATTTAACAAAATTTTAAACATTAATTTAAAACCATATAACACTAAGACACTAACGAAAAAAATAGTTATTGTTTTTTTAATTGAACAATCAAAGAAATTCTTCTTGCTTTTGCATTGACAAACTCATCTATGACATTTTTAAAATCATTTTCGTTAAATACACCATACTGGATCAACAGTAGTTGTAAACCACTTAATCTTCTGGCTTCACTGATAGAATAAATGAGTCAACAACTTTCGTGCTGCTTTATTACGAAGGGCAGGTTTGCTTCCAAATGCTTGTACGGTATAAAAATGTATATTTTCTTTCTTTTTCTTATTTTCTTATTGCTTTGTTATCTTTATGTGCAGAGGTGTTTCACTCTCGGTAATATTTTCGAACACATTCTCAAAAATATTTTTCTCAAAATTTAGTTACAGTAATATCGCTACATATCAAACCATTTTAGATTTGAAGAAGTAACTTCAACTAAAATAATGCTTAATAACTTAGTACATTTTACATCAGCACCAATTTAAATTCGTAATTATTATTATAAAAGCTGTTCTGAATTTTTTTTTAAAGCAAAACGTAGTTAAACACATGAATTTAAACATTTACATCCTCGCTCAAAAACGTTTAGAGTTTTTCTGAACAAGTTCGAGTGTACGAAACTGTTCTCAATGATCATATAAATTGTTATTAGAAATAATTCCTGAAGTTTTTATGTACGGTTCATTTGCAATTAAGTTTTTAATAAGATAACTAATAAAAATTAATTTATTTAAATTAAAACTAATCATGTTTAATCATAACTAATTTTTAGACTTAAGCTACCAGCGTGTAAGAAATTCACAGAAGCTACATATATACAAATACTTTTTGCTCTCATTCATTTTGCATAATTTTAACGAATTTAAACAAATTACTTTATTCTTTAAGCTGGTAGATACAGATACTTTAGATGGTGTTTCCCAATGGTGGTTTTAGAAAATAATACTACCAATTAAAACGAGAATAGAATATGGCACATTCCTATACCAGCAGTTTTCCCTTGTACATGAATAGATTCTTCTTGGCACTCTTCTAGTCAAAAGTTTTTTTTTTTTTTTCGGTGGAACTGTACCTACAAAATTTGAAATGGACTTATTTCTATTGTTACTTTGCTGATTTTGAAAATTTGAATCCAAACATCGAAAGGTATTCATTGAATATTTTAAAATTTTGACAGAATATTTCTCCTGCCATTTCCCACGTTTTCTTCGCTAGCGCAAAGAAGGAGTCGGAAATATGAAAATTTACTAAAATAGAATTTTGCATTATTTTCGTTTAATGTCTCTCACATAGAGTATACGAACAGTTATGCGCTTATTCTCATCTTAGATGCTTGTAAATAATGCAAATACAATTCTACCGCAAAAAAAAAAAAAAAAAAAAAAAGAATCTGACTGGCAGAGTGTCAAGTGGAATCTATTTATGTTCAAGAGAGAAACTGCTGATATAGGAATGTGTCATATTCTGTTCTCGTTTTAGTTCGTTTAATATATTTTATTTCTTCCAAACTGGTGCTATCTTCCAGTTTAAAAATTTGGTTATTTTCAACAAACAGAGAAGTAAAGATTCTGTTTCGCGTGCTAATAAACGCTCTTGCAAAACGAATTTCCTTAAAATAAGAATGAATTCGTCCTATTCTGCCGCGAGAAGAAGCGTCGCAATACCTTGACGGGTGCTTTTGAAGTTTCTTGCATTGACCACAAAATAGGACTACCAAATCAATTCACAAAGAATATGTAGTGCTCTCCTAACAATCAGGGATCTGAACATGGTATACATGGTGAGAGAGTACGCCATCTGAACAGCTGAATGTGGAATTCTGGCGGCAAACATCGAACGGTATAGGAGTTACGAAACTTGTTGTATAAAAGTGTAAATTCTAGGGGTGGAAAATGTATTTGCAATATATGAATAATTTCTATTAATTCAATCATTGTAAGACAATCATAGTTAAGTTATTAGACGCCAAAAAAAAAAAAAAAAAAAAATTACATTTTCACGAGATAATTAAAGAGTCTGACATAAAAACAATTAAGATCACACAACAAAAAGTTTTATTTCAATCAGGAATTGGATACTTTAACCCCTTAACTGGTTTGCCCGTACGATGTACAGGATACCCGAAAATGGTCTTCAACTGGTTTGCCCGTGCAGCGTACGGGCATTGATATTTCCGTCTTTCCTGTTTTGATTTGCCCGTATTATTAATAGATTGAAAGAGAGTCATTCATGGGCATTTGTGTTTCAGTTATAAAATAGAAATATGCATAAATTCAATAATTATGAAGTTTTAAAAAAAATTCTTTCATTTTCTTTTTATACCAAGTTTAATTGCTTTAATTACATGCAATAAAAAATATGCTTTTTTAGGAACACTTGTGGTAAAAAAATTGACCAGTTAAGGGGTTAATGGAACTTAGCTCACACTTTGAAACGGAAGCAATGTGACGAAGCCCGTGTTCCAGGTTCATTATTCAGTTATTCAGCTTTAAAAATGCAAATCACAAGCGTTAGCAGAGCTTTAGCAATAGGAGTTCCACTTTGCTGGTGGGGGTGCCAACGTGCCGGAAATTCAGATTCACCCATAAAATGGGAGGTCTCAGGTGCACCTCCATGGAACCTTTTGATGAGTTAAGCGAAAAGACGCCGTTCTCGTGCATCTCTGACTCTGAGGTATGAAATATGTAAATATATAAAACGGGAAGGTTTGCCTATTTCGTATTAGCGTTCGTTTTTATGTGCTAATGATGAGGTATTCATGGGGCTTCAAATGGTATTCTCTTTGCAGCGAACTTTCTTTAGAACGAATTTTCTGTGCAGCTAATGTTCTTTATTAGAGCGTTCTACACACCAATATTTCCTTAAAATGTTTCCGAACTTTCCTACGAGGTTTTATCTGCAAACACGCGACTACATGTATTCAGAAAGCAACCATACCGAATTAATCGAACGAAGGGAATTTGCAGGTTGATTAATGTTAAATTAGATGTAGAAGCTAATTTAGTGAACGGAAATGGTTTTGAAATATTAATTTATAAGAGGACAGCGAAAGGAAGTTCATGTGAAACAAATACGGAAATGAAGAGCAATCTAATTGTTAATTGTAACGTTTCACATCATGCGGAATGAATAAATTTTCCTTCCAAAGGCACTGAATCTTTTAACTTTATTCTTTGTGAAAGCTGTTAACCTTCTTTCGTTCTATTTTTTCTTCCAAAATTTTTTTTCATTCATAACGTTCTTTCTAAAGAACAATTATAATCAAATCGACGTAAGATATTTAAGTGAGACGACACTCTATCGATAAAAAAAACCCTTTAAAATCGGATCATTTAATCAAAAATTGTTAATGAAAACGCAAAAAAAAAAAAAAAAAAAAAAAAAAAAAAAGAAAAGACCATAATTCTACCCATAACTTTTGTTCTAATTACCGAATATGGTCAAACGAAGATACGGGACCTATTGGGAAACCACCCTCCATCGATTAAAAAAAAAAAGAGTCATGAAAATCGGTTCACTCGGGGAGAAGTTATGGGGGGACAAACAAACAAACAAACAAACAAAAACAAAAGTCCTACTTTTGGAAATCGGTTAAAAATATGCAAAACATTGCTTTCATTTAAAGAGTGTAATAAACGTTCCTAATATACTTATGATGTTTTAAAATTGATGGTGTTTCGAAAACTGTTTCCGTTTTATTGCTTCATTATCTTACGAGAGTGTAATTGCTTTTCTCAAAAAAGGATTGGAATATGAAAATACAATCTGTCTTTTTCACAGATTATATAAGCTTCGATTCTTCCAATATTTATTGTGCTTTAAAATAGGTATTAAGGTTGCATAATGATAGTGAAACTGAAATTATCCTCGGAAAAGAAGCATGACGAAAATGGTGTAACACCACGCAAGAGCTATTTTGTGTAACGAATTTTCGACAATGGTTCTGGAAACGTCTCGCTGAAAATTGACAGCATAGAAACAGGAATTTGTCAAATCCTATTTTGAAAATGCATTCATTATCATTGATACCCTCCCCCCCCCCCTTTATACGGTACTACTGAAACTTTTTTTTTTTTTTTGTGGACCCCTTTGCTACAAGTCATTTTAAAAGAAGTCTATTAGTACAAGATTTATTTTTGTAAGTTCCAAGGCAGGGTGAGTGTTAAATTTCATCGAAGTCGCTCTGAAACAGTTGGAAGAGAGTAAAAATGTATGAAAAAGCAGCCTGAAAATTGTGAAACACAACGTAAAACAAAAATGTAAGGAGTTGTTCTTCTACCATAAAAAAGTTATTTTTTGCGTCAATATTTTCTGGCGAGGTCCCCCTCTGACTTGTTATTGATATATTAAAAATGCCATTTTTTCTGGTTGCAAGCACAAAGAGAAAGGGGGTTTGGATTTATACTTACACAGTTTATGAAATATATTTAATTAATGTATAATTGTTTAATTTGTATGCTTATTATATAAGCGAGTATCATGAAAGTACAGTGACAAAATTAGTGTTAGATGTGTCATGGCAAAAATTTGGTGATAACACGTTTGTCTGAGACCCTTTAGTTACCCTCATGTTTTTCTTTTGTTGACAATAGACCCGTTTTAGACCACTTTGGGAACCAGTGTTCTAATTTATTCGTTTTTTTTCTATATTATCTTTTTTTTTTATTGCAGAACTTTAGAATTTTTTAAAAAGGGCTTCCATAAACCTTTTTTTTTTAATTTTATTTTTTATAATATTTATTTTTTATCCCCAGATTTTAAACACTACCTCAAAACGCAAATCAAAGAAATAAAGTCTATAGGTTAAGTTGGGGAAATTGAAAATAAAATGTTTATGCATTACCTACAAATCCATCCTATCTCTTTGATGGATTGAGATATAAAATTTTGGGAATTGCAGTCGATTTTTCGGCTTAGAGAACGGACTTTTTCACCTGTTTCAGATTATTTGAAAACTCTTCTTTCATCACTACTATAAATTTAGGTTTTCTTTCACCGTATTTTTGAGACTAGAAATCTTTATCTCATTTTCTACTACATAAGCCAGAGAAGAATAAGAAGTCAGATCGAATGTGAATTCGGAACTCGTGACTCATGCTCCTCAGAGACCCTTCTGCCAAAAATGCTTCCTTCCAGAGTTGGAAGGGCTTCCGAGTACTACACAAGAGCTGAAAAAGTAACAGTACGACCACAATATGTAATGAATTTCTTGACTTTTGAACTCATGACCATAGATTACCGAGATGATATGACCCCCTTGGATATTTAAAACTGCGTTTAAGCGTCACACACTTCAACTTAAAAAAGATACCCTAATCCCTCGTAAATCCAGCGCTGCATTTGGGTCGGCTGCCTTCGTGTGTTTTTATTTTATCAATGCCATATAACATCATACGGAGAGAGTCCTTGCAATAATAGAATATTAAGATATTGGAGATCATATTTTCTGGGACATGTTGGTATCCCCTCATAAAAATGTTTCTCATTTTCGTTATGTCTCTTAATGACTAACCCACCATAACAATAACTGCTTGATTTTGTTACGTGAATAGCTCTAAGTTTATTTTAATTCTCTTTTTCGAAAAATCTCTTCTTACGTTATGCAAAGACGAACAAGCCATTGAAGAAATTTAATCAACAAAACAATGTTTTATCATTTCCGAGAATGGCAGCAAAGACCAAGGTTTATCCTTTGCGGACGAAAGAAATGAGTAATATCCCTAGTAGGAATTCGTTCGTTAGTTTTGCCCTCTGAGTTATTTTATTTAAAGTTAATGAGTAAATTTATCGTTTTCATATTTGTAAATATTTCAAATTAATCTTTATTTTGCATTTCACACAAATGAAACTCATGGATTTTGCCTATGAAAGTAAGTTTTTAAAATTTGATTTAAACTAACAGGTACTGAAATTTATTCTCAAATTATTTACTAAAAAGTCAGTAGTTTTAATTTGATTCTCCCTTTCTTGTTTTATTCGTTGTTACTGATTTTAATCCGAATTGATCCGGTCATTGCAAATTATCAATGTAAATTTCATTTCATGAGATGTTTAACTGCAATTGTGCACATTTGTCTTGTCTTCCCTAAATAATAATCATGACTTTGACCAAATTATGCATAAATTTTCACGTTTTGACATCTGCATTAGATTTACACGAGTTTTTTGATTATCGATCGATTTGTTGTATTACGTAAACACGTCATCTGTAACGACTTTATAGCAGAGACAAAATTTTTTGATCAAATGTTCCTAAATGAATGCCTTAGAAAGTTTTTATTTTCAATAGTAATGCAATAATTGTATTACTGATTTCTACTGAAAATTCACTTTGCATTTTCGCTTCTCTAAGTTGAAAATTTTTGCAGCGATCTAACATTATGTTGACAATATTATTTTTTAATCCCCCCCCCCCCCAAAGCCATTATTTAGTATTGTCTATTAATGTATAACGTATGAATTAATGTGCATTATTGATGCATATATATATATATATATATATATATAATCAAAAGTTAATAAAGTGAATCAAACTGTGAAAAGGCGCACGAGGCAGCACACTTAAACAGTTGGAAATATATGTATGAAATAGAGAATATATATATAAAAAATTAGAGAATATATATATAAAAAATTAGTGGGTATGTGAAAAAACAACAATATAAAAGGCTGAACGTGGGAAATCACAAATATAAATATTCAAAATGAAAAAGAGCCTGCCTCTTCATCAGTGGGAGGGAGCAGGAAGCATATATAACGAACTATTGTCATTGCAGGTTTCTGAGAAATCCCAGCATAGCATGTGAGAAAAAAAAATTTATTAATAACAAAAGATATAAGACTGGCAGTTGCAAGTCAAGTGAATTATTCACTTGACTTGCAACTCCCAGTCTTATATCTTTTGTTATTAAAAAATTTTTTTCTCACATGCTATGCTGGGATTTCTCAGAAACCTGCAATGACAATAGTTCGTTATATATGCTTCCTGCTCCCTCCACTGATGAAGAGGCAGGCTCTTTTTCATTTTGAATATTTATATTTGTGATTTCCCACTTTTCAGCCTTTTATATTGTTGTTTTTTCACATACCCACTAATTTTTTATATATATATTCTCTAATTTTTTATATATATATTCTCTATTTCATACATATATATATATATATATATATATTATTTTTATTTAATTATTTATTTTAAACAAAAAAACTTTTTTAATTTGGCTGCTTAAGTTAGAGTTCATCAGTCAGATTGCTATGTTTAATGTGAAAATTTCTAAAACTGTCACACTATTAAATCTTATGTATATCATGTCTTTTAAGTAGTTAGAAATTAGTTGATTAGAGAGGAACGGATGTGAACGATGTGAAAAATAAGAATTTAAATCTAGATATCAGGATGATGCCTAGGATTGCCCTACTTTTAGGTTTTTATTGACATCTTTTTGCCATTTCCTTGTCCTGATTTTTCGTATGAAATTATTTCTTGTGGACTGTAAAGACAACATAAACCACAAAGACTAAGATTTGAAACATACTGTAAAAATATTTGCAATAAAGTTGCTAAATTTGATATAACAATGTCCAAAACAGTACAGATAAACTTCCAATAACACCTTTAAGGATGCATCAATGAAAGCACCAATTGACATTATTTTTTAACGATTGTATTGTAAAATGATTTTATGATTTTTCAAAAAAGTTAATTTTGTTTTCCTCATCATATATTTTATAGCACAATTCAGTAACAAATTAGCAAATTTTAATAAAATGTAATCTGTAAAGATTATAATTTTAAGCAATAACTACTTTTCCTTTGAAAATTTTATTTGATTATAGTCATGGGCACAAAATTTCCCAAGAAAGTTATTCACCAAATCATCTAGATTTTACAGAAAACATGTGTAAAAAACCTCATTCATTATATAAGGTGTAGTTTCTCTCAATGCACAGTGTTGTTTACTGTAAAGTTAAATTTGTCTCAGTAAATACTTAAAACTACCCCTTTTTACTAAAGGCTTACAAATATTTTCCCCATACATATGAAGAATGAAATACATGAAAATGAGGTTTGAATTTGTTATAGCTCTGTTGTTCTCTAATGAGCTGGTATGGGGCTGAAAGTGTGGATGTTTCCGAGTTGTTTCATTGAAGCCCCAAGCTGGAACCCAATGAAGAAGCTTCAACCTTTCCTAGTTTGGAGACCCTTGAGAACCTTTCGGATGTTCACAAAAACGGCATCCAAGATGAGATGACTGAGCAATCTGCCGCACAGTTTAGCAATTCTTCTACGCTTACAGGTTGGTATATTATGTATCTTTACAAATAAATTAGTGCTTCTTTTTAATAGCTTCCTTTATTTAAATGTTACAAAAATCAATACCTACTCCACAATAAAATATTTTGCCATAAACCTTTGGTTGATTGAAAATGTTCTGCAAGTGCAAGTTTTGGAGAAGCATATAATAGAGTGCAACATTGTGTGTAATAACCAGTCCAGTATCATCATAACTTATTGAAGGAAAAATTACCTGTTTTTTTTTTTTTTTTTTTCCAGAATGTCTTGGCGTGTTTCTGGTTCACCTTTAAGTTCTTATAATTGTACTGTATCAAAGCGGCTTGTCCTGAAACACGTCTTTCAACATTCTGTTTTGAGAATTTGAAAAGATTTCAATTTGGAAAAAAATTATATGGCATTACATGAGGGGCTTATTAACCCAAATTGACCAAACTTTAAAGAATCATGAGAAAAAAAAATATTGCAGAATAAATTACTACAATTTAATAGATAAATTAGCTTTAGAACTTGGATTCAAAGTTGTTCTCTTTAATATGATAAAGAAACTGGATTAGGAGTGTCAGATTTTTTTAATATAGCTCTTATGTAGAGCAAAATTTAATAATTTCTCTTTATAGCACCCCCTTCCCCCCCTTTTTTGGATAGCATTTATGCTTCATATTTAAACTTATAATATATAAAATTTACGCATCGCAGATTTCATTAGTAAGAAGATTTTTTTTTTTAAAAGAAAGATTCTTAAACAGATGTATTGGTAATTACAGTGATATGGAAATCACTGTAATTTGAGTGAGATAAAAGAAAAAAGGTGCTTTCAATTTTTAATGCAAACTTGTAGGGTCAGGTCAACACCCCCTGGAGAAGAAAGCCTCCAGACTGAAACTATTGCGCAATGTCCTTAGGCCGGCGCTTGTTACTCGGTAGCATTTACAATCGGGGTATTTTTGAATCGTGACAAGAAATCTTTCGCTTAAAAATAAAAGGCTACAGTCAAGTTGCATCATATTTAGATACATATTTATTATGAAAAAGTATCTATGTAATAAACAATTATAATTTCCACGTGGACAATATCTTACTGCATTCAAATAACTAATATTTAGTTTTTAAGAAATGTGTTTGCTAAAATTTTAAACACTTTATCAGCGATATTTTTGATAGATAGGCAACTAAGATACTAAAAGATTCCATTTTGTTTTACTTAGTCTTTTAAAACTATTAGTTCAGTTTCCATATGAAAAAAAATTTCTTATGGTTTTTGGGAACATTATGCTTGAAATTAACGAAGCAAGAAAATACTACATTTGCTTGTATTAAAAAAATCTTGACTAAGATTATTAAGGTATAAAGGCTTTAAAAATGAAATTTAAATGACCTTAAAAGTTAAGGCAACATATTTAACAGTAAATAACGATGGATTTTTTCTGAGGAGTTTTAAATTCTTAGTGTTAAAATAATTTATATACCTATGATGGACAAGTAAATTATTTTTGTTTGCGAAAAAATATTCCATTTTAAATGCATTCTCAATATTACTTTGTCCATGAATATAATTTTTACAATAAAAGACCTTTTTTCTACAAATTAGATTAATATTATTCAACTTTTATTTTCAATTATTTTGTTGATAAGCTCGGTTGGATGCATAATTTTTAAGAAAATGTTGATCAAAATAGAAATGATAGTTTCTTAATTTGTCGTCGGTGTGAACATTCTCCAAACGTCTGGAAAACATTCTGTGTTTACAGAAACTTCAAATAAAAATGTATGTCTTTTACCTTAAAAAAATATTTTAATATTTAGAGGAAAGTAATTTTATATTAGTAAGACTACATTGCAATTTACACCACCGTTACTTGTGAATATTTAAGTCACCACGATCTCTTAAGCTTTTTGAGAGATTATAATTAGAATTATTTTCAAGAAGCCTATCGGGGTAATAATGCTAACCTGACAGAAACAACATGCGACTTTTTCAAAACTGCACGAGCATAATATAACCAGCTACATATGTTAGAACTGGAATTACATCACTTAAATAAGAAGTTAAAAGTTTTAAAAAATGTTTTAAGTGTAGATAGAGTAACAGCTATCATTTAATGGAATATGCTCTTTTTAAAATGATTGCTTTAGAAAATGGCAAAGCTAGTGCAGACCGGGTAACTCAGAACCAAAATCTATGATCAAAGCCCATTTGAGAAATATTAAATAAATTTATAAAATTCGCTCATTAATAGTAAATTAGAACATAATGATTTGATGCCCTTTCTCGCAGAAATAAAACAAAAACGCATTTTGTTTCAAAATAATGATAGTAGCAAGAAAATAGTATTTGCATATGTTTAAGAAAATACTAATAGTAGCAATGAATAAAAGGGTTACGTAGGCAAAATCAAAAATTAAAAAGAAAAAAAAAACACATTGATTCGGTAACTTATGTCAAGTACGCATCTTTTACGCATTTCAATTGCTTATATTTTCTTACACTACTATAAGTTTTAAAATATTGATTTTTACTGTCATTTTTTGGTATAGGATAAAATGTATTTCTTCCTAAGTATCTGAACTCGTTGGATCCTGCAGTGAGTTATTCACAGAGGTTTGATTGCATAAACAAGCTGACTAATGCGAGCCATTGCAACAGACACAATGGTTTTCGGTCTCCGACTTCGGCCTACGGAGAGAAATTACTCGCTACTTCGCGAGGCCCTCTGGAGGCTTTCTAGTTCAGGAAGTGTTGGTCAGGTGGGGAAAAACCAGAAAATCAATATAATAAACATAAAAGTGTCTTCAAAAACTTTAGGTGCTTTTCTTTATTCTTTAACATTATTGAACGCTTCAAGGCCTTTGGGAATGCAGACTTCATTCATTCTAATCCCAGTAAACAAAAAAAAAAAAAAGTAGTAGAAAGGGGAAATCTTTCTTGGTTGCTGCAGAGCTGTGTGTGTGGGGGTGGGGGGCAGATTGAAGCCACTGGAGAACATGTTTCAAATGTTAAGTTTAAAACAAAAGGGTGTGAAACACTTTTTAAAATTAACCCTCTTTTCCAGAAGGGTATTTTTTTATGGTCCAAGATGGATTCGTTTTAAAATTTACAACCACAAAAATTAATTCTTCAAGGAAACTAGGATCTAAAAAAAAGATGCTTGTGAAAGTATTACCGCTCAATAGCATATGTCCATAGCTCAATAGCATATCTATGTCTGCATTCTTGTCATTTAGTTCACTTTATAGGCTAATGTTTGCCTGTGTTTAACCATCAAAATATAAATTAAAATGCTTTGATTATCAGTAAAGTAGAAAAGGCTGAATTCCATCAATGCAAATTTTTCCAGATTAGTGAGCATGTAAAAATTCATGCGCATTTTAAAATATTGAATGCAATAAGGTTTCAAAAAATCAAACAGTAAAATTTTAATGTTCTTCACGTAGAATAAAATAGAATACAATTTTTAAAAAACGCAAAATGGAACATTTTCTAAAAATCTAGATTATAAAATTAAATCCTTTGCAAAAATCACGATCGTAGAACTGAATCTTTCTTGTATGGGAGTATGAAACTTCATTTATTTCAAAATATTCATTTTAAATTTTCGTACTATATTTGAAACAACACATTTTTTAAATAACAGGAATAATTTAAGTTGTTACAAGTGCTAATGGTTAAGGAACTTTCACTTTTACTAGTTTCAAGAGAAGGCTGGTTTCTAAAATATGCTGTTTTCTTTGGAGAACATCAATCGATAGACAAATGTACATATGATCAGAAGAAACAAGAAATATTAAACTAATATTAAGGATTTTTTTGTGCAAATGACATCTACAAGAAATTTGTTTACTTAAAATTAACTTTTTCAGGCTTATAATTTTATAAAGGACCCATTTTTGCAAACCCCAATTTTGTGAGGGATCTGTTTTGTGTGGAACCCCTTGTTAATGTTCATTCTTCCCTTGCTGTATATAGATTAGAGATAATTATCCTTTATTGCATTACATAATATCAGATCATGTTCAAAAGATTGGACAGTTTAGTAATAATACATGAAAGGTTGAAAAGAAAAAAAAAATTAAAAGAAAAGGAAAAAGTTCCCACTTCAATAGAAAAAAAAAAATCCTACTTAACATTTTGGTCGAGGTGGGAAATCTCTTCCTATATTTTTTGCCAGTGAACTCTGGGTTAAATGGTCATAATTGAAAAAAATATATGTAACAGTTTTATATCTAGTCATAATGTTTAAAAATACTCGACATGGGTTTATCTTCAAAAGAAAAAACCTTATTTGATCAAATTGAATTAATTAATATCCTCGACAGTCAAAAGTTAGCCCCCATCTTCGTAACAGTCTCTTCAGTGCTACACTGATGGTCTTAAAGCAGAGATATGTACCAATACATTTTAGGATATGTAATAGTTATTCTTCAGTTTTAATTCCTAAATATCAGGCTGTAATTATGTCCTTTAATTTAATATAATAAGATATACTAACTATGAAATTTTCAAAATTTTCCACGAAAAAATTAAAAATAGTTTTTAATGAATGGTTAAATTTCATATGAAGAAAATATTAATTTATTAATAAGAATTCCGAGATAATATATGAGATAACGTAGTTTTGTTATAAATGAGCTCTAAGCTAATATAGTTTATTAAAATTCAAAATGTGGGGAAACTATGTATTTTGACCTAGTTTTTTTTTAATTTTTCGTGTATTGTTCTTATTTGAAGCAGTGCTACTTCTAAACATTTGCAGTTTGATAATATTTCTTAAAGCATGTTTAGAAATGAATTATTCTACCGGTATTACTTGAAAGTTATGTTGCAGAAAAAGTGTTTGAAGAATTTATCAATACTTAACCAAACATTGTAAAGATTATTTTGTAGCAATTGCATTTGAGCTCAGTTGTGTTTAATGATGTTTACTTGTTAAAATAATACAGCATTAATGATATTAATATTTAATAGTTTTTCAATATTTTTTTTTAGAAACACTGAATTTTGAACTTGTTGATATTTCTTGCTTAATTAACTAACAATCTTTTTTCTTATAGATATTTGTTGTAGAGCAGATACAGCTGAAGTTGAATTAGTTAGTTTAATAGAAGAACACATTCCTCATTACAAGCTTAGAGCAGATACTTTGACTGAATTTTGCGGTACTTTTACTTTTGTATTTTTCGTTGGATGATTATATTAATTAAATCTTCTTTATAAAGGCATCATTTTATCTTGCATGCGTATTGTATATTAATTTTAATTAATTGTGCTTTATATTTTCCACCAAACAGGGGTCGGCGCGAGTCATTTTTTTCACTGAAAGTCACTTTTTTTTGCATTGGTCACTTTTAGTCACTTTTTCAAAAATTGGTCACTATTTTCACTTTTTTGCCCTTTCTCTGGCAGAGCAACCAAAAAAAGTTACTTTGTCTGTCTATGAGTTAAGAAAACATTGCAATTTTGCATAAAAATACGTGTGCCAGGATTGAAGCTTCCGCGTATCCGCCATTTTTGGTCCTGGAAGTCCGCTATTTTTGGTCGTATTTTGAAATTCGGCGTGGCGCCGGCCCCGAGTGTGCCGAAGTTAAGGTTTGATATTGCAGTGTGGTGCAACCAGAAGGGGAGGCCTAGAGGGCCCGTGACCAGACCTCTCCCCCCATCTAGAATGATGATTTTAATTGTTTTGAAATTTTTTTTACTCGAGAAGAGCAAATCCTAAGAAAAGAAAATAAAGCGATATTTAAATTAGAAAAGAAAAAAAAATCAGACTAAAAATTTTTAGCAGTTGCAGATTATATCACTCAGAAAATTACCTCAATTTCTCTTTTCTTTCATTCCCCCCCCCCCCTCCCCCACTCCTGAACTAACTGTCACAATCACAAAAGAAAATTTTTGGTGGGGATTTCTCAACGAAAAGACAATACGCATCTCGAGAAAATAAAGTTATATTCTTGTCAAGAAATTTTTAAATAATGATGCAGGGGAGGGGGGAATCTAAATTCTTAAAAAAAACTTCAGATCTGAAAATAAAAAGGAATTGCACAAAGTTTAGATAGGAAAGTACAGCACCCCCCCCCCCCCCCCCCCCCGTAAAGAATTTTTCTGATTGTGCCACTCATACTGTCATTATGTATGACAGTGATAACGTGTAACTATCACAACTAATATTATAATGTCGGGGAATTTTTCTTGGGTTTTGTTACTAACATAAAATTACAAAAACCGTATGGAATAATCAAACAGTTTGTTTCCTACAATGATACAGAAGATTAACACAGTAATTTCAGTCTGAATAATTTTGATAAAATATCAAATTTAGATTTATTTCAAGTGAAATTTTCTAATCTTTGAACAAGTATAAAAAATAATTAAAAACTAGCATTTGCAAAATAAATTTTCTTCGATGTTGAACATAAATTAAAATTTGAAATTTCTGCCGATTTGAATAAATATTTATTCATTTATATTTTTAAATAAGTAACAATTTGAGAAAGAAATTAATTAAAAGAAATAACTTTTGTCTCTCTCACTCTTAGCCATTTATGGGTTTTGAAAAAGGTATTTATGAACATAGTTACAGGTATACAAATTCTTATTTTTGAATAGGCTATGATTTTTTTTTTTTTTTTAAGTTGAGTAAAAGCTCTATTTATTCAGGTTTAGTTTTCAAAAGATGTCGAAACTGCTCTTTTTCAAGTTATATTTAGTTTAAATAAAAAAACACACACACACACAAGTTTACATTTTAATGGTCACTATTTTGGTCACTTTTTTTAAAGCTGTGGTCACTTTTTTCACTCTTTTGAAGACTCCAAAGTGCGCCGAGCCCTGACCAAATGTTTTAAAATAATGACTGATGCTTAGCATCTATAGCTTTATTGCCCATTTTAGTGAATTCATATGCATGAAGTTCAAATTTAACGAATGTTTATAAACAGAAAAATAGTTTTTGATAATCAACTTTAAATATATTTGTACAACTGTTTTTCATTGTTTTAATTGGATTGCAGATATTTAAAATTTGGCCAGATAAGCTGGATACCAAACTATTTAGTGAATAAACATTTGCAATTACATCAGTTTAGAACAGTGCTGTGCTGGTGCTGGTTTTTAAGATTAACATAAAATAGTGTCATCATCATTTTAAGTTTAGAACACATTTTCTCTCTTTTGCTGATTGTAGCATCTGTTCATAATTTATTTAGTACAAGTTCAGAATAGAAAATATGTACTTAATAACAAGAACAAATATGCAACTTTGAAATTAAATGCAAGAAAAAATGATTTGATGTGCTGTAGGATACCAGGGGTGCTATTCCCCCGCCCCAAGAAAAGTATTTTTAAAGACAATACAAATAACGAATTAAAATTCTGTATTTTTCTGGTAGATTTGTAAAATCACATAGAAATTCCTTCTTCCTCACCAAAATCCTATAACTGTGCCTGGATATATGTTTTCCTTTCTGTGATTTTTAAGTATAAATTACTGGGAATATGAAGAAAAGTATTTTGATTACAACTTTATATTAATATTTTAATTTAAGTTTTGATGAAATATTTGATTGAATTTTCTTCCACTGTTAATTTTATGTTAATCTCATATAAATCAATAATTTTGTTCATTTCAAAACCATTTCATTACAATAAGAAACAAAGATCTGTTATGGATAAATGTACTGGAAACTTACTATAGTAAGTGATAGCATAAAATGTATTATTCTACTCAATTTTTGGAATTCTACAAAGTTGTAATTTTGTACTTTGAATTGATTAAAAAAAAGAAGAAAAGTAAACTGAATGTAACTTGGTTTAAATTAAATTATGTAAATCTTTTTAGGTTACGAAAACGAAGATTGGTACATTCAAACTCCCGCTTTAAGTCCTGACACTGATATTCCATTGAGTCCTGAAGTTGTTGAAGAGACTTTAAAATATTTTGGTAAGGGTCATTTAACTATCTATTTGTGTAATGTGTATTCAGAAATGCACCTACTGATTTGCTTTGAACTAATACTTCTGTAAGGATTTGTAGTCTGAAGTAAACACCTAGAAATGATTTTATTTTTGATATGAATAATTATTCCAATGTAACTTTATATTTCCTTTGTAATTTTTAGTACTGTTATTAATAGTGTATTTTGTTTAGGAAAGCTTAAATAGTAAAGCAATTTGTCTTTTTTAGGATAAATAATTTGCAGTATCAGTACATTTTGCCTTTATATGTAAAATGTATATTATGAATGCTTATATTATATTACTTTTTAAATATTTACTTTCACATTTCATATTGGGGAATTTTGTTGTTATTTAGTTTTAGAGTTATTAATACTTGGATTTATTTACTCCGAGGTAAACTTTTTGTTACATGTGGGAAATGGTAGATTTTTATTGATGAAATACTGATGATAGCTTTCCTTTGTATTGTATTTGAGATTTAAATATATATTTGTTGTTGCAGTGTTATGTGCTGATCGCCTCAGCCAGATGACAAAAACGTACAATGATATTGATGCAGTAACTCGATTATTGGAAGAAGTAAGTCTATGTGTACTTTGTGAGATGTTATTCTCTATGATTTCTTTAGCTTTTGCTTAACTGCAGTTTATATTGGCAAAAATTTTATTCTTTTATTTTAATTTAACTTATTTAATGTAATGTAAACTCTCATACATGTTTTTTACAGAAAGTTAAGACCTTGTATCAAGTTTACAATATTTGTGAGATACAAGTTTTAAAAAATCTTTATTTTACCCAATTTCAAGGGAAATAAGAACAAATTTGTTTTGTTCTTAATTGTGCAATAGCTTTAAGTGTGTATAACATGACAAAGTTTGTTTCATGATTTTTTTTTACTAAGCACCCTTGGGTGGATTAGACATTGTGTCACAATAAAAACTTCACCCTTCAAAAAGTTCAAAGCAGCCACTCTATTGCTGGGATTCAACACTACGTTTGGTTTCTGAGGCAAATAAATTGCCACTCCCCCTCAAAATAAGCAATACAAACTTTCAATTTTGCATACTGATGCATGTGGAATGTAAGTAAATACATGTAATAATAACATTTTTTGTTTCATATTTACTTTGACTTTTAATTTGACAAAAATTTAGCATGGTGGATTGCAGAAATTCTTGCACATCTATATTGTTTTGCAGCATTTAAAAATCAGGCCAAACTGCATGGTTAGAGAGTACTCTTAATACTAGATACATAAAAGGAGGCAGATAGGCTAACTACAAGTGATGAAAATAAATAAATTATTGTTTATCCATTTGGGATGTATGTGTTGTAATAATACTTTTTTCTTCTTCTTTCTTTTTTTTTTTTTGTAAAGATTTCTGTCCTTATCAGTACCTTCCCAGAATTGCTAACAAAAGTCACATTACAAAACTGGTTTTGCTACCACAATTATTTTGTGTTTTATACATATATTTACATTTCAGCTATGGTCTCTTAGACCAATTCATAGCATTTGTGTTACCATTTTTGAAATCATATAATTAGGACTAGAATTTTGGCAGAGAGCCTGAGAGGGCAGCAAACTTTACTGAAAAAATAATCAGTGTCTGGAATTTTACTTGGATAGTGAAATTTTTCTGATATTTTTGAAATTGAACATATTCTGATGTTTTAGCAGAAGAACACGAGACATTTTTAGCTCCTCTTTAAAAGAATATTTCTACAAAAAAAAAAACTTTAAATGGTATGGCCGGAAACCTAATTTAAATTTTAAATCTGTAAATTAGCATTAGCTAATGAATAATTCATTAATATATTACATTGGTCTATTTTACTTTCACTTTAGTGAGTGAGGTCTGAGAAACCCTTCTACACCAGTTATGAGATAGTTTGTGACACAGTAGTTAAAGGTAAATTACTTGAATGGCTCGCTGCTCTTCCAGCCAAAAGTGCCAATCATTCATAAACATACTGCTCTTCCTTTCATCATCATTCCCGAAATCATTCTAAATTTTTTCCTGCACTTAAAAATTTTAACGGCATATTAAGTTCACCAATATACCAATAGCCTTACACTTTTGGAAGATTTTGCTGCATGTTTATTATGAATTTATATATAGATTAAATGTACTGTGCAGAACTGCTGTTATAATGTCATCCTTTCTTTATTTGTTTAGAAAGAAAGAGACCTGGAGCTCGCTGCACGAATTGGGCAATCCTTATTGGATCAAAATAAAGATTTGCGTATAAGGAATGATCAACTTGAATTAGAACTGGCATCTTCAAATGAAGAGGTATTTTTATTATTCTAAAAGTATTTTCTTAAATTATCAGAACTATAACATTCTTATTATAAGTGGAAATATATACGTGTGATGTTCAGCAGAGACAGACACTGGAATTTTTTTGTGTGTGTGTGTGGGGGGGGGGGGGGGGGGGGGGCGACACCACAAAGTATCAAGTGGTTCTCCCTTTCAAACCTTTTAATGATCAAATTATCATAAGAGTTTTTATGTTTTTTTTTGAATTTTTCCTCAAAACCAATTTATCTACTTTAAAGTGCAGAAAAATAAGTACAAATTATTAATGAGCTTTCTACATATTGCTTTTACTCTTTTGGGAGGGGGATGTACCCTTTCTATCACACTTATGAAAATAAAATTTTATACACAACAGACAGTCTTAAAGCTTATTTTGCCCATTTTAAAGTCAAAATTTTAATATTTAATCCATAACGTTTTTCATATTTTGTCCTTTTCTTAGCAATTTTTTTAGTCGCATTTGACCATAGCATAGCTCATTATCGCGGTAGGGGGAAATCAATGTCTATGTAATTGTCATTGAAATGATGTTTGTTTTGAATTGCTAAGTTAATGAACTAAATTTTGATAAATTTTAAATAAAGGTGCTCTTACCCTAAAAAATTAAAACTAACTGTCTTGCAGTTTAAAAATCTAATGGAATTGGATTGTTCATACTTTTTGAAGTAATACTTTTAAATTTTTAAAACATAAGTAAGATTTATTTGTATTTGATAATAAATTTATTTTGAAACAAGTTGTCAAAATAAATTTCAACCTTTAACATTTTTCCTAAAATGTTTGCAAATTTTATTATCTTCTGAAAAGAGATTTTCCTCCATTATTCCTCTTCAGCTTCATATTCCCTTACCATGTCATGAAATGCATGAATTTGGCTTTTGATAATTTATTTCATCCTGCTGAAATAGTTGATAAAAACAATAGATTAGAAAATTGCACACTAGTTATTTAAATCAAAATCTGTTTGGATACACTGAAATCTTGAACAGAAAAAGAAAAAAAGGCAACTTAACCCATCCCTGCACAAACATTTTGAATCTATTGAAATCCACATATTTTTGAGAAATACAAAAGGAATTTATTCACTCATCATTCTTGAATGCATATGGAGTACTCCTTACAGAAAGCATCTGATCACAGCCATGTGATTAAAAAAAAAATTAGTGTTAAAAAAATTTAAAAAACGATCTCGATTGAGACATCATAAATACTAAAAAGAAGAACTTCCCTTTGAAATTAAGTAAAAAATGTCCAGAGATGGGTTGGAGAACATTTCTTCAAAATTTTACTTACCCTGCCTTGCACAAAGGCCTTGGATGAACATTTTCTCATGGCGGCCAATATTAAAAAAAAGGACTGCCGGACACTAAAATCAGGACTGCTGGATACAAAATAGAACAGGCAAGCTGCAGGATATCGGAGTTGGAGTTGGTGCGTTGAATTGATTACCACATGCTCCATGCGGACTCGTCACCAAACTTCCTCTAGATCCTCAAGAAAAATTATGTTTTACAACTCGTGAGTCTTGCATGGGCATCGGAAAATATACATTCAAATCTTGACGTCTTCAATCACTCCATTATCCATCTGGATTGGATGTTACCAGATTCAGATCCGGCCAAGCTGAGATGGTATCCATCATCGTTCGGCAACTACCAGCTCTCGTTGGACAGAGCTCCAAAAATTTTTGTGTTCCTCTTGCAGATTCACAATCACCTCTGCTCCCAAAAAAATGCTACACGTACACGAAGCAGCCACACGGTGGCTTGAAAACTAGATATCCCTCTGCCATGAAACTCAAGCAGCCAATTAAAATGGAGCACGATGAAACAACATCATGACATCACGCTTCTAGCTCTCGCGAGAAAAGAGCAAAAAATGGCCGCCGAAGCTATGCAAACGCATCGAGAAGAATACAAAAGCTCTATGCATATAAACGAAAAACGCTCTTAACTTCCGTTAAAAGTGGAAAATCCCTGTTAAACAAAAACTATTAATCCTAATTTTATATGAAATCCCCTTTGAAAATAAATAAAAACACAAAATTAATATTTTCGCAAAATAAATAAATGTTATACCGAATTTCTTGAACAACAAAATGGTAAATTTCCCTCATATAAAGTTTAACAAATATGTATACTATATCACAATAATAATGATCCTGTCTTCTATTCCCCTTCTAGGTTACTCAACTAAGGCATGACCTGTCTGTAAAGAATGGATTACTGCAGATTTACACACAAGATTTGGACACTGAATCAGATTCGGGTTCCCCAGTGTAAGCATTTAGTATTGTTTCTGTCTTTATAATCGAATATTTTACCCCCCCCCCCCCCCCCCCCCCGACAAGTTAGTCCTATTTTGTATTTGTGTCAGAGCCAAAAAATGGCTTTAGTGTACTAAAAACTTAACCATTGCTAATCCATTAACGAATTCCACAACATGAGGTAAAATAACCAACTAAATAAAACAAGCCAATAAACAAGTGTGAAATTTCCTTTGATGAGTTTTTGTCAATCATGAATCTCACTTAATTTACAACCTGACCAAGTTATGGTTTTTGATTTCATGACGATCAATGTGATAATACATAAATGTTGATTTATTTATCTATTTATTGCTTGACCTTACAAAACTTTTTTGTAATTTTTATTCTATTTATTTTTTAAATATATAGCAAAGAAAGAGGATTTTCTGTTAGTTGGGAAATACTCAACAAAAAAATTAGTTGTTTGCAGGAAGAAAATTCTCAGCTCCGATCAGAGGTAAATGACGATTGTATTGTTTAATTATTTTTCCTCTTTTGTAATAAAAAAAAGCTGTATTATTTTAATTTCTCTTATGTCAACAGGCTGTATGTAGGACTGCTGATATCGAGGATGAAGAAAGGAAAGAAATGCAGCTAATATCAGATTGTGCAAGACAGCTTAGTTAGTTTGTTTCAATGCTCTCTTACTTAAAGATCATTCTTATACTTTGTATTCTATGCTTTAATATTCCATAATTCCATACTTTTGCAAAATTCTGTACTTTATCTTTTAATTATTTGATTTTTATATTTCCTTAAATCCATTTTCATGAATAAGTATTTTTTAAATTAATTTGGTTTTCTCTCTTCTTTTTCTTTGTTTTGTACTTATTTGTTGTACTTGGATGCTACAATATGTATATACATATATATATATTCAGTAGAAGACCTTTGACTAGGAGTTTTGCATTTTATTGGTTTTGACCCAATATCAATCTATTTACACGTTAGAATACGTTTAAAATGCAATCAATATTAAAGAACAGTTTATGAAACTTAATTATTGTTCACTAACTGATGTGCCTGACCTTGCGCTGGTTATCCTAAATGCTTCATAAATCACTAACAGAGAAAATAAGGGCTTTGAATAATGACAACAGTCCCTAAAAATATAAATGAGAATGATGGCAGAAAAGTCCTTAATCTGCAAAACCCCATTATTATAACATGAATGCTTTAAAAATTAAAAGAAAATAGTGATTTTATTGAAGAAATACATATTAAATCACCAAAAAAAAAAAAAAAGAAGAATCAAACTCGAGATAAAATAATTGGGAATCGTCTGCCAGTTAATAATCCAAAAAATATGCAAATGAAATTAATTTTTAGAATTTGTTTCGCTAATAAAACAGCATGAATGAAAATTAAAATAGCATTTTTTTGCAATTGTCTGCGTTCTAAAACAGTAATAACTGCTACCTTAATAAACTCAGAATCATGAAATAAAATTCATAAAATGTAGAAAGTTTTGCTCTTTCGAATGACATAAATAATGTAAATGTGCAGGCCCCCCTTAAAATATCCCTTAAAATTACCAGGTTTATGCATTTGCTTAAAATTGGAATAAAAAAAAACAAATTTGAATTTTAGGTAAAACGCTTCGACGTCCACAAGGACCTGAGCCAAGGTACTTGTAACCAAAATTTCGTTCTTCTAGACTGTTCCATCTCGCCAGGAGGCAACTGACAGACACACACACACAAACTTTTGGTTTTATTTATATAGATATTATAATCTGAAAATGTAAATAATATATAATGTAAAAATGTGCTTCACAGTTAAAAGTAAGTTCATAATTCTACAGTTTTTGCAATGCTGAATATAGCGTTTTTTAACAACACATTTTACTACTTTTAAAAAGTTGTGTGGTTAGTAGAATGGTGGTTTAAAGGTCTTCTACTGTATGTATGTGAATATATATATATATATGTTTGGTGGGGTTGAAATTGGAATCTAGGGAGATTTCCAAATAACACACAGTGAAAAGAATCAAATTGCATATATTTACAGTATTTGCAGGTAATTATTCATTGAAACCACTTTGACCAGTTAATTGTCATAAAAGCTACAACAACACTGTGCCATTTGATCCACTCAGGACCAAATCTCCAGCTCATCTCCTCACTTGCTTCTCTGTCTTACCTGATGACCGATACAGTCAATCCAGTAATACACATTGAATCGTACATATATATATATATACACATACACATACAAGGTGCTATCCAGACAAATTTTGGGTGTGTTTTTGGACCCTTCATAAAATTTTGAATGATCAAAAGCGATCTTTCACAAAATTAAAAATTTGGTAAGAAAATCAAGCTGTTTTTAAATTGTTTATTAACTATGATTAATTTATAGTGGAATTGTATTTACATTGATAAATTAGGATACTAGAGTATACTAATTTCAAAATATTGGTAGATAAATATTTTTAAAATATTAAGAAAGAGTTATTAACTATGCCTAGTTTAATTCCTTATCATCCTTTTGCAGCTCAAGTCAATAAACAGCTGGCATTTCTGCAAGAAGAGGTTGCTAAGAAGACTGAAGATAATATTCGTCAGCAAGAAGAAATAACTCAACTATTGTCCCAAATAGTTGATTTGCAAAGAAAATTACGTGATGTGAGTAAACTTTAATAATGAGCTGTGTTTTGTAGAACTGGTTGTTCTTTTTGTACAAATAGTATATCATTTAAAAACTAACAGGGTGGAGACAGAACCTTGAAATCAGGGAATAGTCAAAAAATTTTAATGCTATCAAAAAGTCTGCAAAATTTGCAAAATTTGCAAAAATCTGAAAAAAAAAAAAAAAATCATATTTTTAGCATATGCCAAAATTACCAGTAGTAATTAATAGTGTTCAGCAACTGCTCGTCAAAGAGTAGTTAACTACCAACTACTAACTACTCTAAACAAAAGTAGTTGCAACTAGTAGTTAACTACTTTTTTCGGAGACTAGTTGTAACTATTATTTAACTACTAGTTAACTACTTTTAAGTATAATTCATTTGAATTTCCATTTTTAGGCTTATTCTTAAATATTTAATCCTAATAATTCAACTCAATATTATATTTAATCATTAAAGCAATTTTAAAGAAATTCCTGTAAAACATTCAAATATTGAATATTTCCAAATAATACTGAACAATTAATATAAAAAGAATCTGAATAAAGAAGAAACCTTTTTATCTAAATTTAAACTTTTATTTTAATATGTATTTGTTTAATAAAGTGATTCAAGAAATTTTTATACACTCAAAAAATTATAATAGTCCAGTCAAGTTATTTGTATATATTCAAGAAATTATAATACATTTAGTCCAAAAATATAAGCTTTCTTTTCTGTTGTTCTTTGTTTATTAAGCATACATTTTTATAAATATAACTACTTAATAATTAAATTTATTAAAAAAATTTATGTTTTAAGAAGTAACAATTTTTCAGCAGTTGTTGTAAAATGAAGGGTTTTACCCTTAATATCAATTTAAAATTCTCCCTCTGCCCAGCTCCCATTCATTAACAAAATATCTTTGTAACACACATGCTTTAGAATTTAGATTATATTCTTTCAAATTGTGTTGAAGGCAGCGTTGGTGATTTTTTTTATTTAAAAATATTTTTAAATAGTATTTTTTTTTATTTAAATCTGTTTTTTTCTATTTTTTAAGCAAAATATGTGCATACACAGTAACAAATTCAGTTAATTATTTATGTCTTCAAAGAATTTTAAGATATTACAGTTGAAATAATTATTTATTACTACTAGTTCAAAATTAATTATTAAGTAGTTATATTTATAAAAATGTATGCTTAATAAACAAAGAACAACAGAAAAGAAAGCTTATATTTCTGGACTAAATGTATTATAATTTCTTGAATATATACAAATAACTTGACTGGACTATTATAATTTTTTGAGTGTATAAAAATTTCTTGAATATATTACGAGAAATGACAAATATCACGTAAAATGTTTATTAGAGCTTAATCAATTTTACTATTTAGATGTTTCATCAGGAATATCAGTTTTGATGCCTTATCAGCCACCAATCTGTTTCTTAATTTTGAGTGCACTATTCGAAATGTAGAAAAAGTCCTTTCCAAAGGTGCTTTTGATGCTTTTGCTGTAGTCAGCATATCCAAAAACTTAATATTCTTAATAAAATGTCATTATTTGGCACCTTAACGAAGCTATTACATCTTCCCTGCGAGTTAAAATTCTATTAAATTACTTGAACCCAGAATATATTAAAATTTATAATAAAAAATATCTATATTTTAATAATTTGGAAGAAGCTGATATAAATAGTTTATTATTTTTTAAATCATAAAAATCAATATTTTGTCTAAAAAAGAATCATAAAAATCAGTTTTTTCTTTAAAAAAATCATAAAAATCAGTGTGTTTTTTCTAAAACGAAAACCATAAAAATCAGTGTGTTTTTTCTAAAAAGAAAACCATAAAAATCAGTATTTTCTTCTTAAAAAAATCTTAAATATCAGTATTTTTTCTTTCTTTTTGTGTTTTATGGTATTCATCCCAAACACATGCATGGTAATGGAGTAGAGGTAAACTTCCCCATAATGAAAATTTGGTCTTTAAATGAAATGCATTGTACGTGTGCTGGTGCGGGCGCTATTTATTGATTATATTGGAAAGCTTTTCTAATTTGCGTAAATACTGCAATAAATATTAGGATTTTTTATGAGTACTTTTTCATTACATATATAATATAAAAAATACATTTGTGTGAGTAATATTGATAAGCCAAAAATTTAAATAATTTAATGTTTAATAAAATAATTTTTATGAAAAAACAGAACCTACTTCAAATTATAAATTGCGCTAAAAAGTGAAAAATAAATTCATTCTTTAAACAACGTCGATCTGGCTTTTAAACCTAGTTTTAAAGTCGGTGCAAAATTAGGATAGATAAAATCTTTTGTAATCATGAATCAATTTCAAATACATATATTTTCGCAGAATTAGCAACAGTTCCAATAGGAAGTAGCACATGGTATAATGGTAATTAGACTCATAATTTTGCACTGACTTCCAAAACTATGTTTAAAAGCCAGATCGATGTTGTTTAAAGAATGAATTTATTTTTCACTTTTTTAGCGCAATTTATAATTTGAAGTCGGTTCTGTTTTTTCATAAAAATTATTTTATTTTATTCTTTTTAGTGTAAATAAATTTTGTATATAAATACTCTATTTTTAAAAAAATCCATATCAAATGGCAAAACTTTTTTGAATTAATGGCACTAAAAACTAATCATTCGTATGATAAATTCCCTTTTGAAGTCGATTTTAGCAAACAAACTGATTGGATTAATTTTTGCCACAGAGAAGATTTCAGTCAAACTCTTGCTGTAATTTCTTTTAATATTTATAGCCCATGACAACAAACATGTTTTTAACAATGACTTTTATATTTAATAATAGATTTCCCAGCAAAGAAAAATCAAGCCAAGCCTTTAAAATTAAAGTAAAAAATACTTATTTTTCACCCGTAACGTTTTTCTAAAAGAACATTTGTAGTCAAATTGATCTGCAAAATTTGAGTTAGACGTCCCTCTATCGATTAAAAAAAATATCATCAAAATCGGTTCATTGAGTCAAAAGTTATGGATGAAAAAAACAAAAAAATACTACATTTCTGCCCATAACTTTTTTTCTAATTATCGAATATGGTCAAACGAAGGTACGGGACCTATGGGAAACCACCCTCGATTGATTAAAAAAATGGAATAATGAAAATTGGTTCATCTGGTGAGAAGTTATGAGTGAACAAACAAAAAAAAAAATGACATACATACAGTATGAATGTATAACCTCCATCCTTTGCGAAGTCGTTTAAAAAATAGTTTTATTTTCAAACAATAGATTTTTAAAAAAAATTTCGAAAGTAGTTGTAACTAGTAGTTGGGAAAAAAGTAGTTTAACTAGTTCAAAACAAAAGTAGTTACAACTAGTAGTTAAATACTAGTTAACTAGTAGTTGCCACTAGTAGTTAACTACTGCCAAACACTAGTAATTAATATTAATTTGATTCAAAATGATTTTTTAATCAAGTGTTAAGTGAATTTTAACTTTTGGGTTTACAATTTTAATTTTTTTATAAATAATAATCATTATTATTTATTTATATTTTTATTTATTTTTAAATTGATTTTATTAATTGAATTAGCATGTGACATGATTAAATTCCCTCTCTGTTTATAAAATTTATGTACAATGTGGCATTAAATATAGCTTTTCATCTTTTAAAAGTTGTTTTATTTTATTTTGTGCTTTTATAGGTCACAGCTGATAATGAATGTCTTTCTGCCAAGCTTGAAATTGCAGAAGAATGCCAGCATGAATTGTCTGAGGAGCTAATAGACATGAAAGAAAAGTATGGTGAACTTATGACTGCTTTTCAAGAGCTTCAAGCTGAAGCGAAGCAAGCACAAAGGAATCGACTGCCCAGTGCTAACGCATGGCAGGGCTTTGGCATGTACAATCCTTATGTCAATCCTGATTCCCTGGCCAATGAACTGGAACAATCATTGGGAAGAGATAGCGATGGCTACTCGTCCGATGAGAAACCGTAAGTTGATGTTTGAAGTGTTTTTCGGAACCACTCTCTGAAAGAGAAGGTGATCAAAAATGGCAATCAGGATTAAAATGTCACAATATGGAAACACAAGTTATTTTAGTGCTAGAAATCCATTTCTGATAGAAAAATAGATTTAAAAAAAAAAAGACAGAAGAAATCTTTATTTTTATGTATTTTTATTTTTGCCAAACCATGTAGTACAAAATTTCTTCCTCCTTTATATATATCAAATATAAAAGGTAACTAACTAGCTGTTGCGTTAGGTAACTTCTGATTTTATTTATTTATTTGAATTATTGATGTATTCTAAGGAGCTTGAAGCACTCAACTGTAATAATTTCAAGTTTTTTTTTACATATATATTATATATATTCTTATATTTATATATTACATATATATATAATTTTTTTGAGAGTATTTGAAGTGTACTGCTAAAATCTACTAAGTTTCCATATAATCTTGGTAGCAGATTATTCAAAAGATTTATATAATATTCTAATTGTTATAACAATTCAGAAAACAAACAGACCATCCATTTAGTTTTAAGTGAATAATTATAAACAGAAATACTTATTGTGCTACCAACCAATTAGCAACTTATTTAGCAGAAAAGGAAATATCTAATTCTTTTGCTATTTGTGTCAGCTTTTATTTGTTTTTAGTTATTTTTAGAAGGTTAATAAATTTTCTTAATGTATAATTTAACTATTAATTGTGCATTGATTTTTTTCACTGAAAACGGGTTTAGCAATTAATTCTGTCAAAACCCTGTTTAGCTTTAAAATTCACCAATTTACAACAATTCATAGCTTTGGCTGCAACTATTAATATGCACAAAATAATAGTTGCAGCTATTTTCTTTCTTTTACTTATACGCATGTTGAAAATGCTAACACTTATTTTTATGTTTCAGTGTCTTCTATTATGAATTATATTTCTAATTAGATTGATCATTATGTTAAGTGACTTTAAAAACTTCTTTAGCAGAAGCCACAGCCGTAAAGTGTTCAATACTGTCCGTTATGCCAATCATGGGTTCCCGCCAAGGAGTCGCTTCAGTTCCTCTCATTCTCATTACACAATGAGTGGCTCCCATTCTCGACCTGGGTTGACTTCAACATGTTTTTCATCTCTCAGTCAATTATCATCTTTGTCATCAGGTTTTAATGACCTTGCATCAGATTCAGAATCTGCATATGCAGAGAGCTACAGCACAGATGATGAAAATGTTGACACGTAAGTCTTAATTTTTATTTATCTGTATTATGCATTTAACTCTCTTAAATCAACAAACCTAAAGTCTAGAAAGGACAAAAATTTGGGTAAAATTTCAGGTGTTAACAAAAAAAAGGTAAATGTTGGTTTTAATTTAAGTCGTATGTTTTAAAAACATTTATATATTGAGTAACAATGAAAAAAATAATGTAAAAGCACTTAATCATTTTTTAAATTTTCATACTGTGCATAATTGTAGTCATACGATAGCTTTCACTACTTATTTATTGCTTTACTTTCTATGTCTGATTTTAGAGATTTAGTGCATATTTTTGATTTTGCCTAATCATAGCAATTATGTCTGAATTTTGGCATTCATATCATGATATTTAAGAATGAGAGCGTTTCTTATTAACATAAACTTCAAACAAGCACAAAGAGACTGCATTAATGTTTAAAATAGTGTTCACATTCTTTTCAAAAAAGGGCAGGGTGCATTTCTAAAAAGGGGCACTTTTTGCTATGTGAAAAGGCGCTTTCCTAATCGCCTCACAAAGTTACATGTTAAGTGTAAAAATATGCTAAGACCTATCACTTGCACTGCGTACCGTTATGCATTATATATATTTTGAACCACTAATACTTATGTGTGTCTATATATCTATATTCAAATGCTTATCTTTTTGGAAATTCTTGAACCAGGTAAATAACAATGAAAGTATCTTACAAAAAAACAACTTCAGAAAGTTATACGCCAGCGAAAAGATAGCTACAATTATCAGTCTATTGAGACTGAATTGAGACATCTGTCTCAGGCTGACTACCAGGAGAGGTTGTGCAGACTACGCCAGAGACTTGCCTAAAATTTTAATATTTCTTGAGAAGTATAGTTAAACTTTTTAAATTGAGCACTAAATAAATAAGTATTAGGGCCCGCCCGATGCATCAGCGCCGATAGTTCAAAAAACTAGCCATCGCTATCAGCCGCCGATGTTATAACATCGAAAAAAAAACATCGGCCCATCGACCTTGAAAAACATCTAAATGCTGATGCAACGCCTATGTTTCTCGTGTGGAAAAATATCTTTTTTCACTTTAATTTCATAAATGACGTCACGCTTTTTTACCATATGTTTGACGCCCCTCCACACCTTTGTCACACTTCAGCGGACCCCCCTCCCCCCCTTTGTCACGCGTCACGCTATGTTGCATAATGCATGATGTCACACTTCTTGTTACCCCCTTTCCTTGTCACAAATTCACGAACCCCCACTTCCCCCTCGAAGTGTAACATCATTTATGAATGATCCCTTTCGGAATTAAAAGAACAAAAGCACCGAAAATCGCTTTTGTGTATCTAGAAGAAAGAAAAAAAAAGACTTCCCGATCGGGCTATTATTTTTTGGTCGGATTTTCTCTTCACCCATTTCTTTTCATATACTAATAGTAATACTAGTTAATACAAAACTGAATAAATAAAGAATAAACAATCACAAGAAAAGAAAACATCGGCTAAAGCGACTTTGCAACGGGCACAAAACACGTGCCTGTGATTCATCGTTTCAACTTCGTTTTCTTTTTCATGGGTTACGGAAATCCTCTGATTTTGATGCAAGGAAACTGCAACACTTATATTATTTTATGCAACACATTCATTTAAAATCAAATAGAGTATTTTGTTTGAACTTGTAAAATTAACGATTCTTGAGCGCTCAAATCGTCCCGTGCCATTTTAAAAATGATTTGCTTTAAAATAGCGCGATAACTGGAAATAAACGTTTAAAATATTGTAAAGAAAAGTATCTAGTAGATGAACTTAAGATTAATAACATGCAATTGAACGATTTTACGTATAAGGATGAGGGCATTTAGATGTTTTTAAGGCCCGATGGACCAACGTTTTTTTTTTTTTTTTGAAGTTAACATCGGCTGCCGATGCCGATGGCTAATTTTTTGAACAATCGGCGCTGATGCATCGGTCATGCCTTAAAATCTTCGTCCAATCCAATTTTTTTTTCAAACTCTCAAAAAAAAAGACAAGCCGTATTTTTTTAAATTCAAAACAGGGCATGGCGCATCATCACTTTTTGAAAAAGGGGCAGGGTGCCGCGCCCTTTGAAAAACGCTTATCAGGAACACTAGTTTAAAATCCACTTAATTCTTGCTTTAAAGCTGTCAAATTTGATTAAGAAGCTCTTGCTCAGTTCCAGTTGTTATAAGTATTTTTCAGCAGTATCTTAAATCAGTGATGATTACTGTGCACATGTGAGACTTTATGTGTTGTCACATTATGTGAATCAATTTTACATGACAAATCTCTATAAAACTTATTTATATCTAAATATTAAAAATATTTTCTTTATGTTATGGCTCAAAATATGTATGATATTTAAAAATATTTTCATTTTGTATTGAAGAATATAATATTGAAATTGAAGAATACTGAAAGTACAATGAATTATTAAATCTCACTTAAGAAAATTCAAAATATGTAATCTTGCTTAATAAATTGTAAGTTCGTATTAATTATGCAACAATACTGATAACTGAAAAATTTATGGAACTCCAAAATGTATCTTTACTTCATTACTGATTGCATTTTAGGACCGTTTAAAACAATTCTTTTACTGTTTTTTATTAAAATTCAGCTCTGATGTAGAAACATCCTCTAAACCAGCGGTCGGCAACCTAAACTGACTGAAGATCTACTTTCCAAGTTCGGTGAACACCAAGATTGACTCGGAGGACAGGGGGGTGGGGGCTATACATTATTAATAAGGCATGTTGGGATTGCGCCTGTCTTCAAATTGTAGGTTAATTCTTATCAAAACAAGTTCTGATGCTTATAAAACACCTACTTTAAAATTTCTAAAATAATGGTTTGCTAACACCGTTAACTCACATCAAAATAATACAAATATATTATTTCTTTCGAATTTTATGAAAAAAACTGTTAGTTTTTGTTTTGTTTTTTAACTAACACACATGGGAAATGTATACATTCTTGAATTAACTCTCATCAAGAGCATAGTTAAAGTGACGACTGACAATTCATATTATTAGAAGTTTTTTTAAGTCCGGTGAATGGGCTGACAAACTAATAAACATTTTCTAAAGGAAGAAATACTAATAAACTCGCCATTCAATGCAAAAGTTATTTTAGTTATTTTTTTTTTAACTATAAACTGTCCAAAATGCTGTCTCGATCGACCAAAAATGGGCTTGCAATTGACCGGTTGATCGCGATTGACGGGTTGCCGACCACTGCTCTAAACCTTCAAGCAACTACTTGTTTTTGCTCAAAACTTTTCATTCTATATATTACCCACATTAATTTTGCTTGGTTTTTCGTAGGCAAATAGCTTAATAGAGGAGCCAAAAATCGGTTGTTTTACATAAATTGAGTTAATGTCCCCCCTCAACTTCCCCAATATAAAGCTATTTCTTGGAAATTTTTCAAGACAAATGTATGCTCTGAAAAGTTTTGCTGTGGGAATAGATCATATAAAGAAAAGTTTTTTCATGCATATAAAAAGTTTATATTAAGGAAGTAATATAATTTTGGGATTAATGTTGAACTGTGTTAATTATGTATGTATTCTAACACACTAAATCTTTCATACATGATCATAACTTTAAGGGCTTGATTTGTATTTTAGATTTGTAAGTGGGAAAACTGAAAAAGGAAGACCAAATCATCTTGATATTGGACTGCACAGCTTAAGTAGTGGATTTGGTACATGCAATGACATTAATAATGAACTTGACAAAAGTTCGGGGGATGCATCATGGACTGCAAATTTTAAGAAAAGTTTGTATGGCCGCACAATAAAAAAATATCAGTTTCCAGAAAAGTTACAAATAATTAAACCATTAGAAGGTATGCACTTTCTTAATTCAACTCCCAACTATTTTTTTTTTTTAGTTCTTAATTTTTAAAAGAAGTTTAGGTACTAAATTTGCCATTATGTAACATATGTAATGAAATTTTTGAGCTTATAATAAAAGTTTGGGTTTATTTTACGCTAACAAATTTTGGAAAATACACCAAACAATCCATACAGAACTGCCACTCCTTTTGAATTGTGTTTTAGCAAAAATACCGGGATTAAAATTATTGTATATATATATATGTATATAATTTTTCTGGTATGGCTCAAGTATTTTAATTGAATTTTCATAATTTCTAACTTTTATAGCTAGAAACTTGAGAAACATGCCAATGTTGAACACATGCTTTGCAGAAAATCACTACCTGTGACTGAGATTTCAATTATTTTGCATCATGCAAATTATTCAATTGTTTTGAAAGTTGTGAGATGTCTTAACATTAGCTAGCTTGGAATGGCTTATTTTATTTAAATAATTTATTCATTTTTATTATTTATTACTTGAAGGATGGGGCATGTGCACCAAATGTTTGAGCCATCCTACTCTAAAAGTGTCACTTTCAAGTCAAATTGTGCCCACCTGTCCTAAAAACTGAAAATCCATTTCGCAAAAGGTGTTTTTCTATTGCTCAAGTTTCCTCCAAGGCCAAGTTTGCCAATAATGATCACCAAATAAGACGTCATGTCTATTGAATGTTTTTCCTCCTGTTTTGCTAACTTGATTTTTAATTTTGTAAAAACTGACGTACTGAGAATTTCATGTGAAAAGGTTTTGAAAAAATGTTAGATAAAATATGTTTTCATAATTTCTGACGCACATTCCTTCTTTATAAGTAGTAAAAGGAATTGTAATGTAATGTAAAATTTTATGAATACAAAAAAAAGAAATTAATGTAAACGTAATCTGTCATTACATCAAAGTGTGAAATTAATGTAATGAAATGAATATGACCTGTAAACAATGTTCTACTTTGTAAATACCTACACATAGATGATTTTTATTAAATGCAACTGGGAAAATTTCAGGCTCACAGACTTTGCACCATTGGCAGAGGCTAGCAACTCCTCATTTAGGTGGCATATTTGAACATAGACCTGGTGTAAAAATAAAAGGTGAAGCTAAAATAAAGGAATTTGATGAGAAAGTTAGTCTTGGAGACTACGAGGAAGATGAAGGTAATAAAAATAGCTTAAATCTCTCTCTCTCCTTTCAATATTAATTGCATTATGATTGAATTTTGAAAAATGATTCAAACAACTAAATTGATTAAGGACTTTTTTTAAACTGTCATTGAAAAATTTTTATTTTTGGAGTAGGTTTTTTCTCTTATTTTCGAATTTTTTTGTAAATATTTAAGCATGTGTTTATTTTTGTAATCATTTGTTTCCTAAGTATATGTTTTTAAAAAAGTTTTAAATAATACAAGTTTAATTATAAAAATAAATATTTCAACCTTTTAACTATGGCAGGCAGTTAAGAATATACTTTTAGCATATTACGTCATGGCTCCCACCTACAGGGTGCTATAGAGTACCACAACCGTAAGGCCTGGGACGAAAAAAGATTTTAACTTATTTTTATTGTACCTATTTCTAAGTTTAACAAAAATGGAAGAGAGTTCATGGCATGATCTGGCATGGGGTCCCAGTAATAATTGTGGGGCCTAGTATTACATATTAAATATTATACATACATTCTTTCTTATTATAAAACATAATCTATATTAATATAGCTATCATACTAGGGGGAGATGTTCCTTTGATACAATACTTGGCATGGTATCAAAAAAGAATTTTTCCTAAGAATCCCTTATTGTGCATGCTCTGTAGCCAAGTGGGTTATTCTTTTCTTTTTATTCGTTTTCTGTATTTTTCATTTATTGGAAAGAGAAAGAAACAAATAGTGTTTCTTTTATGAAGCATTTTGTTATGTGTTCCGTATGAAAAATGTTTTTAAATGTCTTATAAATTGTCATGATATCAGTAAGTTTCTTCCCCTCTGCAGATTTTGCTAATCCAGGAAAGAGTTTTATGAATACATCATCTGTATATACATTTACCACTTCGGCATTGCAAAATCCCAATGATTTAACTAGTGTAACTCCTAGGTAAGTAATTTCTCTTAGATATTTCTCTTTTCTTTAAATGTTATCCACTAATGCATTACTTATCAATTAGTAGCATTTTAAAATGTTCTTTTAACTTCTAACACAATTACTTCTTCACAGCATTCTGTTAAGAGCACAGATAAACTGCACCAAAACGTGTGTAGATGCCAACTAAAAATTCACAGTAAGCTTTATCCATTTCTTTGATGGTCGCTCAGATTCCCCGTCAAATAACTACACTAACAAGCTTTCTTTTTGAATGTGACATCTTCAATTGTTTTGTTGTTATTATTATTGATTAATAGATGATCCGTCAACTAATGTTTTCCCCTCTATCTAGCACAGCTACAGTCTTACCTATCCCCCACTCCACCCATGATACCCAGTATATTATTTCTCTCTTTTAAAATATATTTATAATTCTTTTTAAGATTCAAATGTAAGAAGTAAGAAAGCATGATTTTTCAAGTACAAACAACACTTGCTATCTCAAAATTGAAGAAAAGAAATAATATTCAGATATTGAAAATTCAAGTTATCGAAAACCCAAGAAAAACTATTTGGACAAAAGTAAATAGCGTTCTGTCCATACATCTGGGCTAAATTTGCATGGGAGTTCATGGAGGTCAGCTTCTCCACCGCTTTTCAATTTTATGTGAATTTTTACACATTGAATGGAATTCAGACCATTTGTGCATTAAAATAAGTTTGAAGTACTATAGTGTCGCTGCACATTTTTTCTTAGAAATTTAAGCCCTGATGTACATCATACAAAGATAAGCATAAAATAAACACTTATCATGCTTTATTTAGATTATATAACTGAAACAGTTGATGAGTTTTTTTTTTTTTTTGCATCAATTATTTTCTGAATATGGAATGGCTTCAAATCTTTGTATAGCTGTGCCTAGTCGCAATTTATTAGCAGCTGTGTCACACACTTAGCAAACATTATGTAGCGGCCTTGTGGAAGATGAATGTGGCAACTGATTATTGATGTTTTAAGTGATAGCGACATTTTAAAAGCCATGTTTTTGCAGGATTGGAAATAATGAGGAGAACGAAAGAAGAAAGGAAATAATTTTTAGTGAAGAAAGCATTTATTGAGAATAAGATTGAAAAACTTCGATTTTAAAGTTTTTTGTCACCTAATTTCCAAAAAAAGGAGTAGACTAAAAATGATTTTTCATAATTCTGCACCCTTGTCAAAGAAATAACTTTTGAATACTTATAAAGATTTGAAGGAAAAAAAAACCTATTTAAATGATGTTTTTATTTTCTTACACAAGTCTTCCTTTAAGTTTCTCTTAACATTTTGTCCTTAACCTTTGTTTGGATCTGCAGTGATTTTGTAAATTGTTTGTCTGAAAGTACTTACACAGTTGCTTATAACTATCCTGTATTTTCTCCTAAATATTATCGTAAACATTATTTATGTGTCTTTTTTATGTTTTGCCTTTCATAAGCTGAAAAAAAAAAAAAAATTATAGTACCATTTTTAAATTCAGTGCTCAGTTATTGAGAATGTTAGTGCATTTTTTCTTTTATTTATTCTTAGACATTATTAAATTCTTAAATGTTATATAATAAAGAGAGCTGTTGAACAATATCATGAATTATCTTACTTGAATAACAGTATTCTAATATTAAAAACTATTGCAAAGAAGTGCTAAGCAAATTATCTGCAAGAAATATATTGCCATTAGATATGCTTGAATTGGTGTATGTACCAAAATATTTTTTGTAGTGCTTATTTATTTTATTTTTTCTATGTATTAAAATTAAATAACTCCTCTTGTATATGTGTAATACTTTTGTGCTCGAATGAACTTTATAAGTTCCAGCTTCAATTGTTTGTTATTCAAATATCTTTTTGCATATTTCTTCATCAAGTGTTTGAATGAAGTATTCCATTGTCAAATAAAACAATAGCTTAGAGATAAAATACATCTAGAATATATAAAGATACCTGTTGTTTTGAAAAAAATTTATTCAATATGAATAAATTCTTATATTATCAAGTTCTTAAAGTACTATGTGTCATGCTTTTTCAATTTTATGTGTTAAAAAATGTCTTGTCTGCTGCTTTATGTTACCTTTGTTTTTCCCTTTTTCACCGTATAGCTATCCTTCTCTTCAACTGTCTACACGGATAACTTCTCAACCCCCATCCAATCTAAATAGTCCCCAACAGAAAACAACATTACCTCTTACTGGCCGAAGCTTGGCAAAACTCTTAGCTGAACGGGGAATTCACGCTATGGTGCCATCAGCTCTTAGTTCTTCGGTAAAGGTTAGCTTGATGCTTTTTGCTCTGATCTTTTTATCCGTACTGTTTTCTGAAAAATAGGTTCTTCGAATTGATTTTATATAAGTTATATATATAAATGTTACATCATTGGATATATAAGTGGTTGGAGCAATGACAGCATTTTTTTGTTTTCAGTATAGATTTAATGCTGAAGAGCACTTAAGGCAATTTGCATTGATAATAGTAACTAAAATTTTAGTTGCTCTAGAAAATACCCCTTAATTATTATGCAGAAATATATAAAAGAAAATTTAACTTTTGTTTGATTAGTCTTTTTATTCTCATGCTAAATGAGCATAGTAATTTATCTTCAAATATTTTAAAAATTCTTATTATGTTACTCCTTCTATTTAATATGCTGTTTATTCCTATAGTTGTATATCGAGTAAGTGCAGTTTTTTTCTTTTAAACTGTAATGTACAAATAATACTTTTATTTGTATGATTGAATGAGTTATTAAATCTCAAAATGACCTAATATAATCACATTTAAACTAGGAAATAAGTTTGTTCCTAGTTTTAATGTGTTAATTGTTTTAATTTTGATTTGTGCCACAAATCAAAAGAGTTAATATACAACTTTATTGAGCATATTTTTTTTAAAAGATTGCACACACCTGCTTTGGAATTATTATTAAACACTATTTCAGTGCAGGAGAATTGAAGATCTAGATGCAAAGACATATTTTTCATATGTAAAAAAAAAATTCTAGTATCCTTGAAACAGTTTTCTTTTAAAAAAAATATATATATAAACATTTATATATGTAATCAATTATTACTTGTTTAGCATTTCTATTAAAATATTTCATTTAGCAATTATATTAAATAAATGGATAAATAAAAAGCCAGGCCAACTCGAATTGAATGGAGGACAAAGCCTTAATGATAAATGAATTCTGCATTGCTCAAGTATGAAAATAAGCTAATTTTATGATTGATGTGATGATGTTTTCGGGATTTTATAAAAAACATTGTTATTTGAAAGTTTTCCAGATTTAAATTTACTAATTAATAATCAACAGGCCATGTAACTACTTTTCAAACTGTTGAAAAAATGTTTTCAAAGCAGTAGTTATTGTGATGTCATTCCTAAAATGAAGGCAATCTTGGCACCGGGCAGGGCCTGACTTACTGCACATGGGGCTGCGGTTAAATCAAACTGAAAGAGTTAAATTACTCAAGTTTTTAAAATAAATCTACAATTTTATGTAAACTATTATTTTAAAAGCTCATATTATTGTGACATATTTGTATGTATGGCAAATACTTCAGAAAATTGCCAAAATATAAAAAATAAGTGAACCATTTACAGAAGGTTGGAAATGAAACTTCATGCTTACTCAATATTTTGAGAATTTGTGCTGCTTATTATAGAGCAGCGTTTCCCAACCGGTGGTTTGCAAACCCCCAGGGGGTCACGTAGTGAATGAAGGGGTTTCGCGAAAATAATATTGCAATGGCGGGATTTTTTAACAAAATAATAACTTAACACATGCATATCAGGACAAAACGCAAAAAGGATTTTTTTATAAATTGTTTCCCGATAATGCAAAAAAGTTGTGGAGTAGCATAACAAAACACTTATTTCTACTTTTGCCTGCTTCGAAGATGTGAATCACGTAGTGGTACCAGAAGATATTCATTGATGTATTTTAAATTTTGAACTAATGTTTTCCCTACCATTTCCAATTTTTTCCCACTCTAGCTCAAAGAAAGAGTCAGAAATTAAAAACAAACCTAAATATAAAATTTTAGCATTAGTTTCGGCTCAATCCTTACTTTTAGAACCAGAAAATAGTTATTAATTTCAAATTTTGTACTCACATTTATCAAACTTTATTCCAACTTTTCTGCAGTATTGCAATGAGAAATGTGCAAATATGCAAATTTAATATTTCTAAAAATGTCTATTACTTTTGTTAATTTTGTTCATTTAAATCCGAAAGTGAATCCAGAAGATATTTATTTATAGATTCAAAATCCTGTACGTATATTTTTCATGCTATTCCAGAACTTTTTCGCATTATCGGTAAAATTATTATTTTTTTAAATACTTTTTGAAAATACATGTTTACTACCTTATTAATAATTCAAAAAGAACAAATAACAAAGAAGTAATACCTAATGAAAAAATATGTATATTTATTTTCCTGTAGTTATTATTTTAGTTTTTATTTTAATTTTGATGTTTTACAGTGGTGTTTTCATTTCTTGTTATGAATGTGTTGTGTGCAACATGAAAAATAAATGTGCTAACAAAGTTCAATAGTTTTGTTACCTGTTACTAACGATTACTGAAGGGGGTTCCCCATTTTCTTTTAGATTTTGGGAGGGGTTCGCAAGGGAAAAAAGGTTGGGAACCACTGTTATAGAGGATGTTAATATACTGTCTGCAACATTTATACATGTATACAGTAGGGTGGTGCTTATTTTTCGAAGTTTTGAATTTTCAACCTCTTACCCTCTAAATTTGTTCCATTCTACCAAAAAATGATCATGATAAAATTTTATCACCAGCAAACAATATTTAGAGATAGCTCAAAGAGGGTAAAGTTTCATAATTTGACGTGATTTTGCGATTTTTTAAATGTTTAAGCAAAATAAAAATTATGATTTGCAATTATGTTTAATTTATGTAATTATATTAAAAAGTAACTTCTCTATGAATCAGAAAAAAATTAAACATTTGTAAATTGCATTGCAAAATGAATTAGTTTTCTTACTAAAAAATGCAGTATTCTATTGTACCTCATAGGTTGTAACTACTGTCTAAACGAGTGATTGCCCAACTTATGGAGCCACTGAGCAACTGCACCTTTTCCACATTTTACAATGAGATATTCCCGCCCCTCCCCCCTCGCCACCAATAGAAAACAAAGAAAAAAAAGAGGACAAAAAAATTAGCAACTTTTCAGTTCTCAGTTATTTGTAAATGCAAGTGGGCAGCTACATTTTTCATGTCCTCTATATTTATTCCAGCAAAATATTCTTTATTTTCTGTCTGAGCCATGAGCTATTAATGTGAAAATGAACAAAATATGAAAAATCAACAGTTGTTAGTGAAATATGTGCAAAATAATCACATGATTACCACTTCAATCTACTTAAGATTTCCTTGTGAGTTACTTGTAGCTGGCATTTTACGGTTTGATGACTACTGATCTAAACATGGGTGGGGATCTAAACTGCTGACTACTGATCTAAACCATTTATTTGGCTTTGAAAGGAGACACATTAAATTGGCTGCTTGGGGTTAGCTGATATCCTATGTGTAATAAACATGGTATAACATAACACAGGCTAGCCACAAACCCCTAGCATATATTAGGTAGCATGCCATTACCAGATTAGTACTAAAAAAGAACACACAAATGAATTGAAGGTTATATTTTCCCCTTATCTTCATCAATTTTTAGCTTTATTGTTATTTCTGCCCTCAAAGGAAGTGGCTCAGAGATTCAGATTCACGCAATTCATTAAACTCAAAACTTTTAGCTCCTTACTTATGCTTTACAAATTTCATTGAAACTATCTAATATTCTCATTGCACTGCCTTGAAACCAGAAGCATCAATATTATAAATACTGAATAATAGTTAAATATTTTGTTTGGTCTAATTCAGTTAGATGTAATGCAGTTGGGATTAAATAGTGTTATTGCAGCAATATTTAGTTTCTTTTTTTTTATGTCTAATGCTCTCAAATTTTGTTTGTGTGACTTTTTCACCACCTGCCAAGTTTACTGTGTCATTTCAGAGCAAAATTGTTCCTTACATGTAGTTTAGACCAGTCATTACCGAATAGTAAATCACCAGCTACAATTAACTTACAAGGAAATCTTTGGTAGATCGCGGTCATACTCGGGTGGTTAATCTACACATAATTACACTAACTGTTAGTGGATTTTCCATTTTCCATCGATATTTGCATTGAAAGTTTATGGCTCAGAGGGAAAATAGAGAATATTTTTTTGGCATAAATTCATGAAAAAGCAGTAACTGCCAATATAATAGCCCTCTCATCTCGTTCTGGCATATATAAATAGCTGAGAATTGAAAAGTTTCTTACTTTTTTGACCAGTCTTTCTTTACTATGGAGAGGGGAAGGGGGTAAGAATAACTCATAGGTAAACTTTGGAAAAGGTGTTATTGCTCAGTGAGTCCATAAGTTTGGCAATCACTCATTCAGATAATTGTTGCCACCTATGAGGCAGACTTGAATACTGTATAATTTATCAAGAAAACTATTTTATTATAGCTTTGCAATTTGCAAATGTTTAATTTTTACTTATTCATAGAGAAGTTACTTTTTAATATAATTACATAAATTAAGCATAATTGCAAATCATAATTTTTATCTTGCTTAAACATTTAAAAAATCGCAAAATCACGTCAAATTATGAAACTTTACCCTTTTTGAGCTACCTCTAAATATTGTTTGCTGGTGATAAAATTTTATCATGATCATTTTTTGGTATAATGGAACAAATTTAGAGGGTAAGAAGTTGAAAATTTAAAACTTCGAAAAATAAGCACCACCCTAGTATACAGTTGCTCTTAAACTGTGTGTTCTGTCTCTTGCTTTGCTGTGCTTAGTTGAACTACTCATTGTGTTATTATTATGTTTTTAATCTCATTCTGGTACTTATTTTGGAGATTATTTTAAATTCTGAAATTTTACCGAGTTGACCTAATATGAGGAGATGAGGAGTAAAATTGAAAATGACAATTGATTATATAATTTTAGCTTATTTAATCCAAACCTTTTTTTTTTTTTTTTTGTATGGACTTCAGTTCTGTTTTCATTGTCATGAAATTGTTTATCCCTAGTGAATATAATCTAAAAGTATGTACAAGTTTGTTTAAAGTGTCTTGATGTTTCAACAAATGAGGATAGTATTAAATTAGCATATTAATAAGATTAAAATGAATAAACAACAATTATAAAGTACAGTTTGGCCAAAAAAAAAATACAAGGAAGAAAAACCTTTAACACCTATCTGTTTCAATGATGGCACCTGCTGGTCAGTGCAAAATGTTTAAAATAGCCAAGCAGTCAGTGTACAATAAGTGTATGCGCTACTCATATCAAAATAATAAGATTATGACCAGTCTGCCATGTAATTCTTGATTGCCAAAAACAGTTATATTTCTGTAAAAAAAATACTTACCATTTAATAAATTAAATTAATTTATTATATCAATTTCCAAATATATTTTTATTTGAGTAGTGCATTAATTATTTTTGTATTATTTATTCATTTATTATTATTATTTTCTATTTTATCTTTCTGTAAATATTTTCCCGAAAAAAAAAATCACAAAAATAAAATAATATTGTTGAAGAGACTAAATGTTCTCTTTTATAAATGTTTCTATAATAACGTTTTTTCTTTTAGTCCATATCTCCCCCTCCCACACCTGCTCCTTCGCCTGAAGGATCTCCACCATCAACGCCTTTGCCATTCAGTGCTGTCAGAATACCAGACTTAGTAGGCAGTGCTTCCATAGCCAAGGGCTTTCATCTGTTGAAGAAGCCTCGCCGTTCTCGTTCCCAGCCACCTCCAAAACGAAGCACTGGAGCTTCAGTTGGGCTTAATTTAGACTTGATGGAACGAATTGAAGGAGTTGGACTCAAGACGCTCCTCCCAATCGATGACAGCATAAAAATCAAAAAGACCTTGAGTAGTGAGACTCTGACAGATAGTGCAACTTTCTCTAAGCCTGAAGCCTCTGCTACAAGTAAACCTGTTTGTCAAACAGTCTCTTCTTCAGCTTCCACCAGGAGCTCTTCTCGGATTGACGATGCTCCCAAAAAGTTCACGAGCCCCGAGTCAACTCTTGACAAGCCGTGGGGATATGTTCCGACATCTGTCACATTCATGAAAAGCCCGGCTGCAATAGGTTTGACCCCCACGGTGGCTCCACCCCTCTCTCGGATGCCAAATCCTGTTTTGCAGCTGAACAATCTTCGGAGTATGAGACCGAACTGTCCTGATGTTGGCACAGTTGGTACAGTAAGAACATTGAGAAAGGGAGGTTACATTTGAACTGACTGTGAAAAGCATTTAGAGTGGATTTAAATATTGTTGAGGGTGGTGCAAAAATTCAGGACAATGAAGTGTCATTCACATGTTTATTAGCTAAAACTTTAGCTATGTAGATTGAGTGCTAAACATATTGTTGAATCAAAACTTTTTACTTAGGGGAACATTTGTTTTCATCAATTTTTAAGATATTTTCTTTATTTTGAGTATTTATATTATTTTGCTGCAAAATTGGACTTAAAAACACATTAGAATTTATTTTTTGTAACATTGAAAGTTCCAAGAAATATCTTCTTAAGCATAAAATATGTAATTGTTAAGTACACCAGTAAAATATCACTCATCTGCATGAAGTTTCTAAAATGTTTTGTTTCAGCTTGTTAAAGTGTTGTCACCCATCAGTTTAGTCATAATGTCATTCAAATGAACTATATTTGAAAAAAAAAAAAGTCATTTGAATTACCTAACTAATTCATGAACCTTATTAAAATAGTGAATTTGTGTTTGATAAAATGTTCTTATTTAACTAATCTGCATAATTATCATAGGCTACTCTAAAGGTTTGTAAAAAAATAAAATATTCATAAAATAGAAGAAATTATTGAGCAGAGTTTCTTCCAATTTGATAGTAACATGCTTCGGAGGAAAAAAAAGGAATCTGCAGTTAGTGTATGTTAAAATTATTGAAAAGTATTATGATGAAGTGAATTGGAGAAAAAAATTTAGAATCATGATCCTTTTGTTCTCAAGTATTATTATGCATTGTTTTATTTTTAAAATTATGTTTTTACTCTATTGCGAAAGTAATCTTAGCAGTTCATAACTTGTTGCAATTACATACTTATGATGCTATCAGAATGATTAATAGCAAAAATTAAAATATGTCTCATTATAAAATATATAAAAAAATAATGGATCAAAATCCTTAAAATAAATTAAAGTATCTTTAAATGTGTGTAATGTTGTAAAACAAAGGGATTTTGTGCTGTGTACAAGTAAAAAAGCTACCCCGTTCAAAAAAAATAAATAAAATTGATTGGCTTATATTCTCCTGTATAAGTTTACCCTCTAACTTTTTCACCCTAATTTTTGGTGAAATATTACATTTTTAATTAAAATAAAGATTTTTAGATGTGTGAACTTTGTATACATATTTAAACTGCCTTTTACGATCCCATTGGCGATTAATATGTAAATTTTTTTTCACTCCTATGTGTATAAATTCCTTATTCAGCTCCCAAATTTTTTAAAAAATGGTTCAACTTATGTTCCAGTATATATGGCCCATTCATCAATTACTTTAAGAAAGCTATTTTTTTTTAAAGTAAATGTTACAGATCGTTTAGTGCTTCCATTTTTGCATTCCCTTATTTTATAGGACCAAATCTAAACTAAATGTTTTTACTTTTAATTTGTTTTTTACTTGAATTTCAGAAGTTATCATAATCAAAATTTGGCCTGTGTTTGTTGAATAATCATATTAGAAATCTATTTCTACCATTACCACAATATATTATAGAAATCAAATTTATGAAACATGGCATTATATAGGAAGATTAACTTTAAATATCATCATGACTTTAAACTTCCAAAATAGAGACCATTTTTTAAAGCGTGTAATAACCGCAGTCATAAAAAATGATGTTGATTTTTAAAAGTTGTGTTCACAAAAAAAAAAAAGTATTTTTCTTTGCATTATTCTTGAAACTATTTATTGATTTCATTTTATCTTGTTGGTTTTCTAGTCACTGTTAAAGTATTAGCATGAAAGTCAACTTTCAAGAGTGGTTTGTAACTTGAGTAGTGTGTAAATAGATTGGAATCGACTGTACAGCTAATTTAAGGTCTATATAGCAGTTTCTGTAGTGCAAAAAATTTTAAAGTTCTAATCAACCATGCTTGCAATTATTTTCTTATCTTCTTTACTCTTGTTATTATTGCTTTTTATCATTATTATTAGTAGTAGTATTCTTATTATTACTATCTTGCTGAAAAATTCTTCTAAGTGTTTTGAAATAGCTGTGTTCTGTTTTCAGTTTGCTTTATGTGTGCTTTCTATTGATTTAAAAAATTATTTAGGTATTTAGCATCTAAGGATTTTTATTTTCAAAAATACTAAATTTCCATAAACTTGTTTTTAACGTTCATCATAGTTCTCTACACATTTGAACATTTATGCAGATCTACACTTCATCTTAATGTTATTATTAAGAAACTTGGCATGCTAACGAAAACTTCTCTCTCTATTTTGATATGACCTGAGATTTTATTCATGAAAAAATAGTAATGGTTCTAAACAAAAAACAATAATTCAATGTTAGAAATATTTTAATTATTCTAAGCAACGAATTGCAAAACTTATGGTTTTGCATTGTATATTTAAAACTCTTCGCATCCATTTTCCCTCTGTTTAAAAGAGGCAATAAGAAGTAAAAAGTGGAACTTGTGAAAAAATAATGAATGAGAAAGTAACATTCAAAAGCGCAACTTACAAAAATATTGCAGGTAGGTGTTTTAGATCTAACAAGAAACCGCTTTTATCAATCGGGCAAGTTTAGAGTTTCGAAATATAAGGGGCATTCACGCCAAAGAAAATCTGTTGAATATAATTGCTATGGTCATCAAACTAATAAAGAGGATTAATGTGTTCCAAGGGACATCATAGCTTCGTGAACAAATCATGGTTTTCTGGGTGAAAATAACTTTTAGTGATGGATTTAAGAATGCCAGTGAGGTAACGTGTTGCGGTTCCTAACCGATTCATCACTGAAAACCTACAGCAGATTTTTTTTTTGCAGTTACTATGGGTGTGTATTTACCTTAAAATTTAAAATTTCTTTCTGTCTTCTCGGATTTCCTTATGGGCCTCTCAAACTTATACGTTGATAATTGAATTCTTTGTTGATTCCAAAACACATGTCTGCAATAGTTGTGCTTTTGGTTATGCAGTTTTTCTCATTCTTTAAAAGAATAATATTTATTTTTAATGTGAATATTAGTGTACATTGAGTTAGGCATATAGCATTCATAAATTATAGCAATATAATTTTTGAGATATGTGTATATGTAAATAGTATTTAATAGAAGTAAGTAGAGTCTTAATTTAACTAATTTCATTGTGTAAATGAAGTCTTTGCCTAGTGTTGAAGTGTATTTATTTTTGTGCGTTAATTTTCATTCATTCATTTATTTATGTTGGAGTTATTATGTTACACAATTGCTAACTTTTCTTTCCAAAGGTAGTTTTGTAACTGAATTCCATTTACAATAATTTCACAAAATAAATGTTTTATATTGTGCTTGTGACTAAAGTCAAAAAGTACCCTAAATTCATGAATAATCACTGAGAAAGAATTAATTATAATTTTAAATACTAGCTAAAAATTTCTTATTTAAAATTTGTTCTTGATTTGAAAGTGATTTCATATTGATACTCTTTTATTATTATTATTATTATTCAAACTTTTATTCTTTCTGTACATTGGTTGATTTTTTTTTTTTTTTTGATTTAAATGTTATAATGTTAATGCTACCAGTACTGATTTTATTACCAGCCACTTTTTTCTCCCATTAGTAGTTTTTAAATTTTTTTCGTTTTATAAAATTCATTAAATTTACCTTATGTTTTTGCTTTAATATTTTTCTTTTAAACTCTTCATAGAACAATATAAGAATATGAGAAAATAATTTTTATAACTTTAATTTATATTATTTTGATGATATTATTTTTTTAAAAGATTCTATAAATTTATTATTTCAAACACAATTTTCAAAATTCTTTTAAGTCTCAGGTTGTAATTAATGCAAAGAGAATTGTATTTATGCATACAATGCTTTATTTCATTTGTATTAATGCTTTTCCCAACTACTTTCAGATATTTTATTTAAATAGAATATTGCTAGAAAAATGAAAAATAAATAGGAAGTTTGGGCAACAATATAATTTTGCTCTTTGTGTTTTTATTGATCTAATCTATGTTATTTTCATTTTAGTTTTTTTATCTTTTACTTTCCAATCAATACTTGTTGTGGGGAATCATAAAAAATTATGTTGTAAATAATGGCTGGAATTATTTACAGCTCCTTTTGGGTTGAAAAAAAAGATCTTTTTTTGTGGAACAAAATGCGCAATTTTACATACATTATGTAATTAGTTTTTTTTTTTAAGTCTTTAAAGCTCAATATAGATATGAAAACCTTACAGGAAATCTTTTCTTTCTTTCCTTTTCTTTTTTGAGATTTTTGTGCCAAATGATATTTTTCACAAGAACAAAATGTGATGGTATTTTTTAATTTTAAATGTAGTATGACAATAATTTTCTGTTGCTCCAAATTGTGTTAAAATTAAAATATTTTCCTTAAAAGAAGACCGTTGTTTGTGGAAAAAAATTAAAATATTAGTATGTGTGATTTGAAAAATATGAATAAGTAATACAATCAACTCCAAATCTTTTTATCATATTTTTATTGTTAACTTTTACAGTGTAACATGTACATTTTCTGTCACAGCTAGTAGTAGAATTTTAATTATCATTTGTTATCATCTGCAATGACAGTCTAATATTTATTTCTGTGGACACCTTGTTTATATATAAGTTACTGTAAGACAAATTCCAAGATGCTTAGAATTTTTGGGTATAGAATATCAATTTTTTCAAGTAGTCAAGCTGAAAGTGTAACAAGAAAAATATAATTTTTAATTCTGATGCAATGCCTAGAAGATCCTTCATGTTTGGGAATTTGTTTCATTGACAATTGTCTGTTCAATGCAGAGGGCTGCATCCTCCTGTATTGTATACGTTTTTTTTTTACATGTCTGTGAAGGACTCTAATAAGCATATCAGCCTTACTTAGTGTCACACCATATTCCATGTGTAATAAAAAGTAAGAAAGCATATATAATTAATGTTTGAGTGCTATTTTGTTATAATCTTGTGTGATATATTTAGGTTCCTACAAAGGGCTGTGTGAAATATTTTGCTGAAGCATGAAAAATGTGTTCCTATACAGCACTTAATTTCAGCCAGAAAGCTTGGAAAAATGATTCCAACATCCCAGAGGGAGATTCGTTTTACATTTTTTAGAACAGTATTTTTAATGAAAGTAAGTCTAACAAAATAAAATGTGATTCACACTTGAACAAATAGTCTGCGCTGAAGATTTAGAATAGTACATGCATTTTAAGCATAGCACTATATGAGTGTTATATAAAGTCTTGGTAGAGTCTTGGTTAGCAGAAGGGCACCATTTTGCATATAAAAAACATTCATAAAGGGAGAAGTGTATTGAAGGATGAATGGTATCTCGAAAATGTTCATCTTAAATTAACTCAGACTATTTAAGTGAGATCGATTGTCTTTGAAGTAATTTTACAGTTGAATTTCTTTTTTTTTTCCTTTTATGTTTGAGCTAAGTAAGTATGAACTCTTTCTATGACTTCAACTCACTCATTTAAAATTCAATATGTTTTTACAATATGCTCATTATTTACATTTAACAGTTAATATATCTACAAGGTATTGCAACTTTAAAATTAAGTAATATTTTAACTAAATAAATGTTAAGTGCAAAAAGTCATGTACATATCATTTAGGAAAGTATCTTTTTGTTAGAAAATGATTTCTCATTAAGTTTCATCAGAAGTTTACAAGTTTTCAAAAATCAAGATTTGTTTTATGGAGGAGGAGTGGCAGATGGCACATGTTTAAAAGGGAGTATAAATGTGTTAGTATGCAATATTTGTTCTGGCACCTAAAATCTTAGAGATTAAACTCGATTCCTACGCATTTGGACAAAAATGATTTTGTTTTTACTTCATTACTAAGGGTCACTTGGAGTTGATTGTATTGATTTATTATTAGTGATTTTTGACTACCTTAAATTGGTTTAGTTTTATCATAATGCAAGTCTTAAATTCAGTATTTTTGTTGAGTACTGTTAATGACTTTAATAATTTATGTATTTCCATAATTTATTATAAACGTTCTTTAATTCATATGCAAGAATAGAAACAAAAAGTGATTCTTAATGTCATTTTCGGGTACTCTTCCATTAGCCTTACTTAAGCGAAAATTGGACAAGTGTAGCTTTATTTGCTAACATCAGTAATATGACCATTTTTGTCAATATGTTTGTTTTATATTCCGATTGTTTATGCATATATGTACGTATGGTCTTCGAAAGAGAGAGACAATGTTGGCAATGTTTTGATCACTTAAAAGGAAAAAAAATCTGTTGGTTATTTGGAGAGAGCGGGAGCCTGAATCTGTTGTAGACATTTGTGGCCAACTACTGCAAAAGCATCTATTTTTACTTTCAATTGTCTTTTCAGTGATTAAAGGATTTAAATTTATTTTTAAAAATGTAAGCATAAAAAATTTTGAAACAAAAATTTTTACTTTTGTTATAAATTACTGTATACATGCAATTATTAATACGTCTTGTGGCATAATGTGTATAAGCAGGCAATATGTACAGTGTAAAAAACTACCTATACAGTACATGAAGTATTGATAATTTATTTATATACTTGGAGAAGTAAAGTGTGAAAACTACTGTAAAGTTAACATTTAATGTATATTTTTCTAATTGGTTTCAATTCTTATCTGGTCCATTTTCATTTAGTCATTGAAAGGTTGTATAAAAAGCAAAATCTCTAAACATGTGGGTTCATTTAATAATTTTGTCATTATTTTAAATATTTGTCGAGGCATTGTGATATTGTATTTAAGTCAAAAGCCTTTTTTAAACTATACATTGTATTGTTTTGCATAAGTAGGTGTTGTGATTATTTATAGAACATTTTTGTAGACTGATATTTATTTATTTTGGTCACTGCATGTGCTTTAATTTCATAAGGACCAAAGATTTATTTATCCTTGATAATATTGCAGTGAAAAAAATAAAAGAAAAAAACTGTTTTTCTCTTTAATTCATTACATCTCGTAATTTTCATTCACAAAACTCAAGTTCTGTTAACATATCCTATTTATTTATTTAATTTTAATCTTGTTTTCTTTAATAATGGGGGGGGGGGAATGATCATATACACATATATATGTATGTATATGTATTGTTTATAAAAGATTTGCCAAATGTTCTAGTTTTAGGAAAAACTTCCGAATTTTGGATTAATATATCATGATTTTCCGATCGGATGTCAAAGAGAATAAGACTTTTGCATTAAAATCTCATTTCTCTTCCCTTTTTAGCCTACTTTCTGCAAAACTAAATTTAAAAAAAAGCATGGAAGAATGTTTAATGTATCCTAACAAATATCACTAAGAACACGATGAAAAAAAAATAAAAGAAAAAAGGTCAAAGATAAGTTACACAATTAGTTCAAAAATAAAAATTATAAAGTCTGGTTTTGAGGTGGGAAAAGTGTTCGTCAGTCTGTCTGTTCTGTCAATTGATTGAATCAAAGTGAAGTAAATAAGTGAAATCGAAACACTTTATCCAGGCGTGGACTGGCTGCCAGCGCATCCCCCCTTGCGCTGGTGAGCTTTCGAATCCACGCACATTTGCACCTCTGAAAAGTTCTTAAGTATTCTTAGATCTGACTCTTGCATTTTTCGGCAAGGCGCATCTCCCTGCTTCTCTTATAATGAGTCGGGGTGCTTAGCGGTTTTTAAAAGTGCTTAATAGTGCTTGTTTTTGCTTTTGTTTTTAAAAGCTTTTAAAAGTGCTTATTTTTCATCCATGTTTGTAAGAAGTGCTTATTTCCTCTTATGCAAAAAGATACTTTTTCTTTATATTATGCAGGTATGTAATTACATCTTTATGATTTATTTATTTATTTTGCTGCTATGTTGTAATACAAGGGTGGTAGAATTCCGGGAAAACCGGAATTTTTTTTTTCCGAAGTCCCGAAAATTTTATTTTGCTTCTTGACCCTAAATTTTTCGCTCTCATTTTTTTTTTTTTTTTTGCTTTAAATAGCAGCAACACATTTTTCTTAATTGATTTATGCAATTCTTTAAAATATCGTAAGCCTAATTTCCACGTGCTCGCAAGAAAACGCTTGTGTTCTTTTCTTTGCGCTATCTTTCTGCATCCAGTACAAGAATCGTATATTTTCCATTTTAACTATTTTTTTAAATTTAATTATGAAGTAAGCAAATAAAATTCCTTTTTATTTTTATCAATATCTTACCGTATATCGTGTAAGTCGATTCGCATGTAAGCAGAATCCCCAACTTTCAGACAAATAAACAGAAAGCCTCGTGTAAGTCGACCTTTTCGAGAAAAATCAGGAACGTTTTTGCCTTGAATTTTTAGACATAAATGTTTTTAAAAGAAGGAGAATTAATTGTAATTACAATTTGAAATGTGTAGCGATGATGTAGTTTCATTTCTGCGATCGTGATTTCCGTAAAGGGTTCGTGTTTGCTGTTTAGATTGTTGATTGTTGCTTTTATTCTGAATCAATAAAAAAGAGCTTTTGGGTTTTAATTTCTTGCAGTCTTATTTGATTTATTTTTTTTAAGAAGTTCTAATTTCAACTCGATCAATTACACAAATTCGCGAATCAGAAAGTCGGTGTTTTCTGCATTGTTTTTGCATCGTTAAGTGATAATAGATGAATTAAGTAAAGGACTGCAACAGGATTAAAACAAAAAATCATGCAAAGTATTGAAGCAGCAGAAGCCAAAATTGAGGCAATATAAATAAACTGGTATATGCAAAAGGGGTGAATTAAATGCAATAATTAATTTTAATTAGTGTTTTCTTCATCATTTTGATGATTTTTCAGAGGAAATTGTATTATTTCTTTTAATAACCCACCCATTTTATTAAAATTTTTCGCCTTTTTTGTACCATTTTCCTGTTCTATATTTTATACACTTCCCGTTGTGACCCCTGTTAAAATAAGTACTTTTTCCATTTCTGTCTGAATCAAGTAGTTTTCATTAATTTCAACGAGATAAATTACATTTTGTCTTATATGCCAGAAAATATAGTACCTATGAAAAAATTCAAGGTTTATGAATATTTTTTGAAAATTCAGCAAATGCAAATCCTTACTATTACTACCCCTAGTAATAAAAATTTAATATTATTTGTATTGAGGAGTTTTAGCACTTGGGGGGGGGGGGAGATGTAATGGGCATAGCTTAAAATGATCTTTTTTGAGTGCTTAAAAAGTGCTTATTTTTCATTGAAAGAATTTGCTACACACCCTGTGTGCGTCCTCTTGCTCTTTCAAGTGCACCCTTTTCCCATTTCAAATGCTTATTACAGCTGTTATTTGGAACACCACCATGTCATTTCAAGCTCACAAAAGGCATTACAACCGATTTTTCAAGTACTATTTATGCTCCTCCGCTCATGCCATTGGCGGTGTTTATTTTTGTAAATGTATTCCCCTGCAGATATTCCTTCAATGCGAAATGGATTTCTTTCGTCCTCATGCCAAAGCCGGCTACCAAATATCACATAGAAATATAATTTTTCTGTTTTTTTCCAGTCAGCAACCACCAGTGAAGCCGATTTGTAAATGAAGGAGTTGCCATGAAAGTTCTTAAAACATATCAAATTTCTGAATACTGCTCATTGAGCACAATTCTTCAAGTACTCAATTTAGGTTAACAACTTTCCAGGGTCGAAACACAACCGGGAAATCAGGGAAGTTTTATGTTGTGGAAAATATCAGGGGTATTTAAAGTTTCCCCAAATATCAGGGAAAAGTATCGTTTTCGATACCGAAACCGGCAAGCGTCCAGAGTTTCCTTCATAGAATTTTCTTTCGTTGCGCGTCGTCAGCTCGATTGCGATTGCTCGATGAGCACGTAGTCGCCCATTGGTTGAAAGCGCCCTTTCTCCAATTAAGCAACAAAATAAAGTTATATTTTTGTCTATGAGTTAAGAAGATATTGCAGTTTGGGTAAAAAGACGTGTGTCAGCATTGATGCTTCCGAGAATCCACCATTTTTTATCTGTAAGTCCGACAATTTTGGTCATGTACCAAAATTTGGCATAACAACGGTCCCCAGCTTACCGAATTTGAGGCTCGGTACTGCATATGATGATACTGTAGTGGTGCAAAAATGGGGCACAGAGGGCCCATGGACCCCCCCCCCCCCCTTCCCATCAAATGATGATTTGGAATTTTTCAAAAATATTTTTTTCACTCAAAAGAACAATGCGCATCTAGAGAAAAGTTGTATTTTTATCAAGAAAGCATGAAATAAATATGGAGGGGGGTGGGTTGATCTGCATCCTTTAAAAAAACTTTTAGATTTAACATTCTCACCAGTTGTAGATTATATTACTTAGAAAATAACATTTTCTCTTTTTTTGCATTCCTCTCAAAAAAATGGAATTGAACGAAGTTCAGATGGAAAAGTACAGTGCACCTCTCCCCCCCCCCCCCTAAGAATTTTTCTGGTTTCGCCACTGTAATACTGTCATTATATGTGACAATGATGCTGTGTAACTCACAATTAAAATTATAAAATCAGCGAAATTTTTGGATCTCAATCAGGGAATTATCAGGGATTTTTTTTCTTGGATTCTGTTACCAGCTTGCATTTAAAGAGCTCATAAGACCCTTATTATTGAAAAAAAGTTGGAAAGTCTTACTTCGGTGGGACCAATACCAATACAAATCGAAAGAGCCCTAGCTGTCGCTCGACCTACGGGCGTTGGCTAAAGTAAAGTAAATTACAATTATTCTTGATATTATAAATTTAACGGGATGATCCCTCCACACACAAACAAGATATATACCCATTTCACTATTAGCATTAAAATAAAGAGTAAAAACTAGAAGAATCTAGAAACTGCCGCTTAAGATGACAATAAAAAGATAATAATCCTTTTGATAACATTTCCAGCACTGCAACCTTCATTTAGGAGTCGATTTTCTCAAAGCATTATAATACAGGCAGCAGAGAAAGGTTATAAGAAATATTATTACAAATCTGATGAACTTCACAAGGTGTACCAGAAGGCTGCAATGAGTAATAAATGTAAATTAGTACTGATGGATCATTATATGGTTTGGAGAAAATTGTGTACCAAAATGTTCGCTCTAAAATTAAAGTACGAAAATTAACGGTGGTGATTAGTCAGGCGCGATGATTAGTGTTTGCGTCGCCACGCGCATTAATAATCTAGAACAGCGGTTACCAATCTTTTTTTTGTCGAGTACCACCATTTTTCTTGCAAACCCATATGCGTACCACTGCTAATATAATTTTAATATGCAGAATAGAATACTAATAGATTATAGAAAAATACTAGGACAACTAGGTAATATAAATTACACCGTTGTTGATAGTTATTAAGGCAGAGAAAAGCGTTTATTAAAATAAAGCTGTATGTATGAAAGAAAAAATATGAAATATATAAAATATATTTTTACGTACTTCCAAAACACATTAGAAATACGTTTTTAAGTGCCAAATACAGGTAAAAAGAAAATGAAAAAACGAAATTAATGAGAAGGTTGCTGCTGCATAGCAAAACTTCAACTTTTAATCGAGAAATCCATCTCACCTCAGTATGTAGTAGCAAGGGAACCATAACCCTCCTCCAATGATATTCTTTTAGTATAACGATATCAAGGAGGGCCAGGTCCACACATTAAGAGGTACGGAAGCTGGGCTGGCGGGGCTGTTGTACGCATATCAGTCCAGAAGAACTACCTCGGCGCAACTGGGGCCACCGTAGTCGAAAGACGGCCATCGGCTCTCTACCTAAGGCTTCGGCTAAAAGGTGCAAGGGTGTCCGACGGAGAAAAGAAAAAAGTATGTAGCAGCAACTGAATAGGATCACTGCTCATTTCAGAATACAGCTTTGTGAAAATAATCGAGAGTTTAGTGGGGGCCCGTGATTTAATGAAGTGGACCACCTTGATAGATTCCTGTAAAACACATTTAAATGGCTCAGACATACCCTTTGCGGCCAAACGCTGTTCATGACTTCAATGAACAAAAATGCAGTTTTTTGTCAAAAATTTCATTTTGGCAAAAGCTCCTCCGTGTTTCCCTGTCATCGCCCGTCACCATCAGGACAGAAAGCAACGCAATTCTTCCAGTCCAGTCTATATCTTTTTTTGGCCTACACGCGTACCACCTTGAGAGGCTTTGCGTACCACTAGTGGTATGCGTACCACAGTTTTTGAACCGCTGATCTAGAAAATAAAAGACGCTTTTAAAAAACATTACAAGCAACCTGTAGTGAAAACGTTCCTAATTAAATCACATTAAAAAAAAAACACAATATTCGGATTATTAGCGAACATGTATGGAATGGAGTGCGTGAAAAATAACGTGAAAACAGCTTGAATATGTTTTGTCTCATTCTTTCATTGGGTTTTGATTTTTACGACTTTCATCTTCAAATGGATACAACCTCACCTGGCATTGTAGAACTTTGACATGATTTAAATTTTCGGCTCATTGGATGCTGCCGGTGTAATGGAGTGCATTCTTTTTATGACGAACTCATCATACAACTTTTTTAAAAGTAAGCAGTAAGAAAGAAAAAAGATGGAGCTTAAAAAACTTGAAAAATTTGTACAATGTTGGGTAGAACATGTGAATTAAATGAAAAAAATTATCCAAACGAAAAAAAGAAAAAAAAATGTTACTTGTGTTATCACGTGAAGAACGAAGAAAATAAAATGAGAGCAAAAAAGCTTTCTTTGCATTATGTTAAGCCACATTAAGCTACATAAACGTTCATTATTTTTATTTGTCGCACTTTATAGTTTTTCAATAATTTTAAACATGTTATTTTTTCTTTAATTGAAACATAATAAAGGAAGAATTTTTCATATTTTCCTACAGAAATAATATTTCATCCAGTTTTTAAACTGGGCTATGAGGAACGCTTGGGTTCCATGAGTCAAACTAAAAATTCAAAAATAAAACCATAAAGAATTCACAACAGTCAGTTAGTGGTTATTAAATAAAGATAAGGTAAATGCGAATTTCGACTGAAGCTGGGCATTGATAAGGCTAGACTTCGACAATTTTTGTGAAAAAAAGATGCTAACAGACTCCTGATATTAAATATGGCATAAACATGATACCTGCAACGCTACTTAATTCTTTCCATGATTCTATATTAAAAAGTGTACTAAAAATTGCAAGCCTTTTTTTAATTCCCTTTGCATAAATACTATCTACAACATACTTGACACGTTTTAAATACTATTGAAAAGGATTTTTCTAAAAGTGGTAAGATGGGGTCCTCCTGCCCCCTTAAGAAAATTGAAAAAAGAAAGAAAGCTCTTGGAGCGTTCAGTTAGACGACAAAATTTGGAGACCACTGCAACAAAGAATTAGAGTAACTTATTACCACTAATTAAAATAAAACCTTCCAGGACAACTCATTCCCGATTAATTGTACTTTTCTTTGAAGTCCCTCTATTATAATTAAGGGACTTTCTTGATACATAGTGAGTTCCTTTCTATATTTATAAACCAACCAATTACAATTATACATATATACTTTGTATTATAAATTCAACTGGTAGTTAAAAAATAATAATATATTTATTTTAGTTCAAGTTTATATTCTTTCATAAATTTCTTGTTTTCCATTGATGAAAAAATTATTCTCATACAAAATAAAAGTTTTATATAAACAAAAAATATTGTTAGTAGAATTAATGCAAAGGCTGTCAAAGTAACTACTTAACTAGCTATGTCATAGAGAGTAGGGATGTAATGAATAGTGATTTGGCCGAATACCGAATATTCGGCCATTTCTTTCAGGCCGAAGCCGAATATTCGACCGTTTCCTCTAGGCCGAATAGGCCGAAGCCGAATATTCGGCCAATGTCTTAGGCCGAATATCGAATATTCGGCGGCCGAATATTAAAATTCCAAAAAAATCGTTGTAATAGAAAGTTTTTGTCAAATTTAAAATTATTCACAAACTCAAACACCAATTACACACAATCTATGATGTATGATTTAATTGTTTGTTAAGCATTTAAAACTATTTAAAATTAATCTATTTTCTCTATTGTTTTGAATGTAATAAAACTAAAAATTTCACCCACAAGTGGAATAGAAATGACAGGTTTTATGGTAGTAAGCATTAGCCTTATTTTACTAATTATTTAATTCAAATGAAACAACTACTATTGCTTAGTGAACCCTTGCTCAAATTTTACCTTGCTCAAAACTGTTTTATGAAGATATTTTAAAAGTTATAAAAGTTAATATTTTTATTTTAGTGGGTTTTTTACATACCTATTTTTAAAAGATCTATTAAAATTTAATACACTTAACTGGAATATATTTTTATTTTCAAAAATTCCAATAACTTATGCTATCTTAATATTTATGATATTATTCTAGGCTTTTCACATTTCTCTCTTACCCAATATTCAAAATAAATCAGTCTACCCAAACAAAGTCTGACTTCCACTTTGTTAAAAATAACAAAATAAATTTCTCATATTCTCCATCATAATTAACTATTGCCAGCTTTTGGGAGCAAATGCTAAATATAAAATACAATATTACAACTTTAAAATCTGTTTTTGCTCACTTAAGCCTAAAACAAGGTTTAAGAAAAGTAGTTTTTTTCTAAATTACGTATATTTATTAAAACTATATACTAATGTATTCTTTTGCAATAATTATAATACAATTTTAAATGTTTAAAATCTGCTAATTTCTTTACTTTTTTACATTTCTACTGCAGCAGAACTATTCGGCCGAATAGTCCATCAATATTCGGCCAAAGTGCCGAATAGTGGCCGAATATTCGTTACATCCCTAATAGAGAGCGATAAAAGCTTTTAAAAAGAGCAGTTAAGTTCAGCCTCGCCATCTGTGCAGAAATGGACTAACTAATGTGGTAGTTTAATTGCCATTCTTATCGTCATATGTGATTTTTTTTACGAGGATGTTTTGAGTTTTTGATTGTTTGATTACTATTGAAAATACGAATGCTTCTTGTACAAACTTGATGCAGTAAAACCTGTAAAATTGACCACCTTTGTAAGTTGACCGCTTTTGTCCGGAACGGAATTAGCCGTATATTATGTAATGTAGGGAAACCTTTGTACCTTGACCACCTGTCTATGTTGACCACTTATATAGACCAAATTTGGGTGGGAGCATTATAAAAACCCTTTGTAAGTTGACCGCCTAATTATTACCATGATATCTATTTATTTAATAACAAAAATAACTTTTCCAGGATATTTTTTATGCCATAATGCTATACCAGTATGCGTCTGCACTGCATGGATGAAACAGTAATTATAAAGCTTGTATAAACCTCTTTCTAACTTAACCAATGGGAAAACAGCTATGAGTATTCTGCTATTCTTTAAATAAATTTCTCTTTTTTTTTGTTCTATTTGAGATAGAGATTTTGGAAAATTATGTATTTTTAGGAAATATTTACCATCAAATAATCAACTTAAATAATTAAAAAGCTATTTATCTTTATTTTAGATAAGTACTTTAATTTAAAGTTGTATGATACATTGTAAGCCATTCAGGTTTAGTTTCTTTAATGATATGTTTGTGAAATAAAGTAACTAAGTACTATTTTAAAGGAATGTATAATGTAAGAATGACAAAATAAAAAAAAAAAAAAATCATCCTCACCCTTTATAAGTTAACCACCTGTCTAAGTTGACCACTAAACTGCTGCACCGCAAGTGGTCAGCTTACACAGGTTTCACTGTACATTCAAAAACAGTTTATAAGTATCAACACACACAACAAAGAAAAAAAAGAAAGAGATAACAAAAAAGAAAGGGGTTGCAAAGCAAAACAGAAGCGATACAAATTTGAACATCAGCGAAAATTGGAATTGTATGCCTAGCATTCTATTTATTTGCTATGGATCAAATAGCAATAATAAATTAATGGAATGCTAAACATGCATTTCCGTTTGAATAGGAAAGTTTCCATCCATTAAATGTCCCTATTTCGACAGCTAAATAAGGTAAAGACAATAAAAATTTAACATCGCCAGACTCAGAAAACTAATTACTAATTTTTAAAAATTCCACGCGCAAAAAACGGGTTAGAGCTTAACGCGAAGACTTTACGTTGCTCTTAACTACTAGTTTGATTTCTTCTCATCGTTATTTTACCGTTACATTGAAATTATTACTTCATTATGGAGTCCAGATTTGTAAACGGTCAGGCAGGCAAAGTGCCAATAGATGATATCAATGATGTTATTCCATTTTATTCAATTTTTATTGAACAAAATATTATCCATGTTTTTGTTACTGTGTTATAGGTTTTTGGTTTTCGTTATTGTGAAATGAAAATATTGTTAAAAAATGTATGCCTCTCAAAATGATATGTATTTAGCAGTACCATTTAGAACCTACCTTTTCTGACTAAAATAATGAAGTTTTTGTAAAACTAGGGGACTCCCATCCCCGAACCGCTGTTACTCGCCATCCCCCGGAACTGCTTACTGACATGCTTCTGATCGCAGCGCGAGTTTGGTCTCTCTTCGCTCGCTCCATTGCAAAACACACTATTTTATATCAGCTGCATGGGAAAAATCGGTTCTCTATCAGAAAAAAACGCCCTGTATTGCACACAATTCTTTAGAATCAGAAATGAATAAATGTCTTCTAACGTAATGCATATAGTTTTTTCAGTGTCAGAAGCTTGGTGAGATTTCGAATGTCCCGAAAAACCTTCATATCCGAAAGTCTTCCAGCAACATTCGTGCCCCTCTATCATACCTCCTAAACCAGTGGTCGGCAACCCGTCGATCGCGAGCCCAGTTTCAGTCGATCGCGACAGCCTTTTGGACAATTTATAGTTTTTAAAAAAATCATGACTTTTGAATTAAAAGGCGAATTTATTTTTCCCCCTTCAGAAAATGTTTTTTAGTTTGCTAGATCATTCACCGGACCTAAAAAAAACTTGCCAATAATATTGATTGTCAGCCGTCACATTAACTATGCTCTCGGCGAGAGTTAATTGAAGAATGTAACGGCATTTCACACGTATGTATTTGAAAACAAAACAAAACAAAAACTAACAGTTTTTTTTTTATCAAATTTAAAAGAAATAATATATTAGATTCTGAAATATTGCTTTGATGCGAGTTAACAATTTTAACATAACGTTATTTTAGAAATTTTAAGGTAGGAATTTTATAAGTGCCAAAACTTGTTCTGACAAGAATTAACCTACAATTTGAAGACAGACGCAATCCAACATGTCCTATTAATAATAGTGTATGAAACCCCCCCCCCCCCCGTTCTCGGAGTCGATCTTGGTGCTCGTCGAGCTCGGAAAGTAGATCTTCAGTCGATTTAGGTTGCCGACCGCTGTCCTAAACAGTATTCTATTGATGTTCAGAACATTTTATGAATTAACACGATTTCACTGGTTTAAACTATTTTGGGGTTGATTTGAGGGAATTTTTAGTATTCCTAAGCTTATCTGTTTCATTTCTAACATATCTTTTGAATAATTTCTTTCCAATTTTCATTTGGATGCTGTTCTTTCCTACATGCATTACGAGAAATATTATGAGTGCTACATTATAACAACTTCCTTCATCAGCAAGTTCCAAATTTTGTAGAAATTTGAACGTAGTTCGTTGCAAAGTAGCCAATAACCTTCATAGGAGTATAACAACAAATGTCAAAATGGCGCATAATTCGTATGATCCAATAACACACTGAATAATATAATGAGCTGTTACTGAATTGCCGTACATGAAATATATGAACCATCTCTTTAAACTCATTCAAGAAATTATACATTGTTTATACTTGACGTAGATATCTTCCTGCGGCATCTCTTGGCAAGTTTAGCATCCTGAACCCTTTTTAACTAAGGCGACCGCCATATGTCCCGTTTTGATAGGACAATACGGTTTTAATCGATATCCTGCTGTGCCCAAACGCAGCTTCGGAATGTTCTGAACTCATGTTCTGAAAGTGGGTAATCTAGAGAACAATTATAGCAATAAATACAAGAAGGAAAAGGGTTTGAGACCCGATTACAGGCAATACTTTGAACTATGCCAACTTTTGAATTATTATTGAATATTTTTTATATTTATCTAGGCACTCATGCTATGCACCCGTAGATGGGATTGCTTCTCACATGTATAACTTATAATGTCGAAAAAACGCACTTGTGAATTGAAATTCTTCAATTTTTTTTTCAAAGCGATTGTAAGAGGACAATAAGGACTACAAGGCTTCTACTTTTTCTTGACTTTTCTACAAGGATTTCGTGTTTGAAATCAACAACAAATGTATGAAAGTATATTTTTTTCTTCTGAATATATAAGAGCACAAATTTTATGTTTACATGCTAATTCCTGCTTAATAACCACAAACTATAAAATATACGTTTTACCCCTCCTGCTTTATCGTTTAGGGTGGGGACTTCGATGATGTCCAATTTCAGTCGTCCCCAATTGTTTAGGTCGACAAATTTTGTCCCGATTGAGAATTTCTTCCCTCTTCTGTAAGTTTAAAATTTTAGTCAACATAGCAGAGTAGCAAGATAATCTACATCAGAGAAATTATCTTGCAAGACAAAATGGCATCTAATTGGGAGAACTCATTAATAAATAGAATGATATAATGAGCTGTTAGTAAATTACCGATACATAAAAAAAAGCGGCTTCTATTTAAATTTTTCAAGAAAATAGAGAGAGAGGGAGAGTATTGTTAATATCTTATTCGGGCGATGTTCTTGCTGAATCTTAGCGAGCTTACAGTTATTACGTATCTACGCTTTCGTAAAACTAAAATGATTGCAAAAGATTTGTTTATGAATGCTTTTTGAATATTATTTTATTTATTTTTTTTTTTTTTGTGGTTGCAGTTTCGGAGTTCAAATGGGTTTTCTTCAATTATAAAAAATTCACATTTAAAAAAATGTGGCTCTGTTAGGCATACATATACAGGTTTTTCTCTTTGCATTTCCAAAATCATATTGGTTTATTTAAAATTGGTGCGCAAACATTGGTCACGCATATGACCTAATTTTGCCAGCATTTGCAAAAATTCCTTTTGAAGATAATTTTTAATATTTTTAAGTTGGTCTCTTCTTGAACGTAGTAGCTCAAATTCTTATCTGTGAGCACTACAGCAAAATATCGTCCAAATATGATCATATGGTATTAACCTCTTCCGGTGGTGTGTATTGCCTTCAAATTTAATTAAATTAAAGAAAAAATATATAACTACAAACTAAGGTAGATCCCAGTTCAAAGAAGAATAAATGCTAACAGCTCCCTCGTGTGTGTGTGTTTTCCTTTATTGATTACAAATTAAACTAATTAAAAAAATTTAAAAACAATTTATATAACATGTAATAATGTTTAAAAACATTAGATTTATTTTTAATGACATTTTTCTAAAATTCGAGAACCTTTAGAGCTTGTGCATGTCGCCTCCCCTCAACACTAAATCTCCCCTCACGGAGGTGAGGGGAGGTATAGTCAACAACCCAAGTTCCTCAGTTGTGACTTAAACCTTCCCCACACAGCATAAGCCATTATTCGATCGGCATTTTCTATTTAGATGCAGATAAAAGCGGCCTTCTATATCAAAGCGCTGCTTGAGTTTTATGTTGTCTAAGCGAAATTATTTAAGCTAGGCGTCTTCTTAAGATATATATGTCGCAACTTCGATCGAGACTGGCGCTGCTGAGGTTCTTCCCCTTTTACTTTCCTATTAATCAAAACTGTAGAACTCTAATGATCGTCTGGAATATCGGATGATACCATGCGTGAGATTGAAAGTTAAGTCGAGAAAAAATGTCCTCTTGTTTTTAACTATTTTTACAGTGTGTTATGAATAATGTTCTCTAAAATAGGTTTATGATTTGTGAGTGTCTTTGTGGTTAGAAAAAAAAAGTATATTCGTGCTAATTTCGTTATTTTACAGTTTTAAAGAATCAAAAATACTTATTTTTGATACTAAAACTTAATAATTACAAAACTTGAAATCATGTTCTAATGATTTCTGACACATAAGTAAATCTGAAAAAAATATTTCAGAAATATATTTCTGAAAGTTTTCTGCAATTGGACAAAACAAAGCTGTGGGTGGTCCGCCATGGTCATTTGGTGAACCTTATTGAACCATAAAAAGCCTTTGACAAAAGAGAGAGATAGAGAGAAAAATCAACACAAACTTTAAAATTCTGATTGGAATACCCTACTTTTACAACATAAATTAATTCGAATTCACTTTGCTCAAAACTAAGTTAAATACCTAACTTGATTTTATTTTGACTACTAGAATAGAAGATACTAAGGAAAAATATTTTGGGGAACGGCCCGTCTAAATAATGCACTATTTCAAATCCCGAGAGTTATAAAGCAATGAAAATTAGCTTCGAGTTGTTTTTAAAGGAAGTAGAAAAATATTGCACGTTA